>OZ020311.1:24105419-24631008 GCA_963971305.1 Arcuatula senhousia
ATTTTTGGTGCTCCCTCTCCGTAAAAATGTGCCCGACTGAAATCTGTCAAACATTCCAGCCGGGTCACCTTAATTTTTTTTATACAAATTTTCTTTCTATTTTTTCGAAATTTCAAAAAACGTAACTTGACCCCTCTTTGTACTTTTGTCAAATGCACCGGAAGTGCCAAAATGCTGTCAAAACTAGCTGATATCCTAGCCAAATGTATGCACTAAAAGTCCCCGTTTACAAAAATGTCCTCTGGTTAATGAATTTTTCAAAATTAAAGTTTTCTGCAGTCCCGTAAAACACACAAATTCCTGACGAATTTCCTCCAAATTTCACTATTCAACGTTATTCCTGTTTCGAAAATTGAATGTTTTCACTAAATTCGTTCTTAACTATTTTAAATAATCCAAAAATGAACTAATTATGTCACTATTTTTGCCTGTCATTAAATGTTGTAAACTATTGTCAAAAGATTCCCGTGTCATTTCTGTAACAGGCACAT
Source organism: Arcuatula senhousia (assembly GCA_963971305.1). Taxonomy (NCBI): domain Eukaryota; kingdom Metazoa; phylum Mollusca; class Bivalvia; order Mytilida; family Mytilidae; genus Arcuatula; species Arcuatula senhousia. The sequence goes on from OZ020311.1 coordinate 24,105,911, forward strand.
TCCAATTATAAACTTGCTCATCCGTGACGTTTATGTATTCTAACTGTATACGTTGAAAGAATAGAAAATCAATATAGGTCCTAACCCTGCAAAGTCTACCGCTGTACTGAGAAATCTAAAAACTAAGTCGTAAAGTCATTCAAAAATGACGTATGTGGCGCGCGACACCATAGAAACCTACAAATAACAAAGTGTCGCTATATATAGTAACAAAGAAAAAACCTACAAACTGAAGCCCCCCCCCCCCTTCCCAATTTTTGTACTTACATGTATGCGCGATAACTTACATGTTTGCAATCGACCCCCCCCCCCCCCTTGAAAATTGGTTGTAATGTAAAATTAACAAAAAAAACATGAAAAGTTAGTTTAAAAATCAAACAAAACGAAAGTACAAAAATACCCCTTAAAATAAAAAAAAATACGGACGAACGGACGGACAGACAAACATACATGTACATGACACAACATCCTTGACGACTCTGAGAAAATGGCGGAAATAGTCATCTGAACTGGTGGAAAGACCTACTCTTATTTGTTCTCTGAACAAATAGAATCTTTAATATTTTTTTTCTAATTCTTCTTGAACAACACTTAGACTTGAAAAAAGTAATGGTTTCGCCATTTCTGAACGGAATGACCTGAAACTTGGTACACTGCTAGCACTACGTTAGAAACAAGCACAGCTCACCCTGGAAGTGTGTACCTAGCATAATTTTCGAGATATGCCCCCGCGGGCTTTTTTTTATGAAATGTTGTGCGCAGATAAACTACCAAGTTTTTCAACCGATCGAGCTGAAATTTTGCACAGTTGCTGAGAATAATAAGCTCTCGCGTTGTAGCTAAAAATAAAGTCTGTACCTGGCCCCGTTTTGAAGTTACACCCCTTTCTGGTTTTTACTCAAAAATCGCTAATTTAGCCAAAAATAAACTTTTCCGTGCGGAAATTTTTGGTGCTCCCTCTCCGTAAAAATGTGCCCGACTGAAATCTGTCAAACATTCCAGCCGGGTCACCTTAATTTTTTTTATACAAATTTTCTTTCTATTTTTTCGAAATTTCAAAAAACGTAACTTGACCCCTCTTTGTACTTTTGTCAAATGCACCGGAAGTGCCAAAATGCTGTCAAAACTAGCTGATATCCTAGCCAAATGTATGCACTAAAAGTCCCCGTTTACAAAAATGTCCTCTGGTTAATGAATTTTTCAAAATTAAAGTTTTCTGCAGTCCCGTAAAACACACAAATTCCTGACGAATTTCCTCCAAATTTCACTATTCAACGTTATTCCTGTTTCGAAAATTGAATGTTTTCACTAAATTCGTTCTTAACTATTTTAAATAATCCAAAAATGAACTAATTATGTCACTATTTTTGCCTGTCATTAAATGTTGTAAACTATTGTCAAAAGATTCCCGTGTCATTTCTGTAACAGGCACATTCCAATTATAAACTTGCTCATCCGTGACGTTTATGTATTCTAACTGTATACGTTGAAAGAATAGAAAATCAATATAGGTCCTAACCCTGCAAAGTCTACCGCTGTACTGAGAAATCTAAAAACTAAGTCGTAAAGTCATTCAAAAATGACGTATGTGGCGCGCGACACCATAGAAACCTACAAATAACAAAGTGTCGCTATATATAGTAACAAAGAAAAAACCTACAAACTGAAGCCCCCCCCCCCCCCCTTCCCAATTTTTGTACTTACATGTATGCGCGATAACTTACATGTTTGCAATCGACCCCCCCCCCCTTGAAAATTGGTTGTAATGTAAAATTAACAAAAAAAACATGAAAAGTTAGTTTAAAAATCAAACAAAACGAAAGTACAAAAATACCCCTTAAAATAAAAAAAAATACGGACGAACGGACGGACAGACAAACATACATGTACATGACACAACATCCTTGACGACTCTGAGAAAATGGCGGAAATAGTCATCTGAACTGGTGGAAAGACCTACTCTTATTTGTTCTCTGAACAAATAGAATCTTTAATATTTTTCTTCTAATTCTTCTTTAACAACACTTAGACTTAAAAAAATAATGGTTTCGCCATTTCTGAACGGATTGACCTGAAACTTGGTACACTGCTAGCACTACATTAGAAACAAGCACAGCTCACCCTGGAAGTGTGTACCTAGCATAGTTTTTGAGATATGCCCCCGCGGGCTTTTTTTTATGAAATGTTGTGCGCAGATAAACTACCAAGTTTTTCAACCGATCGAGCTGAAATTTTGCACAGTTGCTGAGAATAATGAGCTCTCGCGTTGTAGCTAAAAATAAAGTCTGTACCTGGCCCCGTTTTGAAGTTACGCCCCTTTCTGGTTTTTACTCAAAAATCGCTAATTTAGCCAAAAATAAACTTTTCCGTGCGGAAATTTTTGGTGCCCCCTCTCCGTAAAAAAGTGCCCGACTGAAATCTGTCAAACATTCCAGCCGGGTCGCCTTATTTTTTTTTATACAAATTTTCTTTCAATTTTTTCGAAATTTCAAAAAACGTAACTTGACCCCTCTTTGTACTTTTGTCAAATGCACCGGAAGTGCCAAAATGCTGTCAAAACTAGCTGATATCCTAGCCAAATGTATGCACTAAAAGTCCCCGTTTACAAAAATGTCCTCTGGTTTATGAGTTTTTCAAAATTAAAGTTTTCTGCAGTCCCGTAAAACACACAAATTCCTGACGAATTTCCTCCAAATTTCACTATTCAACGTTATTCCTGTTTCGAAAATTGAATGTTTTCACTAAATTCGTTCTTAACTATTTTAAATAATCCAAAAATGAACTAATTATGTCACTATTTTTGCCTGTCATTAAATGTTGTAAACTATTGTCAAAAGATTCCCGTGTCATTTCTGTAACAGGCACATTCCAATTATAAACTTGCTCATCCGTGACGTTTATGTATTCTAACTGTATACGTTGAAAGAATAGAAAATCAATATAGGTCCTAACCCTGCAAAGTCTACCGCTGTACTGAGAAATCTAAAAACTAAGTCGTAAAGTCATTCAAAAATGACGTATGTGGCGCGCGACACCATAGAAACCTACAAATAACAAAGTGTCGCTATATATAGTAACAAAGAAAAAACCTACAAACTGAAGCCCCCCCCCCCCTTCCCAATTTTTGTACTTACATGTATGCGCGATAACTTACATGTTTGCAATCGACCCCCCCCCCCCCTTGAAAATTGGTTGTAATGTAAAATTAACAAAAAAAACATGAAAAGTTAGTTTAAAAATCAAACAAAACGAAAGTACAAAAATACCCCTTAAAATAAAAAAAAATACGGACGAACGGACGGACAGACAAACATACATGTACATGACACAACATCCTTGACGACTCTGAGAAAATGGCGGAAATAGTCATCTGAACTGGTGGAAAGACCTACTCTTATTTGTTCTCTGAACAAATAGAATCTTTAATATTTTTTTTCTAATTCTTCTTGAACAACACTTAGACTTGAAAAAAGTAATGGTTTCGCCATTTCTGAACGGAATGACCTGAAACTTGGTACACTGCTAGCACTACGTTAGAAACAAGCACAGCTCACCCTGGAAGTGTGTACCTAGCATAATTTTCGAGATATGCCCCCGCGGGCTTTTTTTTATGAAATGTTGTGCGCAGATAAACTACCAAGTTTTTCAACCGATCGAGCTGAAATTTTGCACAGTTGCTGAGAATAATAAGCTCTCGCGTTGTAGCTAAAAATAAAGTCTGTACCTGGCCCCGTTTTGAAGTTACACCCCTTTCTGGTTTTTACTCAAAAATCGCTAATTTAGCCAAAAATAAACTTTTCCGTGCGGAAATTTTTGGTGCTCCCTCTCCGTAAAAATGTGCCCGACTGAAATCTGTCAAACATTCCAGCCGGGTCACCTTAATTTTTTTTATACAAATTTTCTTTCTATTTTTTCGAAATTTCAAAAAACGTAACTTGACCCCTCTTTGTACTTTTGTCAAATGCACCGGAAGTGCCAAAATGCTGTCAAAACTAGCTGATATCCTAGCCAAATGTATGCACTAAAAGTCCCCGTTTACAAAAATGTCCTCTGGTTAATGAATTTTTCAAAATTAAAGTTTTCTGCAGTCCCGTAAAACACACAAATTCCTGACGAATTTCCTCCAAATTTCACTATTCAACGTTATTCCTGTTTCGAAAATTGAATGTTTTCACTAAATTCGTTCTTAACTATTTTAAATAATCCAAAAATGAACTAATTATGTCACTATTTTTGCCTGTCATTAAATGTTGTAAACTATTGTCAAAAGATTCCCGTGTCATTTCTGTAACAGGCACATTCCAATTATAAACTTGCTCATCCGTGACGTTTATGTATTCTAACTGTATACGTTGAAAGAATAGAAAATCAATATAGGTCCTAACCCTGCAAAGTCTACCGCTGTACTGAGAAATCTAAAAACTAAGTCGTAAAGTCATTCAAAAATGACGTATGTGGCGCGCGACACCATAGAAACCTACAAATAACAAAGTGTCGCTATATATAGTAACAAAGAAAAAACCTACAAACTGAAGCCCCCCCCCCCCCTTCCCAATTTTTGTACTTACATGTATGCGCGATAACTTACATGTTTGCAATCGACCCCCCCCCCCCTTGAAAATTGGTTGTAATGTAAAATTAACAAAAAAAACATGAAAAGTTAGTTTAAAAATCAAACAAAACGAAAGTACAAAAATACCCCTTAAAATAAAAAAAAATACGGACGAACGGACGGACAGACAAACATACATGTACATGACACAACATCCTTGACGACTCTGAGAAAATGGCGGAAATAGTCATCTGAACTGGTGGAAAGACCTACTCTTATTTGTTCTCTGAACAAATAGAATCTTTAATATTTTTCTTCTAATTCTTCTTTAACAACACTTAGACTTAAAAAAATAATGGTTTCGCCATTTCTGAACGGATTGACCTGAAACTTGGTACACTGCTAGCACTACATTAGAAACAAGCACAGCTCACCCTGGAAGTGTGTACCTAGCATAGTTTTTGAGATATGCCCCCGCGGGCTTTTTTTTATGAAATGTTGTGCGCAGATAAACTACCAAGTTTTTCAACCGATCGAGCTGAAATTTTGCACAGTTGCTGAGAATAATGAGCTCTCGCGTTGTAGCTAAAAATAAAGTCTGTACCTGGCCCCGTTTTGAAGTTACGCCCCTTTCTGGTTTTTACTCAAAAATCGCTAATTTAGCCAAAAATAAACTTTTCCGTGCGGAAATTTTTGGTGCCCCCTCTCCGTAAAAAAGTGCCCGACTGAAATCTGTCAAACATTCCAGCCGGGTCGCCTTATTTTTTTTTATACAAATTTTCTTTCAATTTTTTCGAAATTTCAAAAAACGTAACTTGACCCCTCTTTGTACTTTTGTCAAATGCACCGGAAGTGCCAAAATGCTGTCAAAACTAGCTGATATCCTAGCCAAATGTATGCACTAAAAGTCCCCGTTTACAAAAATGTCCTCTGGTTTATGAGTTTTTCAAAATTAAAGTTTTCTGCAGTCCCGTAAAACACACAAATTCCTGACGAATTTCCTCCAAATTTCACTATTCAACGTTATTCCTGTTTCGAAAATTGAATGTTTTCACTAAATTCGTTCTTAACTATTTTAAATAATCCAAAAATGAACTAATTATGTCACTATTTTTGCCTGTCATTAAATGTTGTAAACTATTGTCAAAAGATTCCCGTGTCATTTCTGTAACAGGCACATTCCAATTATAAACTTGCTCATCCGTGACGTTTATGTATTCTAACTGTATACGTTGAAAGAATAGAAAATCAATATAGGTCCTAACCCTGCAAAGTCTACCGCTGTACTGAGAAATCTAAAAACTAAGTCGTAAAGTCATTCAAAAATGACGTATGTGGCGCGCGACACCATAGAAACCTACAAATAACAAAGTGTCGCTATATATAGTAACAAAGAAAAAACCTACAAACTGAAGCCCCCCCCCCCCCTTCCCAATTTTTGTACTTACATGTATGCGCGATAACTTACATGTTTGCAATCGACCCCCCCCCCCCTTGAAAATTGGTTGTAATGTAAAATTAACAAAAAAAACATGAAAAGTTAGTTTAAAAATCAAACAAAACGAAAGTACAAAAATACCCCTTAAAATAAAAAAAAATACGGACGAACGGACGGACAGACAAACATACATGTACATGACACAACATCCTTGACGACTCTGAGAAAATGGCGGAAATAGTCATCTGAACTGGTGGAAAGACCTACTCTTATTTGTTCTCTGAACAAATAGAATCTTTAATATTTTTCTTCTAATTCTTCTTTAACAACACTTAGACTTAAAAAAATAATGGTTTCGCCATTTCTGAACGGATTGACCTGAAACTTGGTACACTGCTAGCACTACATTAGAAACAAGCACAGCTCACCCTGGAAGTGTGTACCTAGCATAGTTTTTGAGATATGCCCCCGCGGGCTTTTTTTTATGAAATGTTGTGCGCAGATAAACTACCAAGTTTTTCAACCGATCGAGCTGAAATTTTGCACAGTTGCTGAGAATAATGAGCTCTCGCGTTGTAGCTAAAAATAAAGTCTGTACCTGGCCCCGTTTTGAAGTTACGCCCCTTTCTGGTTTTTACTCAAAAATCGCTAATTTAGCCAAAAATAAACTTTTCCGTGCGGAAATTTTTGGTGCCCCCTCTCCGTAAAAAAGTGCCCGACTGAAATCTGTCAAACATTCCAGCCGGGTCGCCTTATTTTTTTTTATACAAATTTTCTTTCAATTTTTTCGAAATTTCAAAAAACGTAACTTGACCCCTCTTTGTACTTTTGTCAAATGCACCGGAAGTGCCAAAATGCTGTCAAAACTAGCTGATATCCTAGCCAAATGTATGCACTAAAAGTCCCCGTTTACAAAAATGTCCTCTGGTTTATGAGTTTTTCAAAATTAAAGTTTTCTGCAGTCCCGTAAAACACACAAATTCCTGACGAATTTCCTCCAAATTTCACTATTCAACGTTATTCCTGTTTCGAAAATTGAATGTTTTCACTAAATTCGTTCTTAACTATTTTAAATAATCCAAAAATGAACTAATAATGTCACTATTTTTGCCTGTCAGCAAATGGTGTAAACTATTGTCAAAAGATTCCCGTGTCATTTCTGTAACAGGCACATTCCAATTATAAACTTGCTCATCCGTGACGTTCATGTATTCTAACTGTATACGTTGAAAGAATGGAAAATCAATATAGGTCCTAACCCTGCAAAGTCTACCGCTGTACTGAGAAATCTAAAAACTAAGTCGTAAAGTCATTCAAAAATGACGTATGTGGCGCGCGACACCATAGAAACCTACAAATAACAAAGTGTCGCTATATATAGTAACAAAGAAAAAACCTAAAAACTGAAGCCCCCCCCCCCTCCCAATTTTTGTACTTACATGTATGCGCGATAACTTACATGTTTGCAATCGACCCCCCCCCCCTTGAAAATTGGTTGTAATGTAAAATTAACAAAAAAAAAACACATGAAAAGTTAGTTTAAAAATCAAACAAAACGAAAGTACAAAAATACCCCTTAAAATAAAAAAAATACGGACGAACAGACGGACAGACAAACATACATGTACATGACACAACATCCTTGACGACTCTGAGAAAATGGCGGAAATAGTCATCTGAACTGGTGGAAAGACCTACTCTTATTTGTTCTCTGAACAAATAGAATCTTTAATATTTTTCTTCTAATTCTTCTTTAACAACACTTAGACTTAAAAAAATAATGGTTTCGCCATTTCTGAACGGATTGACCTGAAACTTGGTACACTGCTAGCACTACATTAGAAACAAGCACAGCTCACCCTGGAAGTGTGTACCTAGCATAGTTTTTGAGATATGCCCCCGCGGGCTTTTTTTTATGAAATGTTGTGCGCAGATAAACTACCAAGTTTTTCAACCGATCGAGCTGAAATTTTGCACAGTTGCTGAGAATAATGAGCTCTCGCGTTGTAGCTAAAAATAAAGTCTGTACCTGGCCCCGTTTTGAAGTTACGCCCCTTTCTGGTTTTTACTCAAAAATCGCTAATTTAGCCAAAAATAAACTTTTCCGTGCGGAAATTTTTGGTGCCCCCTCTCCGTAAAAAAGTGCCCGACTGAAATCTGTCAAACATTCCAGCCGGGTCGCCTTATTTTTTTTTATACAAATTTTCTTTCAATTTTTTCGAAATTTCAAAAAACGTAACTTGACCCCTCTTTGTACTTTTGTCAAATGCACCGGAAGTGCCAAAATGCTGTCAAAACTAGCTGATATCCTAGCCAAATGTATGCACTAAAAGTCCCCGTTTACAAAAATGTCCTCTGGTTTATGAGTTTTTCAAAATTAAAGTTTTCTGCAGTCCCGTAAAACACACAAATTCCTGACGAATTTCCTCCAAATTTCACTATTCAACGTTATTCCTGTTTCGAAAATTGAATGTTTTCACTAAATTCGTTCTTAACTATTTTAAATAATCCAAAAATGAACTAATAATGTCACTATTTTTGCCTGTCAGCAAATGGTGTAAACTATTGTCAAAAGATTCCCGTGTCATTTCTGTAACAGGCACATTCCAATTATAAACTTGCTCATCCGTGACGTTCATGTATTCTAACTGTATACGTTGAAAGAATGGAAAATCAATATAGGTCCTAACCCTGCAAAGTCTACCGCTGTACTGAGAAATCTAAAAACTAAGTCGTAAAGTCATTCAAAAATGACGTATGTGGCGCGCGACACCATAGAAACCTACAAATAACAAAGTGTCGCTATATATAGTAACAAAGAAAAAACCTAAAAACTGAAGCCCCCCCCCCCTCCCAATTTTTGTACTTACATGTATGCGCGATAACTTACATGTTTGCAATCGACCCCCCCCCCTTGAAAATTGGTTGTAATGTAAAATTAACAAAAAAAAAACACATGAAAAGTTAGTTTAAAAATCAAACAAAACGAAAGTACAAAAATACCCCTTAAAATAAAAAAAATACGGACGAACAGACGGACAGACAAACATACATGTACATGACACAACATCCTTGACGACTCTGAGAAAATGGCGGAAATAGTCATCTGAACTGGTGGAAAGACCTACTCTTATTTGTTCTCTGAACAAATAGAATCTTTAATATTTTTCTTCTAATTCTTCTTTAACAACACTTAGACTTAAAAAAATAATGGTTTCGCCATTTCTGAACGGATTGACCTGAAACTTGGTACACTGCTAGCACTACATTAGAAACAAGCACAGCTCACCCTGGAAGTGTGTACCTAGCATAGTTTTTGAGATATGCCCCCGCGGGCTTTTTTTTATGAAATGTTGTGCGCAGATAAACTACCAAGTTTTTCAACCGATCGAGCTGAAATTTTGCACAGTTGCTGAGAATAATGAGCTCTCGCGTTGTAGCTAAAAATAAAGTCTGTACCTGGCCCCGTTTTGAAGTTACGCCCCTTTCTGGTTTTTACTCAAAAATCGCTAATTTAGCCAAAAATAAACTTTTCCGTGCGGAAATTTTTGGTGCCCCCTCTCCGTAAAAAAGTGCCCGACTGAAATCTGTCAAACATTCCAGCCGGGTCGCCTTATTTTTTTTTATACAAATTTTCTTTCAATTTTTTCGAAATTTCAAAAAACGTAACTTGACCCCTCTTTGTACTTTTGTCAAATGCACCGGAAGTGCCAAAATGCTGTCAAAACTAGCTGATATCCTAGCCAAATGTATGCACTAAAAGTCCCCGTTTACAAAAATGTCCTCTGGTTTATGAGTTTTTCAAAATTAAAGTTTTCTGCAGTCCCGTAAAACACACAAATTCCTGACGAATTTCCTCCAAATTTCACTATTCAACGTTATTCCTGTTTCGAAAATTGAATGTTTTCACTAAATTCGTTCTTAACTATTTTAAATAATCCAAAAATGAACTAATAATGTCACTATTTTTGCCTGTCAGCAAATGGTGTAAACTATTGTCAAAAGATTCCCGTGTCATTTCTGTAACAGGCACATTCCAATTATAAACTTGCTCATCCGTGACGTTCATGTATTCTAACTGTATACGTTGAAAGAATGGAAAATCAATATAGGTCCTAACCCTGCAAAGTCTACCGCTGTACTGAGAAATCTAAAAACTAAGTCGTAAAGTCATTCAAAAATGACGTATGTGGCGCGCGACACCATAGAAACCTACAAATAACAAAGTGTCGCTATATATAGTAACAAAGAAAAAACCTAAAAACTGAAGCCCCCCCCCTCCCAATTTTTGTACTTACATGTATGCGCGATAACTTACATGTTTGCAATCGACCCCCCCCCCTTGAAAATTGGTTGTAATGTAAAATTAACAAAAAAAAAACACATGAAAAGTTAGTTTAAAAATCAAACAAAACGAAAGTACAAAAATACCCCTTAAAATAAAAAAAATACGGACGAACAGACGGACAGACAAACATACATGTACATGACACAACATCCTTGACGACTCTGAGAAAATGGCGGAAATAGTCATCTGAACTGGTGGAAAGACCTACTCTTATTTGTTCTCTGAACAAATAGAATCTTTAATTAAGGTCTTTCCCTTCCACAGAAGGAAAGACCTTACTGTATTTCTTCTGATTATTATTATTATTCTTCTTCTTTTCCGCGGTCACTATAACAAAAGTGTCGCGACATAACTTTACGACACTTGGTACCATTATTCGGTCATACCCTGACTCGCCTTGACTGACCCTGCGAAACCGATCTATTTTTAGTAACGGAGTTATCTGCCCCAGACCGGAAAACCTTGTTTGCAAAATTTCTCAAAAACTATAACCGTTATCAAAAAACTAAAGAGTGGAAAATGTCATTTGACTCCTAGGGATGATTTGTAGACCAAAAAAAAAATTTCCGAACAACTTCCTGGTTACGCGTTTTTGACTCGAAAAGGGTCGCGACTCGTCAAATTTTTTTTCTTCAAAACGGTTAGTCCTAGAGACTTGGGACCTTCACCAATCATCCCAAGTGACATATGTTACATATAAAAATGTCAAGGTCAAAGGTCAAATCTCAAGGTCAGAGGTCATGGTACACCTTGTTTGCAGTATAGCTCAAAAACCATACAAAATTGAAGCAGACATGTAATGGGGAAAATACTCGTCTCATTTAGACCTTTATTTGATATAAAGGGTCAAACACTGTACGACAAACCGTTTTCAAGTTATGGCCCTTAACGCGTTTCGGCTTATCCGTTTTTGGCTTATAACTTTTAAACCGTCAGAGATAATATAGTAAACATATGGGTTTTTTGTGACCGTCTTTATATGTCCTTCAATTTAAGACCAAAGTCGAATGGTTACGGGCAGCCATTTTCAAAATGGCTGACACCGTAAACAGTTTTTATGAAATAACACTTAAACCGTACCAAATTGAAGCGGACAATACATGGGAAAAATGTTCGCCATGTCGAAATCTACAAAAAGTGTTTCAGGTGCGAAAGCATAAAACTTGTCGTTTTTGAGTTATCGCCCTTGATTCTTATTTCTTAAATGATTTTTTGTTTATAACTTTTAAACCATAAAAGATGATGAATGAAACATAGGGTTTATTTGAAAGAGGATTAAATTACCTACAATTTGAACCCAAACAGTACATGATTCGGTTGAACGGTTTCAAAATGGCGGCCAAAACAAGTTTCGCGAAACACGTTTTTTGCCAATAACTTGAAAACCATAACAGATAGTATAGTAAACATGTATACTTAAATGAATCAGTATACAAAGAGCTACAATTTGAGTCCAAGGTCAAAGGTAAGAGGTCAAGGTCATTCCCTAGCAACAAGGTAACATTAATGAAAAGTCCATAGCAACCATATATATTCTAAACCAAGACTACTTTTTGAGTTAAGAGTTAAGTTTTTTCAACCGGAAGTGACATTTAGTCCATAGCAACCGACATAAAAGTCCTTAGCAACCATACTTTTTCTGACTCTAGTATTCTTATTCTAATTCTTCTTTAACAACACTTAGACTTAAAAAAAATAATGGTTTCGCCATTTCTGAACGGATTGACCTGAAACTTGGTACACTGCTAGCACTACATTAGAAACAAGCACAGCTCACCCTGGAAGTGTGTACCTAGCATAGTTTTCGAGATATGCCCCCGCGGGCTTTTTTTTATGAAATGTTGTGCGCAGATAAACTACCAAGTTTTTCAACCGATCGAGCTGAAATTTTGCACAGTTGCTGAGAATAATGAGCTCTCGCGTTGTAGTTAAAAATAAAGTCTGTACCTGGCCCCGTTTTGAAGTTACGCCCCTTTCTGGTTTTTACTCAAAAATCGCTAATTTAGCCAAAAATAAACTTTTCCGTGCGGAAATTTTGGGTGCCCCCTCTCCGTAAAAATGTGCCCGACTGAAATCTGTCAAACATTCCAGCCGGGTCCCGTTATTTTTTTTTATACAAATTTTTCTTCTAATTTTTCGAAATTTCAAAAAACGTAACTTGACCCCTCTTTGTACTTTTGTCAAATGCACCGGAAGTGCCAAAATGCAGTCAAAACTAGCTAATATCCTAGCCAAATGTATGCACTAAAAGTCCCTGTTTACAAAAATGTCCTCTGGTTTATGAGTTTTTCAAAATTAAAGTTTTCTGCAGTCCCGTAAAACACACAAATTCCTGACGAATTTCCTCCAAATTTCACTATTCAACGTTATTCCTGTTTCGAAAATTGAATGTTTTCACTAAATTCGTCCTTAACTATTTAAAATAATCCAAAATGAACTAATTATGTCACTAGTTTTGCCTGTCATCAAATGTTGTAAACTATTGTCAAAAGATTCCCGTGTCATTCCTATAACAGGCACATTCCAATTATAAACTTGCTCATCCGTGACGTTCATGTATTCTAACTGTATACGTTGAGAGAATGGAAAATCAATATAGGTCCGCACCCTGCAAAGTCTACCGCTGTACTGAGAAATCTAAAAACTAAGTCGTAAAGTCATTCAAAAATTACGTCAAGCGCGTGACACCAAGGAAACCTACAAATAACAAAGTGTCGCTATATATAGTAACAAAGAAAATAAACTAAAAACTTAAGCCCCCCCCCCCCCAATTTTTGTACTTACATGTATGCGCGATAACTTACATGTATGAAATAGCCCCCCCCCCTTCAAAAATTGTTTGTCATGTAAAAGAAACAAAAACAAACATGAAAAGTTATTTAAAAAACAAACAAAACGAAAGTACAAAAATACACACAGAAAATACGGACGGACGGACAGACAGACATACAAACATGTAAATGACATAACATCCTTTAAGACTCAGTGAAAATGGCGGAAATAGTCCTCTAAAATGTGAAAAGATCCCTACTTATTTTTTTTCTATGAGCAACTGACGTATAATATTCTTATTCTAATTCTTCTTTAACAACACTTAGACTTAAAAAAAATAATGGTTTCGCCATTTCTGAACGGATTGACCTGAAACTTGGTACACTGCTAGCACTACATTAGAAACAAGCACAGCTCACCCTGGAAGTGTGTACCTAGCATAGTTTTCGAGATATGCCCCCGCGGGCTTTTTTTTATGAAATGTTGTGCGCAGATAAACTACCAAGTTTTTCAACCGATCGAGCTGAAATTTTGCACAGTTGCTGAGAATAATGAGCTCTCGCGTTGTAGTTAAAAATAAAGTCTGTACCTGGCCCCGTTTTGAAGTTACGCCCCTTTCTGGTTTTTACTCAAAAATCGCTAATTTAGCCAAAAATAAACTTTTCCGTGCGGAAATTTTGGGTGCCCCCTCTCCGTAAAAATGTGCCCGACTGAAATCTGTCAAACATTCCAGCCGGGTCCCGTTATTTTTTTTTATACAAATTTTTCTTCTAATTTTTCGAAATTTCAAAAAACGTAACTTGACCCCTCTTTGTACTTTTGTCAAATGCACCGGAAGTGCCAAAATGCAGTCAAAACTAGCTAATATCCTAGCCAAATGTATGCACTAAAAGTCCCCGTTTACAAAAATGTCCTCTGGTTTATGAGTTTTTCAAAATTAAAGTTTTCTGCAGTCCCGTAAAACACACAAATTCCTGACGAATTTCCTCCAAATTTCACTATTCAACGTTATTCCTGTTTCGAAAATTGAATGTTTTCACTAAATTCGTCCTTAACTATTTAAAATAATCCAAAATGAACTAATTATGTCACTAGTTTTGCCTGTCATCAAATGTTGTAAACTATTGTCAAAAGATTCCCGTGTCATTCCTATAACAGGCACATTCCAATTATAAACTTGCTCATCCGTGACGTTCATGTATTCTAACTGTATACGTTGAGAGAATGGAAAATCAATATAGGTCCGCACCCTGCAAAGTCTACCGCTGTACTGAGAAATCTAAAAACTAAGTCGTAAAGTCATTCAAAAATTACGTCAAGCGCGTGACACCAAGGAAACCTACAAATAACAAAGTGTCGCTATATATAGTAACAAAGAAAATAAACTAAAAACTTAAGCCCCCCCCCCCCCAATTTTTGTACTTACATGTATGCGCGATAACTTACATGTATGAAATAGCCCCCCCCCCTTCAAAAATTGTTTGTCATGTAAAAGAAACAAAAACAAACATGAAAAGTTATTTAAAAAACAAACAAAACGAAAGTACAAAAATACACACAGAAAATACGGACGGACGGACAGACAGACATACAAACATGTAAATGACATAACATCCTTTAAGACTCAGTGAAAATGGCGGAAATAGTCCTCTAAAATGTGAAAAGATCCCTACTTATTTTTTTTCTATGAGCAACTGACGTATAATATTCTTATTCTAATTCTTCTTTAACAACACTTAGACTTAAAAAAAATAATGGTTTCGCCATTTCTGAACGGATTGACCTGAAACTTGGTACACTGCTAGCACTACATTAGAAACAAGCACAGCTCACCCTGGAAGTGTGTACCTAGCATAGTTTTCGAGATATGCCCCCGCGGGCTTTTTTTTATGAAATGTTGTGCGCAGATAAACTACCAAGTTTTTCAACCGATCGAGCTGAAATTTTGCACAGTTGCTGAGAATAATGAGCTCTCGCGTTGTAGTTAAAAATAAAGTCTGTACCTGGCCCCGTTTTGAAGTTACGCCCCTTTCTGGTTTTTACTCAAAAATCGCTAATTTAGCCAAAAATAAACTTTTCCGTGCGGAAATTTTGGGTGCCCCCTCTCCGTAAAAATGTGCCCGACTGAAATCTGTCAAACATTCCAGCCGGGTCCCGTTATTTTTTTTTATACAAATTTTTCTTCTAATTTTTCGAAATTTCAAAAAACGTAACTTGACCCCTCTTTGTACTTTTGTCAAATGCACCGGAAGTGCCAAAATGCAGTCAAAACTAGCTAATATCCTAGCCAAATGTATGCACTAAAAGTCCCCGTTTACAAAAATGTCCTCTGGTTTATGAGTTTTTCAAAATTAAAGTTTTCTGCAGTCCCGTAAAACACACAAATTCCTGACGAATTTCCTCCAAATTTCACTATTCAACGTTATTCCTGTTTCGAAAATTGAATGTTTTCACTAAATTCGTCCTTAACTATTTAAAATAATCCAAAATGAACTAATTATGTCACTAGTTTTGCCTGTCATCAAATGTTGTAAACTATTGTCAAAAGATTCCCGTGTCATTCCTATAACAGGCACATTCCAATTATAAACTTGCTCATCCGTGACGTTCATGTATTCTAACTGTATACGTTGAGAGAATGGAAAATCAATATAGGTCCGCACCCTGCAAAGTCTACCGCTGTACTGAGAAATCTAAAAACTAAGTCGTAAAGTCATTCAAAAATTACGTCAAGCGCGTGACACCAAGGAAACCTACAAATAACAAAGTGTCGCTATATATAGTAACAAAGAAAATAAACTAAAAACTTAAGCCCCCCCCCCCCAATTTTTGTACTTACATGTATGCGCGATAACTTACATGTATGAAATAGCCCCCCCCTTCAAAAATTGTTTGTCATGTAAAAGAAACAAAAACAAACATGAAAAGTTATTTAAAAAACAAACAAAACGAAAGTACAAAAATACACACAGAAAATACGGACGGACGGACAGACAGACATACAAACATGTAAATGACATAACATCCTTTAAGACTCAGTGAAAATGGCGGAAATAGTCCTCTAAAATGTGAAAAGATCCCTACTTATTTTTTTTCTATGAGCAACTGACGTATAATTAAGGTCTTTCCCTTCCACAGAAGGAAAGACCTTACTGTATTTCTTATGATTATTATTATTATTTTTTTTTTTTTCTGCCGCAGATGTCAAAAAAGTGTCGCAACCTATCATTACGAAACTTAGTACTATTAATTGACACTACCAGGGCTCGACTTGAGTCGGCCTGCGAAACCGATCTATTTTTAGTAACGGAGTTATCTGCCCGGAACCCAAAAACCTTGTCTGCAGATAAAGTCAGAAACCGTAACCGTTATCAAAAATCTAAAGCAGGGAAAATGTTGCTAGACTCCTGGTCATCATTCGTCACGCAAAAAAAAAATTTTCGATCAACTTCCTGGTTACGCGTTTTTGACCCGAAAAGTGTCACGACTCGTCAATTTTTTTTTCTTCAAAACGGTTTGTCCTAGAGACTTGGGACCTTCACCAATCATCCTAGGTGACATATGTTAAATCTAAAAATGTCAAGGTCAAAGGTCAAATCTCAAGGTCAGAGGTCATGGTACACCTTGTCTGCAGTATAGCTCAAAAACCATACAAAATTGAAGCAGACATGTAATGAGGAAAATACTCGTCTCATTTAGACCTTTATTTGATATAAAGGGTTGAACACTGTACGACAAACGGTTTTCGAGTTATGGCCCTTGACGTGTTTCGGCTTATTCGTTTTTGGCTTATAACTTTTAAACCATCAAAGATAATATAGTAAACATATGGGTTTTTTGTGACCGTCATTAAGAGTCCTTCAATTTAAGACCAAAGTCAAATGGTTATAGGCAGCCATTTTCAAAATGGCCGACACTGTAAACAGTTTTTAAGAAGTAACACCTAAACCGTACAAAATTGAAGCGGACAATACATGGGAAAAATGTTCGCCATGTCGAGATCTACAAAAAGTGTTTCATGTGCGAAAGCGTAAAACTTGTTGTTTTTGAGTTATCACCCTTGATTCGTATTTTTAAAATGATTTTTGTTTATAACTTTTTAACCATAAAAGATGGTGAATGAAACATAGGGTTTATTTGAAAGAGAATTGAATTGCCTACAATTTGAACCCAAACAGTACATGATTCGGTTGAACGGTTTCAAAATGGCGGCCAAAACAAGTTTCGCGAAACACGTTTTTTGCCCATAACTTGAAAACCATAACAGATAGTATAGTAAACATGTATACTTAAATGAATCAGAATGCAAAGAGCTACAATTTGAGTCAGAGGTCAAAGGTCATGGGTCAAGGTCATTCCCTAGCAACAAGGTAACCTTAATGAAAAGTCCATAGAAACCATACATATTCTTAAACAAGACTACTTTCTGAGTTAAGATGTAAGTTTTTGCAACCGGAAGTGACATTTAGTCCATAGCAACCAACTTAAAAGTCCTTAGCAACCATACTTTTTCTGACTGTAGGCCCCCTAATCTTCATTCTGGAGCCTATATCACAATAATTGGCAACATCTTGTCATAAACAAAGTGACTCAAATGTCTTTAGTACTTGTATAAAATACCATAACAAAAACATAAGACAGGGAAAGACCTCACATTTGTTCTCTGAACAAATGACTTTTTAATATTTTTCTTCTAATTCTTCTTTAACAACACTTAGACTTAAAAAAATAATGGTTTCGCCATTTCTGAACGGATTGACCTGAAACTTGGTACACTGCTAGCACTACATTAGAAACAAGCACAGCTCACCCTGGAAGTGTGTACCTAGCATAGTTTTTGAGATATGCCCCCGCGGGCTTTTTTTTATGAAATGTTGTGCGCAGATAAACTACCAAGTTTTTCAACCGATCGAGCTGAAATTTTGCACAGTTGCTGAGAATAATGAGCTCTCGCGTTGTAGCTAAAAATAAAGTCTGTACCTGGCCCCGTTTTGAAGTTACGCCCCTTTCTGGTTTTTACTCAAAAATCGCTAATTTAGCCAAAAATAAACTTTTCCGTGCGGAAATTTTTGGTGCCCCCTCTCCGTAAAAAAGTGCCCGACTGAAATCTGTCAAACATTCCAGCCGGGTCGCCTTATTTTTTTTTATACAAATTTTCTTTCAATTTTTTCGAAATTTCAAAAAACGTAACTTGACCCCTCTTTGTACTTTTGTCAAATGCACCGGAAGTGCCAAAATGCTGTCAAAACTAGCTGATATCCTAGCCAAATGTATGCACTAAAAGTCCCCGTTTACAAAAATGTCCTCTGGTTTATGAGTTTTTCAAAATTAAAGTTTTCTGCAGTCCCGTAAAACACACAAATTCCTGACGAATTTCCTCCAAATTTCACTATTCAACGTTATTCCTGTTTCGAAAATTGAATGTTTTCACTAAATTCGTTCTTAACTATTTTAAATAATCCAAAAATGAACTAATAATGTCACTATTTTTGCCTGTCAGCAAATGGTGTAAACTATTGTCAAAAGATTCCCGTGTCATTTCTGTAACAGGCACATTCCAATTATAAACTTGCTCATCCGTGACGTTCATGTATTCTAACTGTATACGTTGAAAGAATGGAAAATCAATATAGGTCCTAACCCTGCAAAGTCTACCGCTGTACTGAGAAATCTAAAAACTAAGTCGTAAAGTCATTCAAAAATGACGTATGTGGCGCGCGACACCATAGAAACCTACAAATAACAAAGTGTCGCTATATATAGTAACAAAGAAAAAACCTAAAAACTGAAGCCCCCCCCCTCCCAATTTTTGTACTTACATGTATGCGCGATAACTTACATGTTTGCAATCGACCCCCCCCCCCTTGAAAATTGGTTGTAATGTAAAATTAACAAAAAAAAAACACATGAAAAGTTAGTTTAAAAATCAAACAAAACGAAAGTACAAAAATACCCCTTAAAATAAAAAAAATACGGACGAACAGACGGACAGACAAACATACATGTACATGACACAACATCCTTGACGACTCTGAGAAAATGGCGGAAATAGTCATCTGAACTGGTGGAAAGACCTACTCTTATTTGTTCTCTGAACAAATAGAATCTTTAATATTTTTCTTCTAATTCTTCTTTAACAACACTTAGACTTAAAAAAATAATGGTTTCGCCATTTCTGAACGGATTGACCTGAAACTTGGTACACTGCTAGCACTACATTAGAAACAAGCACAGCTCACCCTGGAAGTGTGTACCTAGCATAGTTTTTGAGATATGCCCCCGCGGGCTTTTTTTTATGAAATGTTGTGCGCAGATAAACTACCAAGTTTTTCAACCGATCGAGCTGAAATTTTGCACAGTTGCTGAGAATAATGAGCTCTCGCGTTGTAGCTAAAAATAAAGTCTGTACCTGGCCCCGTTTTGAAGTTACGCCCCTTTCTGGTTTTTACTCAAAAATCGCTAATTTAGCCAAAAATAAACTTTTCCGTGCGGAAATTTTTGGTGCCCCCTCTCCGTAAAAAAGTGCCCGACTGAAATCTGTCAAACATTCCAGCCGGGTCGCCTTATTTTTTTTTATACAAATTTTCTTTCAATTTTTTCGAAATTTCAAAAAACGTAACTTGACCCCTCTTTGTACTTTTGTCAAATGCACCGGAAGTGCCAAAATGCTGTCAAAACTAGCTGATATCCTAGCCAAATGTATGCACTAAAAGTCCCCGTTTACAAAAATGTCCTCTGGTTTATGAGTTTTTCAAAATTAAAGTTTTCTGCAGTCCCGTAAAACACACAAATTCCTGACGAATTTCCTCCAAATTTCACTATTCAACGTTATTCCTGTTTCGAAAATTGAATGTTTTCACTAAATTCGTTCTTAACTATTTTAAATAATCCAAAAATGAACTAATTATGTCACTATTTTTGCCTGTCATTAAATGTTGTAAACTATTGTCAAAAGATTCCCGTGTCATTTCTGTAACAGGCACATTCCAATTATAAACTTGCTCATCCGTGACGTTTATGTATTCTAACTGTATACGTTGAAAGAATAGAAAATCAATATAGGTCCTAACCCTGCAAAGTCTACCGCTGTACTGAGAAATCTAAAAACTAAGTCGTAAAGTCATTCAAAAATGACGTATGTGGCGCGCGACACCATAGAAACCTACAAATAACAAAGTGTCGCTATATATAGTAACAAAGAAAAAACCTACAAACTGAAGCCCCCCCCCCCCCTTCCCAATTTTTGTACTTACATGTATGCGCGATAACTTACATGTTTGCAATCGACCCCCCCCCCCCCTTGAAAATTGGTTGTAATGTAAAATTAACAAAAAAAACATGAAAAGTTAGTTTAAAAATCAAACAAAACGAAAGTACAAAAATACCCCTTAAAATAAAAAAAAATACGGACGAACGGACGGACAGACAAACATACATGTACATGACACAACATCCTTGACGACTCTGAGAAAATGGCGGAAATAGTCATCTGAACTGGTGGAAAGACCTACTCTTATTTGTTCTCTGAACAAATAGAATCTTTAATATTTTTCTTCTAATTCTTCTTTAACAACACTTAGACTTAAAAAAATAATGGTTTCGCCATTTCTGAACGGATTGACCTGAAACTTGGTACACTGCTAGCACTACATTAGAAACAAGCACAGCTCACCCTGGAAGTGTGTACCTAGCATAGTTTTTGAGATATGCCCCCGCGGGCTTTTTTTTATGAAATGTTGTGCGCAGATAAACTACCAAGTTTTTCAACCGATCGAGCTGAAATTTTGCACAGTTGCTGAGAATAATGAGCTCTCGCGTTGTAGCTAAAAATAAAGTCTGTACCTGGCCCCGTTTTGAAGTTACGCCCCTTTCTGGTTTTTACTCAAAAATCGCTAATTTAGCCAAAAATAAACTTTTCCGTGCGGAAATTTTTGGTGCCCCCTCTCCGTAAAAAAGTGCCCGACTGAAATCTGTCAAACATTCCAGCCGGGTCGCCTTATTTTTTTTTATACAAATTTTCTTTCAATTTTTTCGAAATTTCAAAAAACGTAACTTGACCCCTCTTTGTACTTTTGTCAAATGCACCGGAAGTGCCAAAATGCTGTCAAAACTAGCTGATATCCTAGCCAAATGTATGCACTAAAAGTCCCCGTTTACAAAAATGTCCTCTGGTTTATGAGTTTTTCAAAATTAAAGTTTTCTGCAGTCCCGTAAAACACACAAATTCCTGACGAATTTCCTCCAAATTTCACTATTCAACGTTATTCCTGTTTCGAAAATTGAATGTTTTCACTAAATTCGTTCTTAACTATTTTAAATAATCCAAAAATGAACTAATAATGTCACTATTTTTGCCTGTCAGCAAATGGTGTAAACTATTGTCAAAAGATTCCCGTGTCATTTCTGTAACAGGCACATTCCAATTATAAACTTGCTCATCCGTGACGTTCATGTATTCTAACTGTATACGTTGAAAGAATGGAAAATCAATATAGGTCCTAACCCTGCAAAGTCTACCGCTGTACTGAGAAATCTAAAAACTAAGTCGTAAAGTCATTCAAAAATGACGTATGTGGCGCGCGACACCATAGAAACCTACAAATAACAAAGTGTCGCTATATATAGTAACAAAGAAAAAACCTAAAAACTGAAGCCCCCCCCCCCTCCCAATTTTTGTACTTACATGTATGCGCGATAACTTACATGTTTGCAATCGACCCCCCCCCCCTTGAAAATTGGTTGTAATGTAAAATTAACAAAAAAAAAACACATGAAAAGTTAGTTTAAAAATCAAACAAAACGAAAGTACAAAAATACCCCTTAAAATAAAAAAAATACGGACGAACAGACGGACAGACAAACATACATGTACATGACACAACATCCTTGACGACTCTGAGAAAATGGCGGAAATAGTCATCTGAACTGGTGGAAAGACCTACTCTTATTTGTTCTCTGAACAAATAGAATCTTTAATATTTTTCTTCTAATTCTTCTTTAACAACACTTAGACTTAAAAAAATAATGGTTTCGCCATTTCTGAACGGATTGACCTGAAACTTGGTACACTGCTAGCACTACATTAGAAACAAGCACAGCTCACCCTGGAAGTGTGTACCTAGCATAGTTTTTGAGATATGCCCCCGCGGGCTTTTTTTTATGAAATGTTGTGCGCAGATAAACTACCAAGTTTTTCAACCGATCGAGCTGAAATTTTGCACAGTTGCTGAGAATAATGAGCTCTCGCGTTGTAGCTAAAAATAAAGTCTGTACCTGGCCCCGTTTTGAAGTTACGCCCCTTTCTGGTTTTTACTCAAAAATCGCTAATTTAGCCAAAAATAAACTTTTCCGTGCGGAAATTTTTGGTGCCCCCTCTCCGTAAAAAAGTGCCCGACTGAAATCTGTCAAACATTCCAGCCGGGTCGCCTTATTTTTTTTTATACAAATTTTCTTTCAATTTTTTCGAAATTTCAAAAAACGTAACTTGACCCCTCTTTGTACTTTTGTCAAATGCACCGGAAGTGCCAAAATGCTGTCAAAACTAGCTGATATCCTAGCCAAATGTATGCACTAAAAGTCCCCGTTTACAAAAATGTCCTCTGGTTTATGAGTTTTTCAAAATTAAAGTTTTCTGCAGTCCCGTAAAACACACAAATTCCTGACGAATTTCCTCCAAATTTCACTATTCAACGTTATTCCTGTTTCGAAAATTGAATGTTTTCACTAAATTCGTTCTTAACTATTTTAAATAATCCAAAAATGAACTAATAATGTCACTATTTTTGCCTGTCAGCAAATGGTGTAAACTATTGTCAAAAGATTCCCGTGTCATTTCTGTAACAGGCACATTCCAATTATAAACTTGCTCATCCGTGACGTTCATGTATTCTAACTGTATACGTTGAAAGAATGGAAAATCAATATAGGTCCTAACCCTGCAAAGTCTACCGCTGTACTGAGAAATCTAAAAACTAAGTCGTAAAGTCATTCAAAAATGACGTATGTGGCGCGCGACACCATAGAAACCTACAAATAACAAAGTGTCGCTATATATAGTAACAAAGAAAAAACCTAAAAACTGAAGCCCCCCCCCCCTCCCAATTTTTGTACTTACATGTATGCGCGATAACTTACATGTTTGCAATCGACCCCCCCCCCCTTGAAAATTGGTTGTAATGTAAAATTAACAAAAAAAAAACACATGAAAAGTTAGTTTAAAAATCAAACAAAACGAAAGTACAAAAATACCCCTTAAAATAAAAAAAATACGGACGAACAGACGGACAGACAAACATACATGTACATGACACAACATCCTTGACGACTCTGAGAAAATGGCGGAAATAGTCATCTGAACTGGTGGAAAGACCTACTCTTATTTGTTCTCTGAACAAATAGAATCTTTAATATTTTTCTTCTAATTCTTCTTTAACAACACTTAGACTTAAAAAAATAATGGTTTCGCCATTTCTGAACGGATTGACCTGAAACTTGGTACACTGCTAGCACTACATTAGAAACAAGCACAGCTCACCCTGGAAGTGTGTACCTAGCATAGTTTTTGAGATATGCCCCCGCGGGCTTTTTTTTATGAAATGTTGTGCGCAGATAAACTACCAAGTTTTTCAACCGATCGAGCTGAAATTTTGCACAGTTGCTGAGAATAATGAGCTCTCGCGTTGTAGCTAAAAATAAAGTCTGTACCTGGCCCCGTTTTGAAGTTACGCCCCTTTCTGGTTTTTACTCAAAAATCGCTAATTTAGCCAAAAATAAACTTTTCCGTGCGGAAATTTTTGGTGCCCCCTCTCCGTAAAAAAGTGCCCGACTGAAATCTGTCAAACATTCCAGCCGGGTCGCCTTATTTTTTTTTATACAAATTTTCTTTCAATTTTTTCGAAATTTCAAAAAACGTAACTTGACCCCTCTTTGTACTTTTGTCAAATGCACCGGAAGTGCCAAAATGCTGTCAAAACTAGCTGATATCCTAGCCAAATGTATGCACTAAAAGTCCCCGTTTACAAAAATGTCCTCTGGTTTATGAGTTTTTCAAAATTAAAGTTTTCTGCAGTCCCGTAAAACACACAAATTCCTGACGAATTTCCTCCAAATTTCACTATTCAACGTTATTCCTGTTTCGAAAATTGAATGTTTTCACTAAATTCGTTCTTAACTATTTTAAATAATCCAAAAATGAACTAATAATGTCACTATTTTTGCCTGTCAGCAAATGGTGTAAACTATTGTCAAAAGATTCCCGTGTCATTTCTGTAACAGGCACATTCCAATTATAAACTTGCTCATCCGTGACGTTCATGTATTCTAACTGTATACGTTGAAAGAATGGAAAATCAATATAGGTCCTAACCCTGCAAAGTCTACCGCTGTACTGAGAAATCTAAAAACTAAGTCGTAAAGTCATTCAAAAATGACGTATGTGGCGCGCGACACCATAGAAACCTACAAATAACAAAGTGTCGCTATATATAGTAACAAAGAAAAAACCTAAAAACTGAAGCCCCCCCCCCCTCCCAATTTTTGTACTTACATGTATGCGCGATAACTTACATGTTTGCAATCGACCCCCCCCCCCTTGAAAATTGGTTGTAATGTAAAATTAACAAAAAAAAAACACATGAAAAGTTAGTTTAAAAATCAAACAAAACGAAAGTACAAAAATACCCCTTAAAATAAAAAAAATACGGACGAACAGACGGACAGACAAACATACATGTACATGACACAACATCCTTGACGACTCTGAGAAAATGGCGGAAATAGTCATCTGAACTGGTGGAAAGACCTACTCTTATTTGTTCTCTGAACAAATAGAATCTTTAATATTTTTCTTCTAATTCTTCTTTAACAACACTTAGACTTAAAAAAATAATGGTTTCGCCATTTCTGAACGGATTGACCTGAAACTTGGTACACTGCTAGCACTACATTAGAAACAAGCACAGCTCACCCTGGAAGTGTGTACCTAGCATAGTTTTTGAGATATGCCCCCGCGGGCTTTTTTTTATGAAATGTTGTGCGCAGATAAACTACCAAGTTTTTCAACCGATCGAGCTGAAATTTTGCACAGTTGCTGAGAATAATGAGCTCTCGCGTTGTAGCTAAAAATAAAGTCTGTACCTGGCCCCGTTTTGAAGTTACGCCCCTTTCTGGTTTTTACTCAAAAATCGCTAATTTAGCCAAAAATAAACTTTTCCGTGCGGAAATTTTTGGTGCCCCCTCTCCGTAAAAAAGTGCCCGACTGAAATCTGTCAAACATTCCAGCCGGGTCGCCTTATTTTTTTTTATACAAATTTTCTTTCAATTTTTTCGAAATTTCAAAAAACGTAACTTGACCCCTCTTTGTACTTTTGTCAAATGCACCGGAAGTGCCAAAATGCTGTCAAAACTAGCTGATATCCTAGCCAAATGTATGCACTAAAAGTCCCCGTTTACAAAAATGTCCTCTGGTTTATGAGTTTTTCAAAATTAAAGTTTTCTGCAGTCCCGTAAAACACACAAATTCCTGACGAATTTCCTCCAAATTTCACTATTCAACGTTATTCCTGTTTCGAAAATTGAATGTTTTCACTAAATTCGTTCTTAACTATTTTAAATAATCCAAAAATGAACTAATAATGTCACTATTTTTGCCTGTCAGCAAATGGTGTAAACTATTGTCAAAAGATTCCCGTGTCATTTCTGTAACAGGCACATTCCAATTATAAACTTGCTCATCCGTGACGTTCATGTATTCTAACTGTATACGTTGAAAGAATGGAAAATCAATATAGGTCCTAACCCTGCAAAGTCTACCGCTGTACTGAGAAATCTAAAAACTAAGTCGTAAAGTCATTCAAAAATGACGTATGTGGCGCGCGACACCATAGAAACCTACAAATAACAAAGTGTCGCTATATATAGTAACAAAGAAAAAACCTAAAAACTGAAGCCCCCCCCCCCTCCCAATTTTTGTACTTACATGTATGCGCGATAACTTACATGTTTGCAATCGACCCCCCCCCCCTTGAAAATTGGTTGTAATGTAAAATTAACAAAAAAAAAACACATGAAAAGTTAGTTTAAAAATCAAACAAAACGAAAGTACAAAAATACCCCTTAAAATAAAAAAAATACGGACGAACAGACGGACAGACAAACATACATGTACATGACACAACATCCTTGACGACTCTGAGAAAATGGCGGAAATAGTCATCTGAACTGGTGGAAAGACCTACTCTTATTTGTTCTCTGAACAAATAGAATCTTTAATATTTTTCTTCTAATTCTTCTTTAACAACACTTAGACTTAAAAAAATAATGGTTTCGCCATTTCTGAACGGATTGACCTGAAACTTGGTACACTGCTAGCACTACATTAGAAACAAGCACAGCTCACCCTGGAAGTGTGTACCTAGCATAGTTTTTGAGATATGCCCCCGCGGGCTTTTTTTTATGAAATGTTGTGCGCAGATAAACTACCAAGTTTTTCAACCGATCGAGCTGAAATTTTGCACAGTTGCTGAGAATAATGAGCTCTCGCGTTGTAGCTAAAAATAAAGTCTGTACCTGGCCCCGTTTTGAAGTTACGCCCCTTTCTGGTTTTTACTCAAAAATCGCTAATTTAGCCAAAAATAAACTTTTCCGTGCGGAAATTTTTGGTGCCCCCTCTCCGTAAAAAAGTGCCCGACTGAAATCTGTCAAACATTCCAGCCGGGTCGCCTTATTTTTTTTTATACAAATTTTCTTTCAATTTTTTCGAAATTTCAAAAAACGTAACTTGACCCCTCTTTGTACTTTTGTCAAATGCACCGGAAGTGCCAAAATGCTGTCAAAACTAGCTGATATCCTAGCCAATGTATGCACTAAAAGTCCCCGTTTACAAAAATGTCCTCTGGTTTATGAGTTTTTCAAAATTAAAGTTTTCTGCAGTCCCGTAAAACACACAAATTCCTGACGAATTTCCTCCAAATTTCACTATTCAACGTTATTCCTGTTTCGAAAATTGAATGTTTTCACTAAATTCGTTCTTAACTATTTTAAATAATCCAAAAATGAACTAATAATGTCACTATTTTTGCCTGTCAGCAAATGGTGTAAACTATTGTCAAAAGATTCCCGTGTCATTTCTGTAACAGGCACATTCCAATTATAAACTTGCTCATCCGTGACGTTCATGTATTCTAACTGTATACGTTGAAAGAATGGAAAATCAATATAGGTCCTAACCCTGCAAAGTCTACCGCTGTACTGAGAAATCTAAAAACTAAGTCGTAAAGTCATTCAAAAATGACGTATGTGGCGCGCGACACCATAGAAACCTACAAATAACAAAGTGTCGCTATATATAGTAACAAAGAAAAAACCTAAAAACTGAAGCCCCCCCCCTCCCAATTTTTGTACTTACATGTATGCGCGATAACTTACATGTTTGCAATCGACCCCCCCCCCTTGAAAATTGGTTGTAATGTAAAATTAACAAAAAAAAAACACATGAAAAGTTAGTTTAAAAATCAAACAAAACGAAAGTACAAAAATACCCCTTAAAATAAAAAAAATACGGACGAACAGACGGACAGACAAACATACATGTACATGACACAACATCCTTGACGACTCTGAGAAAATGGCGGAAATAGTCATCTGAACTGGTGGAAAGACCTACTCTTATTTGTTCTCTGAACAAATAGAATCTTTAATTAAGGTCTTTCCCTTTCCAAAGGGAAGACCTTATTGATTTCGTTCTGCCTATTATTATTAAGGTCTTTCCCTTTCCAAAGGGAAGACCTTATTGATTTCGTTATGCCTATTATTATTATTAAGGTCTTTCCCTTTCCAAAGGGAAGACCTTATTGTTTTCGTTCTGCCTATTATTATTATTATTATTATTATTCTTTTTTTTCTGCCGCTCGTGAGCAAAAAGTTTCTTGACAGATCTTAACGAAATTTGGCACACTTATTCAGCACTGCCAGGAATCGACTTGACTAAGCGCATGACGCTAAACTATTCTTAGTTACGGCGCAATCGCGCAAAACGCTGTTTACCCTTGTGTTCAGATCTCCTCCGAAACGGTAATAGTTATCAAGATTCTGTTTAGTGGAAATGGTACCTTACATCCTGGTGATGATTTATCATGCAAAAATAATGCTATAATTTACTTCCTGGTTGCAAGCGTATGGCGCAAAGTTGGCGCAAAATGTCAATGTTGTCCGATCTTGATGAAATTTGGATTCCAGGTAGATTTGAGGGTCCTGATTACAAATCCGAAGGCAAATTTTTTTTTCGACCACCCGTTTTTGAGTAAGAGCCCTTGAAACATCTCTGTAAAACGTTGTTTCAACAGATTTCATCATGTTGTGCAATATCACTTTCCATAAATAGATTTGATGTAACAATTATTGATTAATATTTAGATAGTTTTTGAGTTAGTTTCTAAGCCACACCCTTTTATGTCGACATGGGGACGAGAGGGGGCATGAGGTTGAGTCGCCCCTTTCGCGCCAATGGCGCCAAAATGTAAATATTGACCGATTTTGATGAAATTTGGTATTCAATTAGATATGAGGGTCCTGAGTCCAAATCTATGGTCAAAAATAAAATTTTGCGCT
The DNA here is from genome assembly GCA_963971305.1 of Arcuatula senhousia. Lineage (NCBI taxonomy): Eukaryota > Metazoa > Mollusca > Bivalvia > Mytilida > Mytilidae > Arcuatula > Arcuatula senhousia. The sequence continues at coordinate 24,134,627 of OZ020311.1, forward strand.
TTCCGCGCCAATGGCGCCAAAATGTAAATGTTGATCGATTTTGATGAAATTTTGTATTCAAGTAGATTTAAGAGTTCTGAGTACAAATCTGTGGTCAAAAATCAAATTTTGCGCTTTTCGCGCTAATAGCGCCTAAATGTAAAAGTTGACCGATTTTGATGAAATTTGGTATTCAAGTAGATTTAAGAGTCTTGAGTACAAATCTGTGGTCCAAAATCGAATTTTGCGCTTTTTGCGCGGTGGCGCCAAAATGTAAAAGTTGACCGATTTTGATGAAATTTGGAATTCAATTAGATTTAAGAGTCCTGAGTACAAATCTGTGGTCAAAAATCAAATTTTGCGCTTTTTGCGCCGATGGCGCCAAAATGTAAACATTGACCGATGTTGATGAAATTTGGTTTTCAAGTAGACTTTAGAGTCCTGAGTACAAATCTGTGGTCAAAAACCAAATTTTGCGCTTTTCGCGCCGATGGCGCCAAAATGTAAAAGTTGACCGATTTTGATGAAATTTGGCATTCAAGTAGATTTAAGAGTCCTGAGTACAAATCTGTGGTCAAAAATCAAATTATGCGCTTTTTGCGCCAATGGCGCCAAAATGTAAAAAATGACCGATTTTGATGAAATTTGGTATTCAAGTAGATTTAAGAGTCCTGAGTACGAATCTGCGATCAAAAATAAAATTTCGCGCTTTTCGCGCCAATGGCGCCAAAATGTAAAAGTTGACCGATTTTGATGAAATTTGGTATTGAAGTAGATTTAAGGGTCCTGAGTACGAATCTGCAGTCAAAAATAAAATTTCGCGCAAATGGCGCCAAATGAAAAAAATGACCATTTTAGATAAAATTTGGTTTTCAAGTAGATTTAAAGGTCTTCTAGACTGATTTTGATGAACTATTCATAGCAACTTGCATAAAAGTCAAGAGCAACCATATATTTTCTAAATGTTGAACTATCCCAAAATTGTATCACTCAGTCACTGTAATCTGTTTCTATTGTAATACACAAATGGGAAAGACCTCGCGATCGTTCTTTGAACGATTGTAATTTAATTATTATTCTTTTTTTTCTGCCGCTCGTGAGCAAAAAGTTTCTTGACCGATCTTAACGAAATTTGGCACACTTATTCAGCACTGCCAGGAATCGACAAGGTTAACCCTGTGAGCGCCAGCTCTTTATGGTTTTGGCGCAATCGCGCAAAACGCTGTTTACCCTTGTTATCAGGTGAGCTCAAAAACGGTAATATTTATCAAGATTCTGTTTAGTGCAAATGGTAGCTTACATCCTGGGGATGATTTATCATGCAAAAAAAAACCGCTGTAATTTACTTCCTGGTTGCGCGCATATGGCGCAAACTTGGCGCAAAATGTCAAAATTGTCCGATTTTGATGAAATTTGGTTTCCAGGTAGATTTAAGGTTACTGATTACGAATCTGTGGTCAAAATTTTTTTTGCGTTTACCATTGCCAAAATGGCGGTTGTCAAATGGTTTTTTACTTATAACTCGAAAACCGTAAGAGATAGTATAGACAATATATGAACAAAAAATGATCGTCTTGAAACGACCTACAATTTGAGACCAAACAGTGTATGATTCGGTTGAGCGGTTTTGAAATGGCGGCCGAAACAGGTTTTCGCGAAATATGTTTTTTTGCCAATAACTTGAAAACCGTAACAGATAGTATAATAGACATGTGTATAAAAAATGACCGTCTTGACAAGACCTATCATTTAAGCACAGAAAGTACATGTTACGGTTGAATGGTTTCAAAATGGCGGCCAAAAACATCATCTTATGCATTATTTACCTGTATATAACATTTAAACGGTTACAGATAATATAGTAAATGTATATATATTTATTTTCAGTAATTAAAGAGCTAGACTTTAAGACAAAGGTCAAAGGTCAAAGGTCAACTTAACGGGAAAGACCTCTCATTTGTTCTCTGAACAAATGGCACTTTAATTCTTTTTCTTCTGCCATCAGCGTCAAAAAATTGCCTTGACCGATTTTGATGAAATTTGGCACACTTATTTAGCACTGCCTGGAGTCGACGTGACTTAGGGCCTGACGCGAAACTATTTGTAGTTACGGCGCAATTGCGCAAAACGCTGTTTACCCTTGTTATCAGATCTCCTCAGAGACGGTAATAGTTATCAAGATTCTGTTTGGTGGAGGTGGTTCCTTAAATCCTGGTGATGATTTATCATGCAAAAAAAAATCTGTAATTTACTTCCTGGTTGCGCGCATATGGCGCAAACTTGGCGCAAAATGTCAAAATTGTCCGATTTTGATGAAATTTGGTTTCCAGGTAGATTTGAGGGTCCTGATTAAGAATCTGTGGTCAAAATTTTTTTTGCGTTTACCATTGCCAAAATGGCGGTCGTCAAATGATTTTTTACTTATAACTCGAAAACCGTTAGAGATAGTATAGACAATATAACAACAAAAAATGATCGTCTTGATAAGACCTACAATTTAAGTCCAAGAAGTGCATGATTCGGTTGAGCAGTTTCGAAATGGCGGCCGAAACAGTTTTTCGCGAAATACGTTTTTTGCCAATAACTTGAAAACCGTAACAGATAGTATAATAGATATGTGTATGAAAAATGACCGTCTTGGCAAGACCTATCATTTAAGCCCAAGAAATACATGTTACGATTGAGTGGTTTCAAAATGGCGGCCAAAAACATCATCCAAAGCATTATTTTGTGTCGCAATGTGCCAACAAAATTTGTTTCAAAACGGTTAGTCCTAAAGACTTGGGACCTTCACCAATCGTCTTAGGTGACATAAGTTGCATCCGAAAATATATATGACATAGGTCAAATCTCAAGTTTGAATAATTGCGTCATGACTTCATATAGGAAATGTATTGCGCAATATATAGTAATCCATATTTAACAATGAAATGTTAAGGAAAAGTCCATAGCAACCAAATATTTTCATAATCAGTTAAGAAGGGGCTATAATTTTGGCCCAAGGTCAAAGGTCAAAGGTCAAGGTCAGAACTTAGCAACAAGGTAACCTTAAGGAAAAGTCCATAGCAACCATATATTTTCATAATCAGTTGGGAAGGGGCTGTAATTTGGGTCCAAGGTCAAAGGTCATAGGTCAATGTCAGTCCTTAGCAACAAGGTAACCCTAAGGAAATGTCCATAGCAACCATATATTTTCAGAATCAGTGTAGAAGGGGCTATAATTTGGGTCCAACATCAAAGGTCAGGGGTCAAGGTTAGTCCTTAGCAGCAAGGTTATATTTAGAAAAAGTCCATAACAACCATATATTTTATGAATCCAGACTACTTGCTGAGTTTATCTTTCAGTGATCGGAAGTGACCTTTTGTTCATAGCAACCGACCCTAAAATCCATAGCAACCATATATTTTATGACTCCAGACTACCTGCTGAGTTTAAATTTCAATATCTTATGACCGGAAGTGATGTTTTGTTTAAAGCAACCGACCTAAAAGTCCATAGCAACCATATATTTTTTAAATCTGGACTACCTACCAGGTTGATATATCCAAAAATGGTATCATTCAGTTAGGAATCTATTTCTATTGGAGGACACAAATGGGGAAAGACCTCGCGATCGTTCTTTGAACGATTGTAATTTAATATTTTTCTTCTAATTCTTCTTTAACAACACTTAGACTTAAAAAATAATGGTTTCGCCATTTCTGAACGGATTGACCTGAAACTTGGTACACTGCTAGCACTACATTAGAAACAAGCACAGCTCACCCTGGAAGTGTGTACCTAGCATAGTTTTTGAGATATGCCCCCGCGGGCTTTTTTTTATGAAATGTTGTGCGCAGATAAACTACCAAGTTTTTCAACCGATCGAGCTGAAATTTTGCACAGTTGCTGAGAATAATGAGCTCTCGCGTTGTAGCTAAAAATAAAGTCTGTACCTGGCCCCGTTTTGAAGTTACGCCCCTTTCTGGTTTTTACTCAAAAATCGCTAATTTAGCCAAAAATAAACTTTTCCGTGCGGAAATTTTTGGTGCCCCCTCTCCGTAAAAAAGTGCCCGACTGAAATCTGTCAAACATTCCAGCCGGGTCGCCTTATTTTTTTTTATACAAATTTTCTTTCAATTTTTTCGAAATTTCAAAAAACGTAACTTGACCCCTCTTTGTACTTTTGTCAAATGCACCGGAAGTGCCAAAATGCTGTCAAAACTAGCTGATATCCTAGCCAAATGTATGCACTAAAAGTCCCCGTTTACAAAAATGTCCTCTGGTTTATGAGTTTTTCAAAATTAAAGTTTTCTGCAGTCCCGTAAAACACACAAATTCCTGACGAATTTCCTCCAAATTTCACTATTCAACGTTATTCCTGTTTCGAAAATTGAATGTTTTCACTAAATTCGTTCTTAACTATTTTAAATAATCCAAAAATGAACTAATAATGTCACTATTTTTGCCTGTCAGCAAATGGTGTAAACTATTGTCAAAAGATTCCCGTGTCATTTCTGTAACAGGCACATTCCAATTATAAACTTGCTCATCCGTGACGTTCATGTATTCTAACTGTATACGTTGAAAGAATGGAAAATCAATATAGGTCCTAACCCTGCAAAGTCTACCGCTGTACTGAGAAATCTAAAAACTAAGTCGTAAAGTCATTCAAAAATGACGTATGTGGCGCGCGACACCATAGAAACCTACAAATAACAAAGTGTCGCTATATATAGTAACAAAGAAAAAACCTAAAAACTGAAGCCCCCCCCCCTCCCAATTTTTGTACTTACATGTATGCGCGATAACTTACATGTTTGCAATCGACCCCCCCCCTTGAAAATTGGTTGTAATGTAAAATTAACAAAAAAAAAACACATGAAAAGTTAGTTTAAAAATCAAACAAAACGAAAGTACAAAAATACCCCTTAAAATAAAAAAAATACGGACGAACAGACGGACAGACAAACATACATGTACATGACACAACATCCTTGACGACTCTGAGAAAATGGCGGAAATAGTCATCTGAACTGGTGGAAAGACCTACTCTTATTTGTTCTCTGAACAAATAGAATCTTTAATTAAGGTCTTTCCCTTTCCAAAGGGAAGACCTTATTGATTTCGTTCTGCCTATTATTATTAAGGTCTTTCCCTTTCCAAAGGGAAGACCTTATTGATTTCGTTATGCCTATTATTATTATTATTATTCTTTTTTTTCTGCCGCTCGTGAGCAAAAAGTTTCTTGACCGATCTTAACGAAATTTGGCACACTTATTCAGCACTGCCAGGAATCGACAAGGTTAACCCTGTGAGCGCCAGCTCTTTATGGTTTTGGCGCAATCGCGCAAAACGCTGTTTACCCTTGTTATCAGGTGAGCTCAAAAACGGTAATATTTATCAAGATTCTGTTTAGTGCAAATGGTAGCTTACATCCTGGGGATGATTTATCATGCAAAAAAAAACCGCTGTAATTTACTTCCTGGTTGCGCGCATATGGCGCAAACTTGGCGCAAAATGTCAAAATTGTCCGATTTTGATGAAATTTGGTTTCCAGGTAGATTTAAGGTTACTGATTACGAATCTGTGGTCAAAATTTTTTTTGCGTTTACCATTGCCAAAATGGCGGTTGTCAAATGGTTTTTTACTTATAACTCGAAAACCGTAAGAGATAGTATAGACAATATATGAACAAAAAATGATCGTCTTGAAACGACCTACAATTTGAGACCAAACAGTGTATGATTCGGTTGAGCGGTTTTGAAATGGCGGCCGAAACAGGTTTTCGCGAAATATGTTTTTTTGCCAATAACTTGAAAACCGTAACAGATAGTATAATAGACATGTGTATAAAAAATGACCGTCTTGACAAGACCTATCATTTAAGCACAGAAAGTACATGTTACGGTTGAATGGTTTCAAAATGGCGGCCAAAAACATCATCTTATGCATTATTTACCTGTATATAACATTTAAACGGTTACAGATAATATAGTAAATGTATATATATTTATTTTCAGTAATTAAAGAGCTAGACTTTAAGACAAAGGTCAAAGGTCAAAGGTCAACTTAACGGGAAAGACCTCTCATTTGTTCTCTGAACAAATGGCACTTTAATTCTTTTTCTTCTGCCATCAGCGTCAAAAAATTGCCTTGACCGATTTTGATGAAATTTGGCACACTTATTTAGCACTGCCTGGAGTCGACGTGACTTAGGGCCTGACGCGAAACTATTTGTAGTTACGGCGCAATTGCGCAAAACGCTGTTTACCCTTGTTATCAGATCTCCTCAGAGACGGTAATAGTTATCAAGATTCTGTTTGGTGGAGGTGGTTCCTTAAATCCTGGTGATGATTTATCATGCAAAAAAAAATCTGTAATTTACTTCCTGGTTGCGCGCATATGGCGCAAACTTGGCGCAAAATGTCAAAATTGTCCGATTTTGATGAAATTTGGTTTCCAGGTAGATTTGAGGGTCCTGATTAAGAATCTGTGGTCAAAATTTTTTTTGCGTTTACCATTGCCAAAATGGCGGTCGTCAAATGATTTTTTACTTATAACTCGAAAACCGTTAGAGATAGTATAGACAATATAACAACAAAAAATGATCGTCTTGATAAGACCTACAATTTAAGTCCAAGAAGTGCATGATTCGGTTGAGCAGTTTCGAAATGGCGGCCGAAACAGTTTTTCGCGAAATACGTTTTTTGCCAATAACTTGAAAACCGTAACAGATAGTATAATAGATATGTGTATGAAAAATGACCGTCTTGGCAAGACCTATCATTTAAGCCCAAGAAATACATGTTACGATTGAGTGGTTTCAAAATGGCGGCCAAAAACATCATCCAAAGCATTATTTTGTGTCGCAATGTGCCAACAAAATTTGTTTCAAAACGGTTAGTCCTAAAGACTTGGGACCTTCACCAATCGTCTTAGGTGACATAAGTTGCATCCGAAAATATATATGACATAGGTCAAATCTCAAGTTTGAATAATTGCGTCATGACTTCATATAGGAAATGTATTGCGCAATATATAGTAATCCATATTTAACAATGAAATGTTAAGGAAAAGTCCATAGCAACCAAATATTTTCATAATCAGTTAAGAAGGGGCTATAATTTTGGCCCAAGGTCAAAGGTCAAAGGTCAAGGTCAGAACTTAGCAACAAGGTAACCTTAAGGAAAAGTCCATAGCAACCATATATTTTCATAATCAGTTGGGAAGGGGCTGTAATTTGGGTCCAAGGTCAAAGGTCATAGGTCAATGTCAGTCCTTAGCAACAAGGTAACCCTAAGGAAATGTCCATAGCAACCATATATTTTCAGAATCAGTGTAGAAGGGGCTATAATTTGGGTCCAACATCAAAGGTCAGGGGTCAAGGTTAGTCCTTAGCAGCAAGGTTATATTTAGAAAAAGTCCATAACAACCATATATTTTATGAATCCAGACTACTTGCTGAGTTTATCTTTCAGTGATCGGAAGTGACCTTTTGTTCATAGCAACCGACCCTAAAATCCATAGCAACCATATATTTTATGACTCCAGACTACCTGCTGAGTTTAAATTTCAATATCTTATGACCGGAAGTGATGTTTTGTTTAAAGCAACCGACCTAAAAGTCCATAGCAACCATATATTTTTTAAATCTGGACTACCTACCAGGTTGATATATCCAAAAATGGTATCATTCAGTTAGGAATCTATTTCTATTGGAGGACACAAATGGGGAAAGACCTCGCGATCGTTCTTTGAACGATTGTAATTTAATATTTTTCTTCTAATTCTTCTTTAACAACACTTAGACTTAAAAAAATAATGGTTTCGCCATTTCTGAACGGATTGACCTGAAACTTGGTACACTGCTAGCACTACATTAGAAACAAGCACAGCTCACCCTGGAAGTGTGTACCTAGCATAGTTTTTGAGATATGCCCCCGCGGGCTTTTTTTTATGAAATGTTGTGCGCAGATAAACTACCAAGTTTTTCAACCGATCGAGCTGAAATTTTGCACAGTTGCTGAGAATAATGAGCTCTCGCGTTGTAGCTAAAAATAAAGTCTGTACCTGGCCCCGTTTTGAAGTTACGCCCCTTTCTGGTTTTTACTCAAAAATCGCTAATTTAGCCAAAAATAAACTTTTCCGTGCGGAAATTTTTGGTGCCCCCTCTCCGTAAAAAAGTGCCCGACTGAAATCTGTCAAACATTCCAGCCGGGTCGCCTTATTTTTTTATATACAAATTTTCTTTCAATTTTTTCGAAATTTCAAAAAACGTAACTTGACCCCTCTTTGTACTTTTGTCAAATGCACCGGAAGTGCCAAAATGCTGTCAAAACTAGCTGATATCCTAGCCAAATGTATGCACTAAAAGTCCCCGTTTACAAAAATGTCCTCTGGTTTATGAGTTTTTCAAAATTAAAGTTTTCTGCAGTCCCGTAAAACACACAAATTCCTGACGAATTTCCTCCAAATTTCACTATTCAACGTTATTCCTGTTTCGAAAATTGAATGTTTTCACTAAATTCGTTCTTAACTATTTTAAATAATCCAAAAATGAACTAATAATGTCACTATTTTTGCCTGTCAGCAAATGGTGTAAACTATTGTCAAAAGATTCCCGTGTCATTTCTGTAACAGGCACATTCCAATTATAAACTTGCTCATCCGTGACGTTCATGTATTCTAACTGTATACGTTGAAAGAATGGAAAATCAATATAGGTCCTAACCCTGCAAAGTCTACCGCTGTACTGAGAAATCTAAAAACTAAGTCGTAAAGTCATTCAAAAATGACGTATGTGGCGCGCGACACCATAGAAACCTACAAATAACAAAGTGTCGCTATATATAGTAACAAAGAAAAAACCTAAAAACTGAAGCCCCCCCCCCCTCCCAATTTTTGTACTTACATGTATGCGCGATAACTTACATGTTTGCAATCGACCCCCCCCCCTTGAAAATTGGTTGTAATGTAAAATTAACAAAAAAAAAACACATGAAAAGTTAGTTTAAAAATCAAACAAAACGAAAGTACAAAAATACCCCTTAAAATAAAAAAAATACGGACGAACAGACGGACAGACAAACATACATGTACATGACACAACATCCTTGACGACTCTGAGAAAATGGCGGAAATAGTCATCTGAACTGGTGGAAAGACCTACTCTTATTTGTTCTCTGAACAAATAGAATCTTTAATTAAGGTCTTTCCCTTTCCAAAGGGAAGACCTTATTGATTTCGTTCTGCCTATTATTATTAAGGTCTTTCCCTTTCCAAAGGGAAGACCTTATTGATTTCGTTATGCCTATTATTAATTATTATTATTATTCTTTTTTTTCTGCCGCTCGTGAGCAAAAAGTTTCTTGACCGATCTTAACGAAATTTGGCACACTTATTCAGCACTGCCAGGAATCGACAAGGTTAACCCTGTGAGCGCCAGCTCTTTATGGTTTTGGCGCAATCGCGCAAAACGCTGTTTACCCTTGTTATCAGGTGAGCTCAAAAACGGTAATATTTATCAAGATTCTGTTTAGTGCAAATGGTAGCTTACATCCTGGGGATGATTTATCATGCAAAAAAAACCGCTGTAATTTACTTCCTGGTTGCGCGCATATGGCGCAAACTTGGCGCAAAATGTCAAAATTGTCCGATTTTGATGAAATTTGGTTTCCAGGTAGATTTAAGGTTACTGATTACGAATCTGTGGTCAAAATTTTTTTTGCGTTTACCATTGCCAAAATGGCGGTTGTCAAATGGTTTTTTACTTATAACTCGAAAACCGTAAGAGATAGTATAGACAATATATGAACAAAAAATGATCGTCTTGAAACGACCTACAATTTGAGACCAAACAGTGTATGATTCGGTTGAGCGGTTTTGAAATGGCGGCCGAAACAGGTTTTCGCGAAATATGTTTTTTTGCCAATAACTTGAAAACCGTAACAGATAGTATAATAGACATGTGTATAAAAAATGACCGTCTTGACAAGACCTATCATTTAAGCACAGAAAGTACATGTTACGGTTGAATGGTTTCAAAATGGCGGCCAAAAACATCATCTTATGCATTATTTACCTGTATATAACATTTAAACGGTTACAGATAATATAGTAAATGTATATATATTTATTTTCAGTAATTAAAGAGCTAGACTTTAAGACAAAGGTCAAAGGTCAAAGGTCAACTTAACGGGAAAGACCTCTCATTTGTTCTCTGAACAAATGGCACTTTAATTCTTTTTCTTCTGCCATCAGCGTCAAAAAATTGCCTTGACCGATTTTGATGAAATTTGGCACACTTATTTAGCACTGCCTGGAGTCGACGTGACTTAGGGCCTGACGCGAAACTATTTGTAGTTACGGCGCAATTGCGCAAAACGCTGTTTACCCTTGTTATCAGATCTCCTCAGAGACGGTAATAGTTATCAAGATTCTGTTTGGTGGAGGTGGTTCCTTAAATCCTGGTGATGATTTATCATGCAAAAAAAAATCTGTAATTTACTTCCTGGTTGCGCGCATATGGCGCAAACTTGGCGCAAAATGTCAAAATTGTCCGATTTTGATGAAATTTGGTTTCCAGGTAGATTTGAGGGTCCTGATTAAGAATCTGTGGTCAAAATTTTTTTTGCGTTTACCATTGCCAAAATGGCGGTCGTCAAATGATTTTTTACTTATAACTCGAAAACCGTTAGAGATAGTATAGACAATATAACAACAAAAAATGATCGTCTTGATAAGACCTACAATTTAAGTCCAAGAAGTGCATGATTCGGTTGAGCAGTTTCGAAATGGCGGCCGAAACAGTTTTTCGCGAAATACGTTTTTTGCCAATAACTTGAAAACCGTAACAGATAGTATAATAGATATGTGTATGAAAAATGACCGTCTTGGCAAGACCTATCATTTAAGCCCAAGAAATACATGTTACGATTGAGTGGTTTCAAAATGGCGGCCAAAAACATCATCCAAAGCATTATTTTGTGTCGCAATGTGCCAACAAAATTTGTTTCAAAACGGTTAGTCCTAAAGACTTGGGACCTTCACCAATCGTCTTAGGTGACATAAGTTGCATCCGAAAATATATATGACATAGGTCAAATCTCAAGTTTGAATAATTGCGTCATGACTTCATATAGGAAATGTATTGCGCAATATATAGTAATCCATATTTAACAATGAAATGTTAAGGAAAAGTCCATAGCAACCAAATATTTTCATAATCAGTTAAGAAGGGGCTATAATTTTGGCCCAAGGTCAAAGGTCAAAGGTCAAGGTCAGAACTTAGCAACAAGGTAACCTTAAGGAAAAGTCCATAGCAACCATATATTTTCATAATCAGTTGGGAAGGGGCTGTAATTTGGGTCCAAGGTCAAAGGTCATAGGTCAATGTCAGTCCTTAGCAACAAGGTAACCCTAAGGAAATGTCCATAGCAACCATATATTTTCAGAATCAGTGTAGAAGGGGCTATAATTTGGGTCCAACATCAAAGGTCAGGGGTCAAGGTTAGTCCTTAGCAGCAAGGTTATATTTAGAAAAAGTCCATAACAACCATATATTTTATGAATCCAGACTACTTGCTGAGTTTATCTTTCAGTGATCGGAAGTGACCTTTTGTTCATAGCAACCGACCCTAAAATCCATAGCAACCATATATTTTATGACTCCAGACTACCTGCTGAGTTTAAATTTCAATATCTTATGACCGGAAGTGATGTTTTGTTTAAAGCAACCGACCTAAAAGTCCATAGCAACCATATATTTTTTAAATCTGGACTACCTACCAGGTTGATATATCCAAAAATGGTATCATTCAGTTAGGAATCTATTTCTATTGGAGGACACAAATGGGGAAAGACCTCGCGATCGTTCTTTGAACGATTGTAATTTAATATTTTTCTTCTAATTCTTCTTTAACAACACTTAGACTTAAAAAAATAATGGTTTCGCCATTTCTGAACGGATTGACCTGAAACTTGGTACACTGCTAGCACTACATTAGAAACAAGCACAGCTCACCCTGGAAGTGTGTACCTAGCATAGTTTTTGAGATATGCCCCCGCGGGCTTTTTTTTATGAAATGTTGTGCGCAGATAAACTACCAAGTTTTTCAACCGATCGAGCTGAAATTTTGCACAGTTGCTGAGAATAATGAGCTCTCGCGTTGTAGCTAAAAATAAAGTCTGTACCTGGCCCCGTTTTGAAGTTACGCCCCTTTCTGGTTTTTACTCAAAAATCGCTAATTTAGCCAAAAATAAACTTTTCCGTGCGGAAATTTTTGGTGCCCCCTCTCCGTAAAAAAGTGCCCGACTGAAATCTGTCAAACATTCCAGCCGGGTCGCCTTATTTTTTTTTATACAAATTTTCTTTCAATTTTTTCGAAATTTCAAAAAACGTAACTTGACCCCTCTTTGTACTTTTGTCAAATGCACCGGAAGTGCCAAAATGCTGTCAAAACTAGCTGATATCCTAGCCAAATGTATGCACTAAAAGTCCCCGTTTACAAAAATGTCCTCTGGTTTATGAGTTTTTCAAAATTAAAGTTTTCTGCAGTCCCGTAAAACACACAAATTCCTGACGAATTTCCTCCAAATTTCACTATTCAACGTTATTCCTGTTTCGAAAATTGAATGTTTTCACTAAATTCGTTCTTAACTATTTTAAATAATCCAAAAATGAACTAATAATGTCACTATTTTTGCCTGTCAGCAAATGGTGTAAACTATTGTCAAAAGATTCCCGTGTCATTTCTGTAACAGGCACATTCCAATTATAAACTTGCTCATCCGTGACGTTCATGTATTCTAACTGTATACGTTGAAAGAATGGAAAATCAATATAGGTCCTAACCCTGCAAAGTCTACCGCTGTACTGAGAAATCTAAAAACTAAGTCGTAAAGTCATTCAAAAATGACGTATGTGGCGCGCGACACCATAGAAACCTACAAATAACAAAGTGTCGCTATATATAGTAACAAAGAAAAAACCTAAAAACTGAAGCCCCCCCCCCCCTCCCAATTTTTGTACTTACATGTATGCGCGATAACTTACATGTTTGCAATCGACCCCCCCCCCCTTGAAAATTGGTTGTAATGTAAAATTAACAAAAAAAAAACACATGAAAAGTTAGTTTAAAAATCAAACAAAACGAAAGTACAAAAATACCCCTTAAAATAAAAAAAATACGGACGAACAGACGGACAGACAAACATACATGTACATGACACAACATCCTTGACGACTCTGAGAAAATGGCGGAAATAGTCATCTGAACTGGTGGAAAGACCTACTCTTATTTGTTCTCTGAACAAATAGAATCTTTAATTAAGGTCTTTCCCTTTCCAAAGGGAAGACCTTATTGTTTTCGTTCTGCCTATTATTATTATTATTATTATTATTCTTTTTTTTCTGCCGCTCGTGAGCAAAAAGTTTCTTGACAGATCTTAACGAAATTTGGCACACTTATTCAGCACTGCCAGGAATCGACTTGACTAAGGACCTGACGCTAAACTATTCTTAGTTACGGCGCAATTGCGCAAAACGCTGTTTACCCTTGTGTTCAGATCTCCTCCAAAACGGTAATAGTTATCAAGATTCTGTTTAGTGGAAATGGTACCTTACATCCTGGTGATGATTTATCATGCAAAAAAGAATGCTCTAATTTACTTCCTGGTTGCAAGCGTATGGCGCAAAGTTGGCGCAAAATGTCAATGTTGTCCGATTTTGATGAAATTTGGTTTCCAGGTAGATTTGAGGGTCCTGATTACAAATCCAAAAAAAAAAATTTTTTCGACTACCCGTTTTTGAGTTAGAGCCCTGGAAACATCTCCGTAAAACGTTGTTTCATATTTTTCTTCTAATTCTTCTTTAACAACACTTAGACTTAAAAAAATAATGGTTTCGCCATTTCTGAACGGATTGACCTGAAACTTGGTACACTGCTAGCACTACATTAGAAACAAGCACAGCTCACCCTGGAAGTGTGTACCTAGCATAGTTTTTGAGATATGCCCCCGCGGGCTTTTTTTTATGAAATGTTGTGCGCAGATAAACTACCAAGTTTTTCAACCGATCGAGCTGAAATTTTGCACAGTTGCTGAGAATAATGAGCTCTCGCGTTGTAGCTAAAAATAAAGTCTGTACCTGGCCCCGTTTTGAAGTTACGCCCCTTTCTGGTTTTTACTCAAAAATCGCTAATTTAGCCAAAAATAAACTTTTCCGTGCGGAAATTTTTGGTGCCCCCTCTCCGTAAAAAAGTGCCCGACTGAAATCTGTCAAACATTCCAGCCGGGTCGCCTTATTTTTTTTATACAAATTTTCTTTCAATTTTTTCGAAATTTCAAAAAACGTAACTTGACCCCTCTTTGTACTTTTGTCAAATGCACCGGAAGTGCCAAAATGCTGTCAAAACTAGCTGATATCCTAGCCAAATGTATGCACTAAAAGTCCCCGTTTACAAAAATGTCCTCTGGTTTATGAGTTTTTCAAAATTAAAGTTTTCTGCAGTCCCGTAAAACACACAAATTCCTGACGAATTTCCTCCAAATTTCACTATTCAACGTTATTCCTGTTTCGAAAATTGAATGTTTTCACTAAATTCGTTCTTAACTATTTTAAATAATCCAAAAATGAACTAATAATGTCACTATTTTTGCCTGTCAGCAAATGGTGTAAACTATTGTCAAAAGATTCCCGTGTCATTTCTGTAACAGGCACATTCCAATTATAAACTTGCTCATCCGTGACGTTCATGTATTCTAACTGTATACGTTGAAAGAATGGAAAATCAATATAGGTCCTAACCCTGCAAAGTCTACCGCTGTACTGAGAAATCTAAAAACTAAGTCGTAAAGTCATTCAAAAATGACGTATGTGGCGCGCGACACCATAGAAACCTACAAATAACAAAGTGTCGCTATATATAGTAACAAAGAAAAAACCTAAAAACTGAAGCCCCCCCCCCTCCCAATTTTTGTACTTACATGTATGCGCGATAACTTACATGTTTGCAATCGACCCCCCCCCCTTGAAAATTGGTTGTAATGTAAAATTAACAAAAAAAAAAACACATGAAAAGTTAGTTTAAAAATCAAACAAAACGAAAGTACAAAAATACCCCTTAAAATAAAAAAAATACGGACGAACAGACGGACAGACAAACATACATGTACATGACACAACATCCTTGACGACTCTGAGAAAATGGCGGAAATAGTCATCTGAACTGGTGGAAAGACCTACTCTTATTTGTTCTCTGAACAAATAGAATCTTTAATATTTTTCTTCTAATTCTTCTTTAACAACACTTAGACTTAAAAAAATAATGGTTTCGCCATTTCTGAACGGATTGACCTGAAACTTGGTACACTGCTAGCACTACATTAGAAACAAGCACAGCTCACCCTGGAAGTGTGTACCTAGCATAGTTTTTGAGATATGCCCCCGCGGGCTTTTTTTTATGAAATGTTGTGCGCAGATAAACTACCAAGTTTTTCAACCGATCGAGCTGAAATTTTGCACAGTTGCTGAGAATAATGAGCTCTCGCGTTGTAGCTAAAAATAAAGTCTGTACCTGGCCCCGTTTTGAAGTTACGCCCCTTTCTGGTTTTTACTCAAAAATCGCTAATTTAGCCAAAAATAAACTTTTCCGTGCGGAAATTTTTGGTGCCCCCTCTCCGTAAAAAAGTGCCCGACTGAAATCTGTCAAACATTCCAGCCGGGTCGCCTTATTTTTTTTATACAAATTTTCTTTCAATTTTTTCGAAATTTCAAAAAACGTAACTTGACCCCTCTTTGTACTTTTGTCAAATGCACCGGAAGTGCCAAAATGCTGTCAAAACTAGCTGATATCCTAGCCAAATGTATGCACTAAAAGTCCCCGTTTACAAAAATGTCCTCTGGTTTATGAGTTTTTCAAAATTAAAGTTTTCTGCAGTCCCGTAAAACACACAAATTCCTGACGAATTTCCTCCAAATTTCACTATTCAACGTTATTCCTGTTTCGAAAATTGAATGTTTTCACTAAATTCGTTCTTAACTATTTTAAATAATCCAAAAATGAACTAATAATGTCACTATTTTTGCCTGTCAGCAAATGGTGTAAACTATTGTCAAAAGATTCCCGTGTCATTTCTGTAACAGGCACATTCCAATTATAAACTTGCTCATCCGTGACGTTCATGTATTCTAACTGTATACGTTGAAAGAATGGAAAATCAATATAGGTCCTAACCCTGCAAAGTCTACCGCTGTACTGAGAAATCTAAAAACTAAGTCGTAAAGTCATTCAAAAATGACGTATGTGGCGCGCGACACCATAGAAACCTACAAATAACAAAGTGTCGCTATATATAGTAACAAAGAAAAAACCTAAAAACTGAAGCCCCCCCCCCCCTCCCAATTTTTGTACTTACATGTATGCGCGATAACTTACATGTTTGCAATCGACCCCCCCCCCTTGAAAATTGGTTGTAATGTAAAATTAACAAAAAAAAAACACATGAAAAGTTAGTTTAAAAATCAAACAAAACGAAAGTACAAAAATACCCCTTAAAATAAAAAAAATACGGACGAACAGACGGACAGACAAACATACATGTACATGACACAACATCCTTGACGACTCTGAGAAAATGGCGGAAATAGTCATCTGAACTGGTGGAAAGACCTACTCTTATTTGTTCTCTGAACAAATAGAATCTTTAATTAAGGTCTTTCCCTTTCCAAAGGGAAGACCTTATTGTTTTCGTTCTGCCTATTATTATTATTATTATTATTATTCTTTTTTTTCTGCCGCTCGTGAGCAAAAAGTTTCTTGACAGATCTTAACGAAATTTGGCACACTTATTCAGCACTGCCAGGAATCGACTTGACTAAGGACCTGACGCTAAACTATTCTTAGTTACGGCGCAATTGCGCAAAACGCTGTTTACCCTTGTGTTCAGATCTCCTCCAAAACGGTAATAGTTATCAAGATTCTGTTTAGTGGAAATGGTACCTTACATCCTGGTGATGATTTATCATGCAAAAAAGAATGCTCTAATTTACTTCCTGGTTGCAAGCGTATGGCGCAAAGTTGGCGCAAAATGTCAATGTTGTCCGATTTTGATGAAATTTGGTTTCCAGGTAGATTTGAGGGTCCTGATTACAAATCCAAAAAAAAAAATTTTTTCGACTACCCGTTTTTGAGTTAGAGCCCTGGAAACATCTCCGTAAAACGTTGTTTCATATTTTTCTTCTAATTCTTCTTTAACAACACTTAGACTTAAAAAAATAATGGTTTCGCCATTTCTGAACGGATTGACCTGAAACTTGGTACACTGCTAGCACTACATTAGAAACAAGCACAGCTCACCCTGGAAGTGTGTACCTAGCATAGTTTTTGAGATATGCCCCCGCGGGCTTTTTTTTATGAAATGTTGTGCGCAGATAAACTACCAAGTTTTTCAACCGATCGAGCTGAAATTTTGCACAGTTGCTGAGAATAATGAGCTCTCGCGTTGTAGCTAAAAATAAAGTCTGTACCTGGCCCCGTTTTGAAGTTACGCCCCTTTCTGGTTTTTACTCAAAAATCGCTAATTTAGCCAAAAATAAACTTTTCCGTGCGGAAATTTTTGGTGCCCCCTCTCCGTAAAAAAGTGCCCGACTGAAATCTGTCAAACATTCCAGCCGGGTCGCCTTATTTTTTTTTATACAAATTTTCTTTCAATTTTTTCGAAATTTCAAAAAACGTAACTTGACCCCTCTTTGTACTTTTGTCAAATGCACCGGAAGTGCCAAAATGCTGTCAAAACTAGCTGATATCCTAGCCAAATGTATGCACTAAAAGTCCCCGTTTACAAAAATGTCCTCTGGTTTATGAGTTTTTCAAAATTAAAGTTTTCTGCAGTCCCGTAAAACACACAAATTCCTGACGAATTTCCTCCAAATTTCACTATTCAACGTTATTCCTGTTTCGAAAATTGAATGTTTTCACTAAATTCGTTCTTAACTATTTTAAATAATCCAAAAATGAACTAATAATGTCACTATTTTTGCCTGTCAGCAAATGGTGTAAACTATTGTCAAAAGATTCCCGTGTCATTTCTGTAACAGGCACATTCCAATTATAAACTTGCTCATCCGTGACGTTCATGTATTCTAACTGTATACGTTGAAAGAATGGAAAATCAATATAGGTCCTAACCCTGCAAAGTCTACCGCTGTACTGAGAAATCTAAAAACTAAGTCGTAAAGTCATTCAAAAATGACGTATGTGGCGCGCGACACCATAGAAACCTACAAATAACAAAGTGTCGCTATATATAGTAACAAAGAAAAAACCTAAAAACTGAAGCCCCCCCCCCCTCCCAATTTTTGTACTTACATGTATGCGCGATAACTTACATGTTTGCAATCGACCCCCCCCCCCTTGAAAATTGGTTGTAATGTAAAATTAACAAAAAAAAAACACATGAAAAGTTAGTTTAAAAATCAAACAAAACGAAAGTACAAAAATACCCCTTAAAATAAAAAAAATACGGACGAACAGACGGACAGACAAACATACATGTACATGACACAACATCCTTGACGACTCTGAGAAAATGGCGGAAATAGTCATCTGAACTGGTGGAAAGACCTACTCTTATTTGTTCTCTGAACAAATAGAATCTTTAATATTTTTCTTCTAATTCTTCTTTAACAACACTTAGACTTAAAAAAATAATGGTTTCGCCATTTCTGAACGGATTGACCTGAAACTTGGTACACTGCTAGCACTACATTAGAAACAAGCACAGCTCACCCTGGAAGTGTGTACCTAGCATAGTTTTTGAGATATGCCCCCGCGGGCTTTTTTTTATGAAATGTTGTGCGCAGATAAACTACCAAGTTTTTCAACCGATCGAGCTGAAATTTTGCACAGTTGCTGAGAATAATGAGCTCTCGCGTTGTAGCTAAAAATAAAGTCTGTACCTGGCCCCGTTTTGAAGTTACGCCCCTTTCTGGTTTTTACTCAAAAATCGCTAATTTAGCCAAAAATAAACTTTTCCGTGCGGAAATTTTTGGTGCCCCCTCTCCGTAAAAAAGTGCCCGACTGAAATCTGTCAAACATTCCAGCCGGGTCGCCTTATTTTTTTTTATACAAATTTTCTTTCAATTTTTTCGAAATTTCAAAAAACGTAACTTGACCCCTCTTTGTACTTTTGTCAAATGCACCGGAAGTGCCAAAATGCTGTCAAAACTAGCTGATATCCTAGCCAAATGTATGCACTAAAAGTCCCCGTTTACAAAAATGTCCTCTGGTTTATGAGTTTTTCAAAATTAAAGTTTTCTGCAGTCCCGTAAAACACACAAATTCCTGACGAATTTCCTCCAAATTTCACTATTCAACGTTATTCCTGTTTCGAAAATTGAATGTTTTCACTAAATTCGTTCTTAACTATTTTAAATAATCCAAAAATGAACTAATAATGTCACTATTTTTGCCTGTCAGCAAATGGTGTAAACTATTGTCAAAAGATTCCCGTGTCATTTCTGTAACAGGCACATTCCAATTATAAACTTGCTCATCCGTGACGTTCATGTATTCTAACTGTATACGTTGAAAGAATGGAAAATCAATATAGGTCCTAACCCTGCAAAGTCTACCGCTGTACTGAGAAATCTAAAAACTAAGTCGTAAAGTCATTCAAAAATGACGTATGTGGCGCGCGACACCATAGAAACCTACAAATAACAAAGTGTCGCTATATATAGTAACAAAGAAAAAACCTAAAAACTGAAGCCCCCCCCCCCTCCCAATTTTTGTACTTACATGTATGCGCGATAACTTACATGTTTGCAATCGACCCCCCCCCCCTTGAAAATTGGTTGTAATGTAAAATTAACAAAAAAAAAACACATGAAAAGTTAGTTTAAAAATCAAACAAAACGAAAGTACAAAAATACCCCTTAAAATAAAAAAAATACGGACGAACAGACGGACAGACAAACATACATGTACATGACACAACATCCTTGACGACTCTGAGAAAATGGCGGAAATAGTCATCTGAACTGGTGGAAAGACCTACTCTTATTTGTTCTCTGAACAAATAGAATCTTTAATATTTTTCTTCTAATTCTTCTTTAACAACACTTAGACTTAAAAAAATAATGGTTTCGCCATTTCTGAACGGATTGACCTGAAACTTGGTACACTGCTAGCACTACATTAGAAACAAGCACAGCTCACCCTGGAAGTGTGTACCTAGCATAGTTTTTGAGATATGCCCCCGCGGGCTTTTTTTTATGAAATGTTGTGCGCAGATAAACTACCAAGTTTTTCAACCGATCGAGCTGAAATTTTGCACAGTTGCTGAGAATAATGAGCTCTCGCGTTGTAGCTAAAAATAAAGTCTGTACCTGGCCCCGTTTTGAAGTTACGCCCCTTTCTGGTTTTTACTCAAAAATCGCTAATTTAGCCAAAAATAAACTTTTCCGTGCGGAAATTTTTGGTGCCCCCTCTCCGTAAAAAAGTGCCCGACTGAAATCTGTCAAACATTCCAGCCGGGTCGCCTTATTTTTTTTTATACAAATTTTCTTTCAATTTTTTCGAAATTTCAAAAAACGTAACTTGACCCCTCTTTGTACTTTTGTCAAATGCACCGGAAGTGCCAAAATGCTGTCAAAACTAGCTGATATCCTAGCCAAATGTATGCACTAAAAGTCCCCGTTTACAAAAATGTCCTCTGGTTTATGAGTTTTTCAAAATTAAAGTTTTCTGCAGTCCCGTAAAACACACAAATTCCTGACGAATTTCCTCCAAATTTCACTATTCAACGTTATTCCTGTTTCGAAAATTGAATGTTTTCACTAAATTCGTTCTTAACTATTTTAAATAATCCAAAAATGAACTAATAATGTCACTATTTTTGCCTGTCAGCAAATGGTGTAAACTATTGTCAAAAGATTCCCGTGTCATTTCTGTAACAGGCACATTCCAATTATAAACTTGCTCATCCGTGACGTTCATGTATTCTAACTGTATACGTTGAAAGAATGGAAAATCAATATAGGTCCTAACCCTGCAAAGTCTACCGCTGTACTGAGAAATCTAAAAACTAAGTCGTAAAGTCATTCAAAAATGACGTATGTGGCGCGCGACACCATAGAAACCTACAAATAACAAAGTGTCGCTATATATAGTAACAAAGAAAAAACCTAAAAACTGAAGCCCCCCCCCCCTCCCAATTTTTGTACTTACATGTATGCGCGATAACTTACATGTTTGCAATCGACCCCCCCCCCCTTGAAAATTGGTTGTAATGTAAAATTAACAAAAAAAAAACACATGAAAAGTTAGTTTAAAAATCAAACAAAACGAAAGTACAAAAATACCCCTTAAAATAAAAAAAATACGGACGAACAGACGGACAGACAAACATACATGTACATGACACAACATCCTTGACGACTCTGAGAAAATGGCGGAAATAGTCATCTGAACTGGTGGAAAGACCTACTCTTATTTGTTCTCTGAACAAATAGAATCTTTAATATTTTTCTTCTAATTCTTCTTTAACAACACTTAGACTTAAAAAAATAATGGTTTCGCCATTTCTGAACGGATTGACCTGAAACTTGGTACACTGCTAGCACTACATTAGAAACAAGCACAGCTCACCCTGGAAGTGTGTACCTAGCATAGTTTTTGAGATATGCCCCCGCGGGCTTTTTTTTATGAAATGTTGTGCGCAGATAAACTACCAAGTTTTTCAACCGATCGAGCTGAAATTTTGCACAGTTGCTGAGAATAATGAGCTCTCGCGTTGTAGCTAAAAATAAAGTCTGTACCTGGCCCCGTTTTGAAGTTACGCCCCTTTCTGGTTTTTACTCAAAAATCGCTAATTTAGCCAAAAATAAACTTTTCCGTGCGGAAATTTTTGGTGCCCCCTCTCCGTAAAAAAGTGCCCGACTGAAATCTGTCAAACATTCCAGCCGGGTCGCCTTATTTTTTTTTATACAAATTTTCTTTCAATTTTTTCGAAATTTCAAAAAACGTAACTTGACCCCTCTTTGTACTTTTGTCAAATGCACCGGAAGTGCCAAAATGCTGTCAAAACTAGCTGATATCCTAGCCAAATGTATGCACTAAAAGTCCCCGTTTACAAAAATGTCCTCTGGTTTATGAGTTTTTCAAAATTAAAGTTTTCTGCAGTCCCGTAAAACACACAAATTCCTGACGAATTTCCTCCAAATTTCACTATTCAACGTTATTCCTGTTTCGAAAATTGAATGTTTTCACTAAATTCGTTCTTAACTATTTTAAATAATCCAAAAATGAACTAATAATGTCACTATTTTTGCCTGTCAGCAAATGGTGTAAACTATTGTCAAAAGATTCCCGTGTCATTTCTGTAACAGGCACATTCCAATTATAAACTTGCTCATCCGTGACGTTCATGTATTCTAACTGTATACGTTGAAAGAATGGAAAATCAATATAGGTCCTAACCCTGCAAAGTCTACCGCTGTACTGAGAAATCTAAAAACTAAGTCGTAAAGTCATTCAAAAATGACGTATGTGGCGCGCGACACCATAGAAACCTACAAATAACAAAGTGTCGCTATATATAGTAACAAAGAAAAAACCTAAAAACTGAAGCCCCCCCCCCCTCCCAATTTTTGTACTTACATGTATGCGCGATAACTTACATGTTTGCAATCGACCCCCCCCCCCTTGAAAATTGGTTGTAATGTAAAATTAACAAAAAAAAAACACATGAAAAGTTAGTTTAAAAATCAAACAAAACGAAAGTACAAAAATACCCCTTAAAATAAAAAAAATACGGACGAACAGACGGACAGACAAACATACATGTACATGACACAACATCCTTGACGACTCTGAGAAAATGGCGGAAATAGTCATCTGAACTGGTGGAAAGACCTACTCTTATTTGTTCTCTGAACAAATAGAATCTTTAATATTTTTCTTCTAATTCTTCTTTAACAACACTTAGACTTAAAAAAATAATGGTTTCGCCATTTCTGAACGGATTGACCTGAAACTTGGTACACTGCTAGCACTACATTAGAAACAAGCACAGCTCACCCTGGAAGTGTGTACCTAGCATAGTTTTTGAGATATGCCCCCGCGGGCTTTTTTTTATGAAATGTTGTGCGCAGATAAACTACCAAGTTTTTCAACCGATCGAGCTGAAATTTTGCACAGTTGCTGAGAATAATGAGCTCTCGCGTTGTAGCTAAAAATAAAGTCTGTACCTGGCCCCGTTTTGAAGTTACGCCCCTTTCTGGTTTTTACTCAAAAATCGCTAATTTAGCCAAAAATAAACTTTTCCGTGCGGAAATTTTTGGTGCCCCCTCTCCGTAAAAAAGTGCCCGACTGAAATCTGTCAAACATTCCAGCCGGGTCGCCTTATTTTTTTTTATACAAATTTTCTTTCAATTTTTTCGAAATTTCAAAAAACGTAACTTGACCCCTCTTTGTACTTTTGTCAAATGCACCGGAAGTGCCAAAATGCTGTCAAAACTAGCTGATATCCTAGCCAAATGTATGCACTAAAAGTCCCCGTTTACAAAAATGTCCTCTGGTTTATGAGTTTTTCAAAATTAAAGTTTTCTGCAGTCCCGTAAAACACACAAATTCCTGACGAATTTCCTCCAAATTTCACTATTCAACGTTATTCCTGTTTCGAAAATTGAATGTTTTCACTAAATTCGTTCTTAACTATTTTAAATAATCCAAAAATGAACTAATAATGTCACTATTTTTGCCTGTCAGCAAATGGTGTAAACTATTGTCAAAAGATTCCCGTGTCATTTCTGTAACAGGCACATTCCAATTATAAACTTGCTCATCCGTGACGTTCATGTATTCTAACTGTATACGTTGAAAGAATGGAAAATCAATATAGGTCCTAACCCTGCAAAGTCTACCGCTGTACTGAGAAATCTAAAAACTAAGTCGTAAAGTCATTCAAAAATGACGTATGTGGCGCGCGACACCATAGAAACCTACAAATAACAAAGTGTCGCTATATATAGTAACAAAGAAAAAACCTAAAAACTGAAGCCCCCCCCCCCTCCCAATTTTTGTACTTACATGTATGCGCGATAACTTACATGTTTGCAATCGACCCCCCCCCCCTTGAAAATTGGTTGTAATGTAAAATTAACAAAAAAAAAACACATGAAAAGTTAGTTTAAAAATCAAACAAAACGAAAGTACAAAAATACCCCTTAAAATAAAAAAAATACGGACGAACAGACGGACAGACAAACATACATGTACATGACACAACATCCTTGACGACTCTGAGAAAATGGCGGAAATAGTCATCTGAACTGGTGGAAAGACCTACTCTTATTTGTTCTCTGAACAAATAGAATCTTTAATATTTTTCTTCTAATTCTTCTTTAACAACACTTAGACTTAAAAAAATAATGGTTTCGCCATTTCTGAACGGATTGACCTGAAACTTGGTACACTGCTAGCACTACATTAGAAACAAGCACAGCTCACCCTGGAAGTGTGTACCTAGCATAGTTTTTGAGATATGCCCCCGCGGGCTTTTTTTTATGAAATGTTGTGCGCAGATAAACTACCAAGTTTTTCAACCGATCGAGCTGAAATTTTGCACAGTTGCTGAGAATAATGAGCTCTCGCGTTGTAGCTAAAAATAAAGTCTGTACCTGGCCCCGTTTTGAAGTTACGCCCCTTTCTGGTTTTTACTCAAAAATCGCTAATTTAGCCAAAAATAAACTTTTCCGTGCGGAAATTTTTGGTGCCCCCTCTCCGTAAAAAAGTGCCCGACTGAAATCTGTCAAACATTCCAGCCGGGTCGCCTTATTTTTTTTTATACAAATTTTCTTTCAATTTTTTCGAAATTTCAAAAAACGTAACTTGACCCCTCTTTGTACTTTTGTCAAATGCACCGGAAGTGCCAAAATGCTGTCAAAACTAGCTGATATCCTAGCCAAATGTATGCACTAAAAGTCCCCGTTTACAAAAATGTCCTCTGGTTTATGAGTTTTTCAAAATTAAAGTTTTCTGCAGTCCCGTAAAACACACAAATTCCTGACGAATTTCCTCCAAATTTCACTATTCAACGTTATTCCTGTTTCGAAAATTGAATGTTTTCACTAAATTCGTTCTTAACTATTTTAAATAATCCAAAAATGAACTAATAATGTCACTATTTTTGCCTGTCAGCAAATGGTGTAAACTATTGTCAAAAGATTCCCGTGTCATTTCTGTAACAGGCACATTCCAATTATAAACTTGCTCATCCGTGACGTTCATGTATTCTAACTGTATACGTTGAAAGAATGGAAAATCAATATAGGTCCTAACCCTGCAAAGTCTACCGCTGTACTGAGAAATCTAAAAACTAAGTCGTAAAGTCATTCAAAAATGACGTATGTGGCGCGCGACACCATAGAAACCTACAAATAACAAAGTGTCGCTATATATAGTAACAAAGAAAAAACCTAAAAACTGAAGCCCCCCCCCCCTCCCAATTTTTGTACTTACATGTATGCGCGATAACTTACATGTTTGCAATCGACCCCCCCCCCCTTGAAAATTGGTTGTAATGTAAAATTAACAAAAAAAAAACACATGAAAAGTTAGTTTAAAAATCAAACAAAACGAAAGTACAAAAATACCCCTTAAAATAAAAAAAATACGGACGAACAGACGGACAGACAAACATACATGTACATGACACAACATCCTTGACGACTCTGAGAAAATGGCGGAAATAGTCATCTGAACTGGTGGAAAGACCTACTCTTATTTGTTCTCTGAACAAATAGAATCTTTAATATTTTTCTTCTAATTCTTCTTTAACAACACTTAGACTTAAAAAAATAATGGTTTCGCCATTTCTGAACGGATTGACCTGAAACTTGGTACACTGCTAGCACTACATTAGAAACAAGCACAGCTCACCCTGGAAGTGTGTACCTAGCATAGTTTTTGAGATATGCCCCCGCGGGCTTTTTTTTATGAAATGTTGTGCGCAGATAAACTACCAAGTTTTTCAACCGATCGAGCTGAAATTTTGCACAGTTGCTGAGAATAATGAGCTCTCGCGTTGTAGCTAAAAATAAAGTCTGTACCTGGCCCCGTTTTGAAGTTACGCCCCTTTCTGGTTTTTACTCAAAAATCGCTAATTTAGCCAAAAATAAACTTTTCCGTGCGGAAATTTTTGGTGCCCCCTCTCCGTAAAAAAGTGCCCGACTGAAATCTGTCAAACATTCCAGCCGGGTCGCCTTATTTTTTTTTATACAAATTTTCTTTCAATTTTTTCGAAATTTCAAAAAACGTAACTTGACCCCTCTTTGTACTTTTGTCAAATGCACCGGAAGTGCCAAAATGCTGTCAAAACTAGCTGATATCCTAGCCAAATGTATGCACTAAAAGTCCCCGTTTACAAAAATGTCCTCTGGTTTATGAGTTTTTCAAAATTAAAGTTTTCTGCAGTCCCGTAAAACACACAAATTCCTGACGAATTTCCTCCAAATTTCACTATTCAACGTTATTCCTGTTTCGAAAATTGAATGTTTTCACTAAATTCGTTCTTAACTATTTTAAATAATCCAAAAATGAACTAATAATGTCACTATTTTTGCCTGTCAGCAAATGGTGTAAACTATTGTCAAAAGATTCCCGTGTCATTTCTGTAACAGGCACATTCCAATTATAAACTTGCTCATCCGTGACGTTCATGTATTCTAACTGTATACGTTGAAAGAATGGAAAATCAATATAGGTCCTAACCCTGCAAAGTCTACCGCTGTACTGAGAAATCTAAAAACTAAGTCGTAAAGTCATTCAAAAATGACGTATGTGGCGCGCGACACCATAGAAACCTACAAATAACAAAGTGTCGCTATATATAGTAACAAAGAAAAAACCTAAAAACTGAAGCCCCCCCCCCCTCCCAATTTTTGTACTTACATGTATGCGCGATAACTTACATGTTTGCAATCGACCCCCCCCCCCTTGAAAATTGGTTGTAATGTAAAATTAACAAAAAAAAAACACATGAAAAGTTAGTTTAAAAATCAAACAAAACGAAAGTACAAAAATACCCCTTAAAATAAAAAAAATACGGACGAACAGACGGACAGACAAACATACATGTACATGACACAACATCCTTGACGACTCTGAGAAAATGGCGGAAATAGTCATCTGAACTGGTGGAAAGACCTACTCTTATTTGTTCTCTGAACAAATAGAATCTTTAATATTTTTCTTCTAATTCTTCTTTAACAACACTTAGACTTAAAAAAATAATGGTTTCGCCATTTCTGAACGGATTGACCTGAAACTTGGTACACTGCTAGCACTACATTAGAAACAAGCACAGCTCACCCTGGAAGTGTGTACCTAGCATAGTTTTTGAGATATGCCCCCGCGGGCTTTTTTTTATGAAATGTTGTGCGCAGATAAACTACCAAGTTTTTCAACCGATCGAGCTGAAATTTTGCACAGTTGCTGAGAATAATGAGCTCTCGCGTTGTAGCTAAAAATAAAGTCTGTACCTGGCCCCGTTTTGAAGTTACGCCCCTTTCTGGTTTTTACTCAAAAATCGCTAATTTAGCCAAAAATAAACTTTTCCGTGCGGAAATTTTTGGTGCCCCCTCTCCGTAAAAAAGTGCCCGACTGAAATCTGTCAAACATTCCAGCCGGGTCGCCTTATTTTTTTTTATACAAATTTTCTTTCAATTTTTTCGAAATTTCAAAAAACGTAACTTGACCCCTCTTTGTACTTTTGTCAAATGCACCGGAAGTGCCAAAATGCTGTCAAAACTAGCTGATATCCTAGCCAAATGTATGCACTAAAAGTCCCCGTTTACAAAAATGTCCTCTGGTTTATGAGTTTTTCAAAATTAAAGTTTTCTGCAGTCCCGTAAAACACACAAATTCCTGACGAATTTCCTCCAAATTTCACTATTCAACGTTATTCCTGTTTCGAAAATTGAATGTTTTCACTAAATTCGTTCTTAACTATTTTAAATAATCCAAAAATGAACTAATAATGTCACTATTTTTGCCTGTCAGCAAATGGTGTAAACTATTGTCAAAAGATTCCCGTGTCATTTCTGTAACAGGCACATTCCAATTATAAACTTGCTCATCCGTGACGTTCATGTATTCTAACTGTATACGTTGAAAGAATGGAAAATCAATATAGGTCCTAACCCTGCAAAGTCTACCGCTGTACTGAGAAATCTAAAAACTAAGTCGTAAAGTCATTCAAAAATGACGTATGTGGCGCGCGACACCATAGAAACCTACAAATAACAAAGTGTCGCTATATATAGTAACAAAGAAAAAACCTAAAAACTGAAGCCCCCCCCCCCTCCCAATTTTTGTACTTACATGTATGCGCGATAACTTACATGTTTGCAATCGACCCCCCCCCCCTTGAAAATTGGTTGTAATGTAAAATTAACAAAAAAAAAACACATGAAAAGTTAGTTTAAAAATCAAACAAAACGAAAGTACAAAAATACCCCTTAAAATAAAAAAAATACGGACGAACAGACGGACAGACAAACATACATGTACATGACACAACATCCTTGACGACTCTGAGAAAATGGCGGAAATAGTCATCTGAACTGGTGGAAAGACCTACTCTTATTTGTTCTCTGAACAAATAGAATCTTTAATATTTTTCTTCTAATTCTTCTTTAACAACACTTAGACTTAAAAAAATAATGGTTTCGCCATTTCTGAACGGATTGACCTGAAACTTGGTACACTGCTAGCACTACATTAGAAACAAGCACAGCTCACCCTGGAAGTGTGTACCTAGCATAGTTTTTGAGATATGCCCCCGCGGGCTTTTTTTTATGAAATGTTGTGCGCAGATAAACTACCAAGTTTTTCAACCGATCGAGCTGAAATTTTGCACAGTTGCTGAGAATAATGAGCTCTCGCGTTGTAGCTAAAAATAAAGTCTGTACCTGGCCCCGTTTTGAAGTTACGCCCCTTTCTGGTTTTTACTCAAAAATCGCTAATTTAGCCAAAAATAAACTTTTCCGTGCGGAAATTTTTGGTGCCCCCTCTCCGTAAAAAAGTGCCCGACTGAAATCTGTCAAACATTCCAGCCGGGTCGCCTTATTTTTTTTTATACAAATTTTCTTTCAATTTTTTCGAAATTTCAAAAAACGTAACTTGACCCCTCTTTGTACTTTTGTCAAATGCACCGGAAGTGCCAAAATGCTGTCAAAACTAGCTGATATCCTAGCCAAATGTATGCACTAAAAGTCCCCGTTTACAAAAATGTCCTCTGGTTTATGAGTTTTTCAAAATTAAAGTTTTCTGCAGTCCCGTAAAACACACAAATTCCTGACGAATTTCCTCCAAATTTCACTATTCAACGTTATTCCTGTTTCGAAAATTGAATGTTTTCACTAAATTCGTTCTTAACTATTTTAAATAATCCAAAAATGAACTAATAATGTCACTATTTTTGCCTGTCAGCAAATGGTGTAAACTATTGTCAAAAGATTCCCGTGTCATTTCTGTAACAGGCACATTCCAATTATAAACTTGCTCATCCGTGACGTTCATGTATTCTAACTGTATACGTTGAAAGAATGGAAAATCAATATAGGTCCTAACCCTGCAAAGTCTACCGCTGTACTGAGAAATCTAAAAACTAAGTCGTAAAGTCATTCAAAAATGACGTATGTGGCGCGCGACACCATAGAAACCTACAAATAACAAAGTGTCGCTATATATAGTAACAAAGAAAAAACCTAAAAACTGAAGCCCCCCCCCCCTCCCAATTTTTGTACTTACATGTATGCGCGATAACTTACATGTTTGCAATCGACCCCCCCCCCCTTGAAAATTGGTTGTAATGTAAAATTAACAAAAAAAAAACACATGAAAAGTTAGTTTAAAAATCAAACAAAACGAAAGTACAAAAATACCCCTTAAAATAAAAAAAATACGGACGAACAGACGGACAGACAAACATACATGTACATGACACAACATCCTTGACGACTCTGAGAAAATGGCGGAAATAGTCATCTGAACTGGTGGAAAGACCTACTCTTATTTGTTCTCTGAACAAATAGAATCTTTAATATTTTTCTTCTAATTCTTCTTTAACAACACTTAGACTTAAAAAAATAATGGTTTCGCCATTTCTGAACGGATTGACCTGAAACTTGGTACACTGCTAGCACTACATTAGAAACAAGCACAGCTCACCCTGGAAGTGTGTACCTAGCATAGTTTTTGAGATATGCCCCCGCGGGCTTTTTTTTATGAAATGTTGTGCGCAGATAAACTACCAAGTTTTTCAACCGATCGAGCTGAAATTTTGCACAGTTGCTGAGAATAATGAGCTCTCGCGTTGTAGCTAAAAATAAAGTCTGTACCTGGCCCCGTTTTGAAGTTACGCCCCTTTCTGGTTTTTACTCAAAAATCGCTAATTTAGCCAAAAATAAACTTTTCCGTGCGGAAATTTTTGGTGCCCCCTCTCCGTAAAAAAGTGCCCGACTGAAATCTGTCAAACATTCCAGCCGGGTCGCCTTATTTTTTTTTATACAAATTTTCTTTCAATTTTTTCGAAATTTCAAAAAACGTAACTTGACCCCTCTTTGTACTTTTGTCAAATGCACCGGAAGTGCCAAAATGCTGTCAAAACTAGCTGATATCCTAGCCAAATGTATGCACTAAAAGTCCCCGTTTACAAAAATGTCCTCTGGTTTATGAGTTTTTCAAAATTAAAGTTTTCTGCAGTCCCGTAAAACACACAAATTCCTGACGAATTTCCTCCAAATTTCACTATTCAACGTTATTCCTGTTTCGAAAATTGAATGTTTTCACTAAATTCGTTCTTAACTATTTTAAATAATCCAAAAATGAACTAATAATGTCACTATTTTTGCCTGTCAGCAAATGGTGTAAACTATTGTCAAAAGATTCCCGTGTCATTTCTGTAACAGGCACATTCCAATTATAAACTTGCTCATCCGTGACGTTCATGTATTCTAACTGTATACGTTGAAAGAATGGAAAATCAATATAGGTCCTAACCCTGCAAAGTCTACCGCTGTACTGAGAAATCTAAAAACTAAGTCGTAAAGTCATTCAAAAATGACGTATGTGGCGCGCGACACCATAGAAACCTACAAATAACAAAGTGTCGCTATATATAGTAACAAAGAAAAAACCTAAAAACTGAAGCCCCCCCCCCCTCCCAATTTTTGTACTTACATGTATGCGCGATAACTTACATGTTTGCAATCGACCCCCCCCCCCTTGAAAATTGGTTGTAATGTAAAATTAACAAAAAAAAAACACATGAAAAGTTAGTTTAAAAATCAAACAAAACGAAAGTACAAAAATACCCCTTAAAATAAAAAAAATACGGACGAACAGACGGACAGACAAACATACATGTACATGACACAACATCCTTGACGACTCTGAGAAAATGGCGGAAATAGTCATCTGAACTGGTGGAAAGACCTACTCTTATTTGTTCTCTGAACAAATAGAATCTTTAATATTTTTCTTCTAATTCTTCTTTAACAACACTTAGACTTAAAAAAATAATGGTTTCGCCATTTCTGAACGGATTGACCTGAAACTTGGTACACTGCTAGCACTACATTAGAAACAAGCACAGCTCACCCTGGAAGTGTGTACCTAGCATAGTTTTTGAGATATGCCCCCGCGGGCTTTCTTATACTTGTGAACCGTAACCGTTATCAAAAATTCAAAGGGTGGAAAATGTCATTTGACTCCTAGGAATGGTTTATCACGCAAACTTTTCTTTTTCGATGAACTTCCTGGTTACTTGTTTTTAACCCAAAAAGTGTCGCTATGCGCCAACAAAATTTATTTGAAAACGGTTAGTCCTAGAGACTTGGGACCTTCACCAAACGTCTTAGGTGACATAAGTTGTATCCGAAAATATATATGTCATAGGTCAAATCTCAAGTTTGAATTATTGCGTCATGTCTAAATATATGAATGTATTGCGCAATGTATAGTAATCCATATTTAACAATGTAATGTTAAGGAAAAGTCCATAGCAACCATATATATTCATAATCAGTTAGGAAGGGGCTATAATTTGGGCCCTAGGTCAAAGGTCAAAGGTCAAGATCAGTCCTTAGCAACAAGGTAACCTTAAGGAAAAGTCCATAGCAACCATATATTTTCACAATCAGTTAGAAAGGGCCTGTAATTTAGGTCCAAGGTCAAAGGTCATAGGTCAAGGTCAGTCCTTAGCAACAAGGTAACCTTAAGGAAAAGTCCATAGCAACCATATATTTTATGAATCCAGACTACTTGCTGAGTTTAAATTTTATCTTTTTGTGACCGGAAGTGATGTTTTGTCCATAGCAACCGACCTAAAAGTCCATAGCAACCATATATTTTTTGACTCCTGACTACCTGCTGAGTTTAAATTTTAATATTTTATGACCGGAAGTGATGTTTTGTCCATAGCAACCGACCTAAAAGTCCATAGCAACCATATATTATTTGACTCCTGACTACCTGCTGAGTTTAAATTTCAATATTTTATGACCGGAAGTGATGTTTTGTCCATAGCAACCGACCTAAAAGTCCATAGCAACCATATATTTTTTGACTCCTGACTACCTGCTGAGTTTAAATTTCAATATTTTATGACCGGAAGTGATGTTTTGTCCGTAGCAACCGACCTAAAAGTCCATAGCAGCCATATATTTTTTGACTCCTGACTACCTGCTGAGTTTAAATTTCAATATTTTATGACCGGAAGTGATGTTTTGTTCATAGCAACCGACCTAAAAGTCCTTAGCAACCATATATTTTATGACTCCTGACTACCTGCTGAGTTTAAATTTCAATATTTTATTACCAGAAGTGACGTTTTGTTCATAGCAACCGACCTTCATGTCAATAGCAACCAAATATTTCTAATCTGTAGTACCTACCAGGTTGTCATATCCAAAAATGGTATCATTCAGTTAGAAATCTATTTCTATTGGAGGACACAAATAGGGAAAGACCTCGCGATCGTTCTTTGAACGATTGTAATTTAATTATTATTATTCTTCTTTTTTTTCCGCGGCCAAAAAAAAGAAAGTTACGCGACATATCTTTTTGATATTTGGTACCATTGTTCGGTCATACTCTGGCTCGCTCCGACTTACCCTGCGAAACCGATCTATTTTTAGTAACAGCGCTATGTGCGCCAAACCAAAAAACCTTGTTTCCACTTATACTTGTGAACCGTAACCGATATAAAAAATTCAAAGTGTGGAAAATGTCATTTGACTCCTAGGAATGGTTTATCACGCAAATTTTTTTTTTCCGATGAACTTCCTGGTTACATGTTTTTAACCCAAAAAGTGTCGCTATGCGCCAACAAAATTTATTTGAAAACGGTTAGTCCTAGAGACTTGGGACCTTCACCAATCGTCTTAGGTGACATAAGTTGTATCCGAAAATATACATGTCATAGGTCAAATCTCAAGTTTGAATTATTGCGTCATGACTTAATATAGGTATGTATTGCGCAATATATAGTAATCCATTATTAAGGAAACCATATATTTTTAGAATCAATTTTGATGAAATTTAGTATTCTAGTAGATTTAAGGGTCCTGAGTACGAATCTTCGGTCGAAAAAAATAAATTTCGCGCTTTTCGCGCCAATGGCGCCAAAATGTAAAAGTTGGCCGATTTTGATGAAATTTGGTATTCAAGTAGATTTAAGGGTCCTGAGTACGAATCTGCGGTCAAAATATAAATTTGGCGCTTTTCGCGCCAATTGCGCAAAAATGTAAAAGTTGACCGATTTTGATGAAATTTGGTATTCTAATAGATTTAAGGGTCCTGAGTACGAATCTGCGGTCAAAAATTTTTTTTCGCGCCAATGGCGCCAAAATATAAAATTTGACCGATTTTGATGAAATTTGGTATTCAAGTAGATTTAAGGGCCCTGAGTACGAATCTGCGGTCAAAATTAAGATTTCACGCTTTTCGCGCCAATGGCGCCAAAATGTAAAAGTTAACCGATTTTGATGAAATTTGGTATTCAAGTAGATTCAAGGGTTCTGAGTACGAATCTGCGGTCAAAAATAAAATTTCGCGCTTTTCGCGCCGATGGCGCCAAAATATAAAAGTTGGCAGATTTTGATGAAATTTGGTATTCAAGTAGATTTAAGGGCCCTGAGTACGAATCTGCAGTCAAAAATAAAATTTTGCGCTTTTTGCGCCAATGGCGCCTAAATGTAAAAGTTGGCCGATTTTGATGAAATTTGGTATTCAAGAATATTAAAGGGTCCTGAGTACGAATCTGCTGTCAAAAATTAAAATTCGCGCTTTTCGCGCCATTGGCGCCAAATTGTAAAAGTTGACAGATTTTGATGAAATTTGGTATTATAGTAGATTTAAGGGTCCTGAGTACGAATCTGCGGTCAAAAATAAAATTTCGCGCCAATGGCGCCAAAATGTAAATGTTGACCGATTTTGATGAAATTTGGTATTCAAGTAGATTTAAGGGTCCTGAGTACGAATCTGCGGTCAAAAATAAAATTTCACGCTTTTTGTGCCGATGGCGCCAAAATGTAAAAATTGACTGATTTTCATAAAATTTGGTATAAAAGTTTATTTAAGGGTCCCGAGTAGGAACCTGCGGTCAAAAATAAAATTTCGCGCCAATGGCGCCAAATGTAAAAAATGACCAATTTTGATGAAATTTGGTATATTCAAGTAGATTTAAGGGTCTTCTAGACTGATTTTAATGAAAAATTCATAGCAACTGGCATAAAAGTTAATAGCAACCATATATTTTCTAAATGTTGAAATATCCCAAAATTGTATCATTCAGTCACTGTAATCTGTTTCTATTGTAATAAACAAATGGGAAAGACCTCGCAATTGTTCTTTGAACGATTGTAATTTAATTAAGGTCTTTCCCTTCCACAGAAGGAAAGACCTTACTGTATTTCTTATGATTATTATTATTATTATTAAGGTCTTTCCCTTCCACAGAAGGAAAGACCTTACTGTATTTCTTATGATTATTATTATTATTATTAAGGTCTTTCCCTTCCACAGAAGGAAAGACCTTACTGTATTTCTTATGGTTATTATTATTTTTCTTCTTCTTTTCCGCGGTCAAAATCCAAAAAGTGTCGCGACATAACTTTACGAAACTTAATACCATTATTCGGTCATACCCTGACTCGCCTTGACTGACCCTGCGAAACCGATCTATTTTTAGTAACGGAGTTACCTGCCCGTAACCCAAAAACCTTGTTTGCAGATTAACTCAAAAAGTGTAACCGTTATCAAAAATCTGAAGCGGGGAAAATGTTGCTAGACTCCTGGTCATGGTTCGTCACGCAAAAAAAATTTTTTTGATCAACTTCCTGGTTACGCGTTTTTGACTCGAAAAGTGTTTCGACGCGTCAATTTTTTTTTCTTCAAAACGGTTAGTCCTAGAGACTTGGGACCTTCTCCAATCATCCTAAATGACATATGTTACATCTAAACATGTCAAGGTCAAAGGTCAAATCTCAAGGTCAGAAGTCATGGCACACCTTGTTTGCAGTATAGCTCAAAATCCATACAAAATTGAAGCAGACATGTAATGGGAAAAATACTCGTCTCATTTAGACCTTTATTTGATATAAAGGGTCGAACACTGTACGACAAACCGTTATCGAGTTATGGCCCTTAACGCGTTTTGGCTTATCTGTTTTTTGGCTTATAACTTTTAAACCGTCAGAGATAATATAGTAAACATATGGGTTTTTTGTGACCGTCATTATATGTCCTTCAATTTAAGACCAAAGTCGAATGGTTACGGGCAGCCATTTTCAAAATGGCTGACACCGTAAACAGTTTTTATGAAATAGCACTTAAACCGTACAAAATTGAAATGGACAATACATGGAAAAAATGTTCGCCATGTCGAAATCTACAAAAAGGGTATCAGGTGCGAAAGCTTAAAACTTGTCGTTTTTGAGTTATCGCCCTTGATTCTTATTTTTAAAATAATTTTTTGTTTATAACTTTTAAAACATAAAAGATGATGAATGAAACATAGGGTGCATTTGAAAGAAGATTAAATTACCTACAATTTGAACCCAAACAGTACATGATTCGGTTGAACGGTTTCAAAATGGCGGCCAAAACAAGTTTCGCGAAACACGTTTTTTGCCAATAACTTGAGAACCATAACAGATAGTATAGTAAACATGTATACTTAAATGAATCAGTATATAAAGAGCTACAATTTGAGTCCAAGGTCAAAGGTCATAGGTCAAGGTCATTCCCTAGCAACAAGGTAACATTAATGAAAAGTCCATAGCAACCATATATATTCAAAACCAAGACTGTTTTTTGAGTTAAGGGTTAAGTTTTTTCAACCGGAAGTAACCCCTAGTCCATAGCAACCGTCATAAAAGTCCTTAGCAACCATACTTTTTCTGACTCTAGGTCCCCTGCTCTTCATTCTGGAGCCTACATCACAATAATTGGCAACATCTTGTCATAAACAAAGTGACTCAAATGTCTTTAGTACTTGTATAAAATACCATAACAAAAACGTAAGACAGGGAAAGACCTCACATTTGTTCTCTGAACAAATGACTTTTTAATTAAGGTCTTTCCCTTTTCAGAAGGAAAGACCTTACTGTATTTCTTATGATTATTATTAAGGTCTTTCCC
Source organism: Arcuatula senhousia (assembly GCA_963971305.1). Lineage (NCBI taxonomy): Eukaryota > Metazoa > Mollusca > Bivalvia > Mytilida > Mytilidae > Arcuatula > Arcuatula senhousia. The sequence continues at coordinate 24,171,299 of OZ020311.1, forward strand.
TTTCTGAAGGAAAGACCTTATTGTATTTCTTCTGATTATTATTATTATTATTATTCTTTTCAGTTTCCGACGCCAAAAGAAAAAAAGTCTCTTGACCGATCTTAACTAAATTTGGCACACTTACTCAGTTATGCCTGGAATAGAGAAGGTTGACCCTGTGAGCGCCAACTCCTTTTAGTTTCGGCGCAATAGCGCAAAACGCTGTTTACCCTTGTGATCAGATCTCCTCAGAGACAGTAATAGTTATCAAGATTCTGTTTGGTGGATGTGGTTCTCTAAATCCTGGTGATGATTTATCATGTAAAAAGAATGCTGTAATTTACTTCCTGGTTGCGCGCGTATGGCGCAAACTTGGCGCAAAATGTCAAAGTTGTCCGATTTTGATGAAATTTGGTTTCCAGGTAGATTTGAGGGTCCTGATAACGAATCTGTGGTCAAAATTTTTTTTGCGTTTACCATTGCCAAAATGGCGGTCGTCAAATGGTCTTTTACTTATAACTCGAAAACCGTTAGAGATAGTATAGACAATATATGAACAAAAAATGATCGTCTTGAAAAGACCTACAATTTGAGTCCAAGAAGTGCATGATTCGGTTGAGCGGTTTCGAAATGGCGGCCGAAACAGGTTTTCGCGAAATAGGTTTTTTGCCAATAACTTGAAAACCGTAACAGATAGTATAATAGACATGTGTATAAAAAATGACTGTCTTGACAAGACCTCTCATATTAGCCCAAGAAGTACATGTTACGGTTGACTGGTTTCAAAATGGCGGCCAAAAACATCACCCAATGCATTATTTACTTGTATATAACATTTAAACGGTTACAGATAATATAGTAAATATATATATATTTAATATCAGTAATTAAAGAGCTTGACATTAAGACAAAGGTCAAAGGTCAAAGGTCATAGGTCAATTTACGGGAAAGACCTCTCATTTGTTCTTTGAACAAATGGCACTTTAATTATTATTATTATTTTTTTTTTTTCGCCACAAAAAAAAAAGAAGAAATACTTAACGTAACATTACGAAACTTCATACCATTAACCGACACTATAAGGGCATGACTTGAGTAACCCTGCGTAACCGATCTATTTTTAGTAACGGAGTTATCTGCCCGTAACCCAAAAACCTTGTTTGCAGATTAACTCAAAAACTGTAACCGTTATCAAAAATCTGAAGCAGGGAAAATGTTGCTAGACTCATGGTCATGATTCGTCACACAAAGAAAAATTTTTCGATCAACTTCCTGGTTACGCGTTTTTGACTTGAAAAGTGTCGCGACTCGTCAAATTTTTTTTCTTCAAAACGGTTAGTCCTAGAGACTTGGGAACTTCACCAATCATCCTAGGTGACATATGTAACATCTAAAAATGTCAAGGTCAAAGGTCAAATCTCAAGGTCAGAGGTCATGGCACACCTTGTTTGCAGTATAGCTGATAAACCATACAAAATTGAAGCAGACATGTAATGGGAAAAATACTCGTCTCATTTAGACCTTTATTTGATATAAAGGGTCGAACACTGTGCGACAAACCGTTTTCAAGTTATGGCCCTTAATGCGTTTCGGCTATACCGTTTTTGGCTTATAACTTGAAAACGGTTTGAGATAACATAGTAAACATATGGGTTATTTGAGACCGTAAACTTATGCCCTCCAATATAAAACCAAAGTTGCATGGCTACGGACAGCCATTTTCAAAATGGCCGCCATCAGAAATTGTTTTTTGAGTGTAACACAAAAACTGTAAAAAATTTAAGCGGACAATACATGGAAAAAATGTTCGCCACATCGAAAGCTACAAAAAATGTTTCAGGTGCGAAAGCGTAAAACTTGTCGTTTTTAAGTTACGGCCCTTGATTCGTTTTTTTAAAAATGGTTTTTCAATTATAACTTTTAAACGGTTATAGATGGTGAATGAAATGTAGGGTTCATTTGATAGAGAATTAAAAGACCTACAATTTGAGTCCAAACAGTGTATGATTCGGTTGACTGGTTCCAAAATGGCGGCCAAAACAAGTTTCTCGAAACATGTTTTTTGCCCATAACTTGAAAACCATAACAGATAGTATAGTAAACATGTATACTTAAATGAATCAGAATGCCAAGACCTACAATTTGAGTCCAAGGTCAAAGGTCATGGGTCAAGGTCATTCCCTAGCAACAAGGTAACATTTATGAAAAGTCCATAGCAACCATATATATTCTTAACCAAGACTACTTTCTGAGTTTAGAGTTAAAATTTTTCAACCGGAAGTAACCCTTAGTCCATAGCAACCGTCATAAAAGTCCTTAGCAACCATACCTTTTCTGACTTCAGGCTCACTGCTCTTTAGTCTGGAACATTTTTCGCAACTAATAGTTAAATACTATTGTCAAAAACAGACTCAAATAGCCTAACCAAACATAACCGTTATCATAAAACTAACAAAAACATGGGAAAGACCTCACATTTGTTCTCTGAACAAATGACTTTTTAATTAAGGTCTTTCCCTTCTACAGAAGGAAAGACCTTACTGTATTTCTTCTGATTATTATTGTTCTTCTTTTCTGCCATCATTTGACGAAAAGTGTCGCGACATATCTTTTCGATACTTGGTACCATTATTTGGTCATACGAATACTTGCCTAAACCCATGCTTTGAAACCGATCTATTTTTAGTAACGGAGTTATCTGCCCCAGACCGGAAAACCTTGTTTGCAAAATTACTTAAAAACTATAACCATTATCAAAAAACTAAAGAGTGGAAAATGTCATTTGACTCCTAGGGATGATTTGTAGACCAAAAAAAAAATTTCCGAACAACTTCCTGGTTACGCGTTTTTGACTCGAAAAGTGTCGCGACTCGTCAAATTTTTTTTCTTCAAAACGGTTCGTCCTAGAGACTTGGGACCTTCACCAATCATCCTAAACGACTTTTGTTACATCTAAAAATGTCAAGGTCAAAGGTCAAATCTCAAGGTCAGAGGTCATGGTACACCTTGTTTGCAGTATAGCTCAAAAACCATACAAATTTGAAGCAGACATGTAATGGGAAAAATACTCGTCTCATTTAGACCTATATTTGATATAAAGGGTCGAACACTGTACGACAAACCGTTTTCGAGTTATGGCCCATTACGCGTTTCCACTTATCCGTTTTTTGCTTATATCTTTAAAACCGTCAGAGATAATATAGTAAACATATGGGTTTTTTTGTGACCGTCATTATATGTCCTTCAATTAAAGACCAAAGTCGAATGGTTACAGGCAGCCATTTTCAAAATGGCTGACACCGTAAACAGTTTTTATGAAATAACACTTAAACCGTACCAAATTGAAGCGGACAATACATGGGAAAAATGTTCGCCATGTCGAAATCTACAAAAAGTGTTTCAGGTGCGAAAGCGTAAAACTTGTCGTTTTTGAGTTATCGCCCTTGATTCTTATTTTTAAAATGATTTTTTGTTTATAACTTTTAAACCATAAAAGATGATGAATGAAACATAGGGTTCATTTGAAACAGGATTAAATTACCTACAATTTGAACCCAAACAGTACATGATTCGGTTGAACGGTTTCAAAATGGCGGCCAAAACAAGTTTCGCAAAACACGTTTTTTGCCTATAACTTGAAAACCATAACAGATAGTATAGTAAACATGTATACTTAAATGAATCAGTATATAAAGAGCTACAATTTGAGTCCAAGGTCAAAGGTCAGAGGTCAAGGTCATTCCCTAGCAACAAGGTAACATTAATGAAAAGTCCATAGCAACCGTACATAGTCTTAAACAAGACTACTTTTTGAGTTTAAAGTTAAGTTTTTTCAACCGGAAGTAGCCCCTAGTGCATAGCAACCGTCATAAAAGTCCTTAGCAACCATACTTTTTCTGACTTCAGACTCACTGCTCTTTACTCTAGAACATTTTTCGCAACTAATAGTTTAATATTATTGTCAAAATCAGACTCAAATAGCCTAACCAAACCTAACGGTTATCTTAAAACTTACAAGAACATGGGAAAGACCTCACATTTGTTCTCTGAACAAATGACTTTTTAATTATTATTATTTTTCTTCTTCTTTTCCGCGGTCAATTGACGAAAAGTGTCGCGACATAACTTTACGATACTTAATACCATTATTAGGTCATACCCTGACTCGCCTTAACCCATGCTTTGAAACCGATCTATTTTTAGTAACGGAGTTATCTGCCCGGAACCCAAAAACCTTGTTTGCAGATTAACTCTAAAACCGTAATCGTTATCAAAAATCTGAAGTGGGGAAAATGTTGCTAGACTCCTGGTCATGTTTCGTCATGCAAAAAAAAAAATTTCGATCAACTTCCTGGTTACGCGTTTTTGACACGAAAAGTGTCGCGACACGTCAATTTTTTTTTCTTCAAAACGGTTAGTCCTAGAGACTTAGGACCTTCACCAATCATCCTAAGTGACATATGTTACATCTAAAAATGTCAAGGTCAAAGGTCAAATCTCAAGGTCAGAGGTCATGGTACACCTTGTTTGCAGAATAGCTTAAAAACCATACAAAATTGAAGCAGACATGTAATGTGGAAAATACTCGTCTCATTTAGACCTTTATTTGGTATAAAGGGTCGAACACTGTACGACAAACCGTTTTCGAGTTATGGCCCTTAACGCGTTTCGGTTTATCCGTTTTTGGCTTATAACTTTTAAACCGTCAGAGATAATATAGTAAACATATGGGTTTTTTGTGACTATCATTATGGGCCCTTTAATTTAAGACCAAAGTCGAATGGTTACGGGCAGCCATTTTCAAAATGGCTGACACCGTAAACAGTTTTTATGAAATAACACTTAAACCGTACAAAATTGAAGCGGACAATACATGAAAAAAATGTTCGCCATGTCGAAATCTACAACAACTGTTTCAGGTGCGAAACCGTAAAACTTGTCGTTTCTGAGTTATCGCCCTTGATTCTTATTTTTAAAATGATTTTTTGTTTATAACTTTTAAACCATACAAGATGATGAATGAAACATAGGGTTCATTTGATAGAGAATTAAAAGACCTACAATTTGAGTCCAAACAGTGCATGATTCAGTTGACCGGTTTCAAAATGGCGGCCAAAACAAGTTTCGCGAAACACGTTTTTTGCCCATAACTTGAAAACCAAAACAGATAGTATAGTAAACATGTATACTTAAATGAATCAGAATGCAAAGAGCTACAATTTGAGTCCAAGGTCAAAGGTCATTGGTCAAGGTCATTCCCTAGCAACAAGGTGACCTTAATGAAAAGTCCATAGCAACCATACATAATCTTAAACAAGACTACTTTCTGAGTTAAGACGTAAGTTTTTGTTAACCGGAAGTGACATTTAGTCCATAGCAACCGATATAAAAGTCCTTAGAAACCATACTTTTTCTGACTCCAGGCACCCTGATCTTCATTCTGGAGCCTATATCACAATAATTGGCAACATCTTGTCATAAACAAAGCGACCCAAATGTCTTTAGTATTTGTATAAAATACAATAACAAAAACATAAGACAGGGAAAGACCTCACATTTGTTCTCTGAACAAATGACTTTTTAATTATTATTATTTTTTTTTTTCCGCCACAAAAAAAAAAAGAAGAAATACTTAACGTAACATTACGAAACTTCATACCATTAACCGACACTATAAGGGCATGACTTGAGTAACCCTGCGTAACCGATCTATTTTTAGTAACGGAGTTATCTGCCCGTAACCCAAAAACCTTGTTTGCAGATTAACTCAAAAACCGTAACCGTTATCAAAAATCTGAAGCAGGGAAAATGTTGCTAGACTCATGGTCATGATTCGTCACACAAAAAAAAAAATTTCGATCAACTTCCTGGTTACGCGTTTTTGACTCGAAAAGTGTCGCGACTCGTCAAATTTTTTTTCTTCAAAACGGTTAGTCCTAGAGACTTGGGAACTTCACCAATCATCCTAGGTGACATATGTTACATCTAAAAATGTCAAGGTCAAAGGTCAAATCTCAAGGTCAGAGGTCATGGCACAATTTGTTTGCAGTATAGCTGATAAACCATACAAAATTGAAGCAGACAAGTAATGGGAAAAATACTCGTCTCATTTAGACCTTTATTTGATATAAAGGGTCGAACACTGTGCGACAAACCGTTTTCAAGTTATGGCCCTTAATGCGTTTCGGCTATACCGTTTTTGGCTTATAACTTGAAAACGGTTTGAGATAACATAGTAAACATATGGGTTATTTGAGACCGTAAACTTATGCCCTCCAATATAAAACCAAAGTTGCATGGCTACGGACAGCCATTTTCAAAATGGCCGCCATCAGAAATTGTTTTTTGAGTGTAACACAAAAACTGTAAAAAATTTAAGCGGACAATACATGGAAAAAATGTTCGCCACATCGAAAGCTACAAAAAATGTTTCAGGTGCGAAAGCGTAAAACTTGTCGTTTTTAAGTTACGGCCCTTGATTCGTAATTTGAAAATGGTTTTTCAATTATAACTTTTAAACGGTTACAGATGGTGAATGAAATGTAGGGTTCATTTGATAGAGAATTAAAAGACCTACAATTTGAGTCCAAACAGTGTATGATTCGGTTGACTGGTTCCAAAATGGCGGCCAAAACAAGTTTCGCGAAACATGTTTTTTGCCCATAACTTGAAAACCATAACAGATAGTATAGTAAACATGTATACTTAAATGAATCAGAATGCCAAGACCTACAATTTGAGTCCAAGGTCAAAGGTCATGGGTCAAGGTCATTCCCTAGCAACAAGGTAACATTAATGAAAAGTCCATAGCAACCATATATATTCTAAACCAAGACTACTTTCTGAGTTAAGAGTTAAGTTTTTTCAACCGGAAGTAACCCCTAGTCCATAGCAACCGTCATAAAAGTCCTTAGCAACCATACTTTTTCTGACCTTAGGTCCCCTGCTCTTCATTCTGGAGCCTATATCACAATAATTGGCAACATCTTGTCATAAACAAAGTGACTCAAATGCATTTAGTACTTGTATAAAATACCATAACAAAAACATTAGACAGGGAAAGACCTCACATTTGTTCTCTGAACAAATGACTTTTTAATTATTAAGGTCTTTCCCTTCCACAGAAGGAAAGACCTTACTGTATTTCTTATGGTTATTATTATTTTTCTTCTTCTTTTCCGCGGTCAAAATCCAAAAAGTGTCGCGACATAACTTTACGATACTTAGTACCTTTATTCGGTCATACCCTGACTCGCCTTGACTGACCCTGTGAAACTGATCTATTTTTAGTAACGGAGTTATCTGCCCCAGACCGAAAACCCTTGTTATCAGATAATCTCAGAAACCGTAACCGGTATCAAAAATCTAAAGAGTGGAAAATGTCATTTGACTCCTAGGGATGATTTGTAGATAAAAAAAAAAATTCCGAACAACTTCCTGGTTACGCGTTTTTGAGTCGAAAACTGTCGCGACACGTCAAAATTTTTTTCTTCAAAACGGTTAGTCCTAGAGACTTGGGACCTTCACCAATCATCACGGATGATATATGTTACATTTAAAAATGTCAAGGTCAAAGGTCAAATCTCAAGGTCAGAGGTCATGGTACACCTTGTTTTCAATTTCCCTCAAAAACCATACAAAAATTAAGCAGACATGTAATGGGGAAAATACTCGTCTCATTTAGACCTTCATTTGATTTATAGGGTTGAACACTGTGCGACAAACCGTTTTCGAGTTATGGCCCTTAACGCGTTTCGGTTAAACGGTTTTTGGCTCATAACTTGAAAACGGTTCGAGATACCATAGTAAACATATGGGTTATTTAAGACCGTAAACTTATGCCCTCCGATATAAAACCAAAGTCGCATGGCTACGGACAGCCATTTTCAAAATGGCCGCCATCGGAAATTGTTTTTTGAGTATAACACAAAAACTGTAAAAAATTTAAGCTGACAATAAACGGAAAAAATGTTCGCCACGACGAAAGCTACAAAAAATGTTTCAGGTGCGAAAGCGTAAAACTTGTTGTTTTTGAGTTACGGCCCTTGATTCGTAATAAAAAATGTTTTTTTAATTATAACTTCTAAACGGTTACAGATGGTGAATGAAATGTAGGGTTCATTTGATAGAGAATTAAAAGACCTACAATTTGAGTCCAAACAGTGTATGATTCGGTTGACTGGTTCCAAAATGGCGGCCAAAACAAGTTTCGCGAAACACGTTTTTTGCCCATAAGTTGAAAACCATAACAGATAGTATAGTAAACATGTATACTTAAATGAATCAGAATGCCAAGACCTACAATTTGAGTCCAATGTCAAAGGTCATGGGTCAAGGTCATTCCCTAGCAACAAGGTAACATTTATGAAAAGTCCATAGCAACCATATATATTCTTAACCAAGACTACTTTCCGAGTTTAGAGTTAAAATTTGTCAACCGGAAGTAACCCTTAGTCCATAGCAACCAACAAAATGTCCTTAGCAACCATCCTGTTTCTGACACTAGGCCTCTTGATCTTTATTCTGGAACCTATTTGATAACTATTGGTAACCTCATATCAAAAACAAAATGACTCATTTGTCTATAGTACATGTATTGGACACCATAATGCTAACATGCTAAAGCGACAGAGAGACAAGAGACAGGGAAAGACCTCTCATTTGTTCTCTGAACAAATGGCATTTTAATTAAGGTCTTTCCCTTCCACAGAAGGAAAGACCTTACTGTATTTCTTATGGTTATTATTATTATTTTTCTTCTTCTTTTCCGCGGTCAATTGACGAAAAGTGTCGCGACATAACTTTACGAAACTTAATACCATTATTCGGTCATACCCTTACTCGCCTTAACCCATGCTTTAAAACTGATCTATTTTTAGTAACGGAGTTATCTGCCCGTAACCCAAAAACCTTGTTTGCAGATTAACTAAGAAACCGTAACCGGTATCAAAAATCTGAAGTGGGGAAAATGTTGCTAGACTCCTGGTCATGATTCGTCACGCAAAAATTTTTTTTTCGATCAACTTCCTGGTTACGCGTTTTTGACTCGAAAAGTGTTTCGACGCGTCAAATTTTTTTTCTTCAAAACGGTTAGTCCTAGAGACTTGGGACCTTCTCCAATCATCCTAAATGACATATGTTACACCTAAAAATGTCAAGGTCAAAGGTCAAATCTCAAGGTCAGAGGTCATGGCACACCTTGTTTGCAGTATAGCTCAAAAACCATACAAAATTGAAGCAGACATGTAATGGGAAAAATACTCGTCTCATTTAGACCTTTATTTGATATAAAGGGTCGAACACTGTACGACAAACCGTTTTCGAGTTATGGCCCTTAACGCGTTTCGGCTTATCCGTTTTTGGCTTATAACTTTTAAACCGTCAGAGATAATATAGTAAACATATGGGTTTTTTGTGACCGTCATTATATGTCCTTCAATTTAAGACCAAAGTTGAATGGTTATGGGCAGCCATTTTCAAAATGGCTGACACCGTAAACAGTTTTTATGAAATAGCACTTAAACCGTACAAAATTGAAGCGGACAATACATGGAAAAAATGTTCACCATGTCGAAATCTACAAAAAGGGTTTCGGTGCGAAAGCGTAAAACTTGTCGTTTTTGAGTTATCGCCCTTGATTCTTATTTTTAAAATGATTTTTTGTTTATAACTTTTAAACCATAAAAGATGATGAATGAAACATAGGGTTCATTTGAAAGAGGATTAAATTACCTACAATTTGAACCCAAACAGTACATGATTCGGTTGAACGGTTTCAAAATGGCGGCCAAAACAAGTTTCGCGAAACACGTTTTTTGCCAATAACTTGAAAGCCATAACAGATAGTATAGTAAACATGTATATTTAAATGAATCAGTATTTAAAGAGCTACAATTTGAGTCCAAGGTCAAAGGTCATAGGTCAAGGTCATTCCCTAGCAACAAGGTAACATTAATGAAAAGTCCATAGCAACCATATATATTCTAAACCTAGACTACTTTTTGAGTTTAGGGTTAAGTTTTTTCAACCGGAAGTAACCCCTAGTCCATAGCAACCGTCATAAAACTCCTTAGCAACCATACTTTTTCTGACTCTTGGTCCCCTGCTCTTCATTCTGGAGCCTATATCATAATAATTGGCAACATCTTGTCATAAACAAAGTGACTCAAATGTCTTTAGTACTTGTATAAAATACCATAACAAAAACGTAAGACAGGGAAAGACCTCACATTTGTTCTCTGAACAAATGACTTTTTAATTATTATTATTATTATTATTTTTTTTTTCCGCCACAAAAAAAAAGAAGAAATACTTAACGTAATATTACGAAACTTCATACCATTAACCGACACTATAAGGGCATGACTTGAGTAACCCTGCGAAACCGATCTATTTTTAGTAACGGAGTTATCTGCCCGTAACCCAATTACCTTGTTTGCAAATTAACTCAATAACCGTAACCGTTATCAAAAATCTGAAGCCGGGAAAATGTTGCTAGACTCATGGTCATGATTCGTCACGCAAAAAAAATTTTTTCGATCAACTTCCTGGTTACGCGTTTTTGACACGAAAAGTGTCGCGACTCGTCGAAATTTTTTTCTTCAAAACGGTCAGTCCTAGAGACTTGGGACCTTCACCAATCATCCTCAAGAGCATATGTTACATCTAAAAGTGTCAAGGTCAAAGGTCAAATCTCAAGGTCAGAGGTCATGGTACACCTTGTTTGCAGTATAGCTCAAAAACCATACAAAATTGAAGCAGACATGTAATGGGAAAAATACTCGTCTCATTTAGACCTTTATTTGATATAAAGGGTCGAACACTGTACGACAAACCGTTTTCGAGTTATGGCCCTTAACGCGTTTCGGCTTATCCGTTTTTGGCTTATAACTTTTAAACCGTCAGAGATAATATAGTAAACATACGGGTTTTTTGTGACCGTCATTATATGTCCTTCAATTTAAGACCAAAGTCGAATGGTTACGGGCAGCTATTTTCAAAATGGCTGACACGGTAAACAGTTTTTATGAAATAACACTTAAACCGTACAAAATTGAAGCGGACAATACATGGAAAAAATGTTTGCCATGTCGAAATCTACAAAAAGTGTTCAGGTGCGAAAGCGTAAAACTTGTCGTTTTTGAGTTATCGCCCTTGATTCTTATTTTTAAAATGATTTTTTGTTTATAACTTTTAAACCATAAAAGATGATGAATGAAACATATGGTTCATTTGAAACAGGATTAAATTATCTACAATTTGAACCCAAACAGTACATGATTCGGTTGAACGGTTTCAAAATGGCGGCCATAACAATTTTCGCGAAACACGTTTTTGCCAATAACTTGTAAACCATAACAGATAGTATAGTAAACATGTATACTTAAATGAATCAGTATATAAAGATCTACAATTTGAGTCCAAGGTCAAAGGTCAGAGGTCAAGGTCATTCCCTAGCAACAAGGTAACATTAATGAAAAGTCCATAGCAACCAAATATATTCTAAACTAAGACTTCTTTTTGAGTTAAGAGTTAAGTTTTTTCAACCGGAAGTAACCCCTAGTCCATAGCAACCGTCATAAAAGTCCTTAGCAACCATATTTTTTCTGACTCTAGGTCCCCTGCTCTTCATTCTGGAGCCTATTAATTGGCAACATCTTGTCATAAACAAAGTGACTCAAATGTCTTGAGTACTTGTATAAAATACCATAACAAAAACATAAGACAGGGAAAGACCTCACATTTGTTCTCTGAACAAATGACTTTTTAATTAAGGTCTTTCCCTTCCACAGAAGGAAAGACCTTACTGTATTTCTTATGATTATTAAGGTCTTTCCCTTCCACAGAAGGAAAGACCTTACTGTATTTCTTATGGTTATTATTATTTTTCTTCTTCTTTTCCGCGGTCATTTGACGAAAAGTGTCGCGACATATCTTTTCGATACTTAGTACCATTATTCGGTCATACGAATACTTGCCTAAACCCATGCTTTGAAACCGATCTATTTTTAGTAACGGAGTTATCTGCCCCAGACCGGAAAACCTTGTTTGCAAAATTACTCAAAAACTATAACCATTATCAAAAAACTAAAGAGTGGAAAATGTCATTTGACTCCTAGGGATGATTTGTAGACCAAAAAAAAAATTTCCGAACAACTTCCTGGTTACGCGTTTTTGACTCGAAAAGGGTCGCGACTCGTCAAATTTTTTTTCTTCAAAACGGTTAGTCCTAGAGACTTGGGACCTTCACCAATCATCCTAAGTGACATATGTTACATCTAAAAATGTCAAGGTCAAAGGTCAAATCTCAAGGTCAGAGGTCATGGTACACCTTGTTTGCAGTATAGCTTAAAAACCATACAGAATCGAAGCAGACATGTAATGGGGAAAATACTCGTCTCATTTGGACCTTTATTTGATATAAAGGGTCGAACACTGTACGACAAACCGTTTTCGAGTTATGGCCCTTAACGTGTTTCGGTTTATCCGTTTTTGGCTTATAACTTTTAAACCGTCAGAGATAATATAGTAAACATATGGGTTTTTTGTGACCACCATTATGGGCCTTTCAATTTAAGACCAAAGTCGAATGGTTACGGGCAGCCATTTTCAAAATGGCTGACACCGTAAACAGTTTTTATGAAATAACACTTAAACCGTACAAAATTGAAGCGGACAATACACGGGAAAAATGTTCGTCATGTCGAAATCTACAAAAAGTGTTTCAGGTGCGAAACCGTAAAACTTGTCGTTTTTGAGTTATCGCCCTTGATTCTTATTTTTAAAATGATTTTTTGTTTATAACTTTTAAACCATAAAAGATGATGAATGAAACATAGGGTTCATTTGATAGAGAATTAAAAGACCTACAATTTGAGTCCAAATAGTGTATGATTCGGTTGACCGGTTTCAAAATGGCGGCCAAAACAAGTTTCGCGAAACACGTTTTTTGCCTAAAACTTGAAAACCATAACAGATAGTATAGTAAACATGTATACTTAAATGAATCAGAATGCAAAGAGCTACAATTTGAGTCCAAGGTCAAAGGTCATTGGTCAAGGTCATTCCCTAGCAACATGGTAACCTTAATGAAAAGTCCATAGCAACCATACATAGTCTTTAACAAGACTACTTTTTGAGTTTAGGGTTATGTTTTTTCAACCGGAAGTAGCCCCTAGTCCATAGCAACCGTCATAAAAGTCCTTAGCAACCATACTTTTTCTGACTTCAGAATTTTTTTTTTTCAATCAACTTCCTGGTTACGTGTATTTGACTCGAAAAGTGTTGCGACTCGTCAATTTTTTTTTCTTCAAAACGGTTAGTCCTAGAGACTTGGGACCTTCACCAATCATCCTAGGTGACATATGTTAAATCTAAAAATGTCAAGGTCAAAGGTCAAATCTCAAGGTCAGAAGTCATGGTACACCTTGTTTGCAGTATAGCTTAAAAACCCCTTCAAAATTGAAGCAGACATGTAATGGGAAAAATACTCGTCCCATTTAGACCTTTATTTGATATATAGGGTCGAACACTGTATGACAAACTGTTTTTGAGTTATGGCCCTTAATGCGTTTCGGCTTATTAATTTCTTGCTTATAACTTTTAAACCGTCAGAGATAATACAGTAAACATGTGGGTTTTTTGTGACCGTCATTATGGGTCCTTCAAGTTAAGACCAAAGTCCAATGGTTATGGACAGCCACTTTCAAAATGGCCGACATTGTAAACAATTTTTTATGAAATAACACTTAAACCGTACAAAATTGTAAAATTGTAGCAGACAATACATGGAAAAAATGTTCACAATATCAAAATCTACAAAAAAGTCTCAGGACCCAAACTATGAAACTTGTCGTTTTTGAGTTATAGCCCTCAATTCGTACTTTAAAATTATTTTTTGGTTATAACTTGTTAACTATGAAAGATGGTGAATGAAACATAGGGTTCATTTTGAAGAGAATTCAAAAACCTACAATTTGAACCCAAACAGTGCATGATTCATTTGAAAGGTTTTAAAATGGTGGCCAAAGCGAAATCGTAAATCATGTTTTTAGCAACTAACTTATAGTAATATCGGACGAAGTCCCACTAAGTGTAGAATATAGGTCACATGACAAGTGTATTAATGCTGCAAAGACATTTTGTTTGCTGTCTACTGAAGCGCGAAATTCTCTGACAGGGAAATGACGTCACGAAGAAGTTAATTCGTCCCCACTTAGTGTTGTCCACAAAAATTTGGATGGTATTTGCAATTTTAAGTTTGCATTATACTGATCCAATGTATATTTTAACAAGAATGCAAATGTAATATGATTGTCCGGGGTGATTAAAATCTAAGACTAAAATAAAAGAAAGGGCTTTTAATCATTGACATATAATTATTCAAATATTTATTTTTATTTTTTTTTGACTTCGTCCGATTTTAGACATTGGGTCAAGGTCATTCCCTAGCAACAAGGTAACGTTACTGAAAAGTCCATAGCAACCATTTGTTCTCTTAACCAACTTTACCTTCTGAGTTAAGAAGTTAGTTTTTGTAACTGGAAGTGACGTTCTTTCCATAGCAACCGACAAAATGTCCTTAGCAATCATACTTTTTTTTACACTAGGCCCCTTGATCTTTATTCTTGAACCTTTATGATAACTATTGGCAACGGAATGACAAACCTAATACATGTAATATACAAGTTACTTTTGAAAACTACTCCTTATCATTTGAACATTTTTAACAAGCTTTTACTTAATGAACAAAATCTACCTTAAAAAAGGCATTTCAACAGCTTTATGTAATTTTGTTATTACCTTTATTTAATGCCAATCTTTTAAAAATGTTGCGTCAAAAAAAATAAAAAGGGGATCAGAGCCGCTAAATTTACTTGTGTAAAGTCTAGAAAATGACAGCTGTTGCGATTATTTCTTGAATATATTGTTTCGCCCACTGACATGGGGCCACTAGGCAATCTGCCCACTTTGCACCAGCAATACAATTATAATGCCTAGGGAGGGAATCGAACCCTCTTACGTCAGTGTCAATGTGTGTACCAGAGCCCTGTTAGCTACCTGTGCAAAATCAGGTTTTGCACAAGTACCCACCTCCCACGACGAGGACGTAGGGTTGGATTTTTGGGAGGCAAATTTTTTTTGGTTTCATTTACATAACTTTTCATTCAAATTTTTATCTTAGCAACTGAAAATGATTGGACTAATATTTTATCTTTACCAAGATTGCCTCATGATAACTGTAATACGTTGGCAACACACAAATTTCTAACAGGTTTTCTCCTTTGCAGTATACATGATCAATTAGTGTGCCACCTTCAGTCGTTGGTTTCGTAACTAACTGCTTAAAGCCAAGCGATTCCATGTAATCTAAGACAACTGTGTCACCTTTCAAAATATTTTGATTGAAGTCTCCCACAACAATAATTTTATCTGAGTTTAGCAATAACTGATGAATTAGATGTCTGAAACTTTTCATGAAATCATGAATAGGCTGCCTTTGAGTCCTGTAGAGTGTGACAATAACTAAATCTAAACTGACAAGTTTGAAAACAAAGAATTCTAAATTGTTACACTGGATTTCAACATTTTCAACATTAAACCCTTCTTTGATAAAGGCTCCAACACCGCCATGATGCATTTGTTTTAAAGATGCATGCAACTCTGTTTTAGCATCAAAAGCTTCTGATCTTGATATATGTTCAAATGTAAATCCTTCAAGTCTGCAACTCATCTCTTGTTCAAGCCATGTTTCTGTTAAGCATATAAAGCTTGCACTCCTTACAACAGGGTTTTTTCTCAAGTCTTCAATATGATTAATCAATCCCTCAATGTTGTGGTACAAAAACATTACACAATTATTGTCAGGTAAGGCATTGTCCACATCTAAAAACTTTTTCATTTTTAATAGCCCACTTTCAACATCAGGATCACAATATATCTTTGCTTTCAATACTTTTTCATCTATGTCCCTAAGGTACAATCCATCAAGAGAGGTCACTCGACTCAGTGCTACATATGCTTGACCGTATGAAAAACATCTGTTTAAGTCTATAACACATTCTTTTACAGTTAAACCTTGAACCTTGTGAACTGTGCAGCCCCAAGCAAGCTGAAGAGGATACTGTTTTCTATTTCCATTGCTTTTAGGAACGTCTTCTGTTGATGGTTCAATACCAATGCATCTTTTCCCGTTAATTACCTTCTGTACAGTTGCAGTTTTGCCAACATTTTCGTTATCGAAGTGAATGTATATAATCTGTGGCAATGTGTTCAATGTATCCTGTACGATTTCCATCACTGTTCCAATAACACCATTTACTAGACCATCATTGGTATCGATGTTCTTTATCAACATTACTCTAGCACCCACTCCTAACAGCAATGAAGATGGTAATTGAAGATCTTTTTCTGTGAAAGGTGAGGCTTTCCTGACAAGTTGACCACTTGTTCTAATTTTCTGATAATCTTCTGCTTCAATAAGTTTCACTTCAGATCCTAGTTTCATAACCATGTCATTGTTGTGAGCTTTTATTTCATCATTTGTCGCATAGATATGCAAAGCATTCTCTGGTCCTTCTCTTATTCTGCTTTTCAATACTGACAAGTCATTCTCATCAAGTTGATCGACCTTTGTTCTCACTCTAATCCTGTTAAGAGTTTCTGCAAATCGACAGTCATTTTTTTGCCGCATGATCTCATTCAACTCAACAATCTCAAACAGATCATTCCATAATTGATTCAAAGGACTGGAAGGATCATCTACATACAATTTGTCAGATTTTTTAGTTTTCACTGGTGGTAACTGATAGAAATCTCCAACTGCAATGACTGACACGCCTCCAAACAAACTGTCCTCTGGCATTTTCTTGATCTGTCTCAAACGTTCATGGATGAAGAACAGTAGTCTTTTATTTACCATGGATATTTCATCAATAATTATTACTTGAAGGGATTCATATTTAGAACGCAGTGTGTTTATTTTGTCTTCACTCAAAAGTGCATGATCCATTGACAGGTTTTTATAAATGCCTAATGCACTGTGTATTGTCATTCCAGATATGTTGAAAGCCGCAGTACCTGTAGGTGCTGTAAGAAGTACAGAAATGTCATCAGGCCGGTCTAATATCCTCGAAAGTATTCTGGACATTTCATAATACAGACATTTTATCAAATGGCTTTTTCCAGTCCCTCCTCCTCCAGTTACAAATACATGAAAAGGTTCTACATTTTGTCCATTTGCTCTCTGTAAGCACCATTCTCTTATCTTGTAAAAAACTTCTCTTTGCTTACCATTCAAATTTTGAAGTAAGGGAGTGATTTCATTCTTTGGAAACAAATTAGCTGTTAAAAGGTTGGTACCTTGGACTACATCATTCTTATTTAGGTCAGGTATTGTGTCATCTGATACATCATCTTCCACTGTAGAAATAACACCTTCTATGTTGCAGTCATGCCTTTCTACTTCAGTTTCAGGACATAGTTGGGCCCATGCATCTTCTTCATACCCTCTCTGTTCTAAATCTTTTTCTGCTCTACATGTATCTAGAGATTGCTCAGTTTTGACATATCTAGCTTTGGTGCTCTCAACAATACTTTTGACGTCAGTTATTTGCTCACTATTGCTCAGCTTTACAGACCCATTAATGTAGAACTGTTCATAGGTTTCAAACTGTGATGGCTTTAACTGTTGGTCAACTCGATAAGGAAGAAACAGTTGTATCATGCTTTGATAGTATTGCTCTGGTGCTGTTTCAATGGAAAACCTAGGATACCTTATCACAGCAGGGTTAGTTCGAGTTCGCTTTCGAATGTATCCAAGATTCTTTTGCAGTCTAAATGTGGTTTCTTCGTTAATCTTCTGGGGAACTTGTGATTTTGCAAGAACACTGTACTCTGAACAAAACTGTGCTAAACACATATCATCAAATGTATTCACATTGGGTCTTGCTTTGTAGCGGTCTACAATGTTTGTCATCCACATGGCTTCATCGTCAGTTTCATCATTGTCAGCATTGCTGCCATTTTTACGGGCATTTTTCGTTTTTTCAATTTCTTTCAAAGGAATACTCATTCTACTTGGATTAGCCCCTAGTGGTATGAATTCTACCTTTCTAGAACAACCTTTTAAATTCAATCCTGTAACTCTATACACTGCTTCTTGTACACTGACTTCTCTATGATGTAGGTATGCTGTACCAACCTTTTTCATAGTCTGTTGAGCATTTAGGTTGCCATCTGCAGCTTCATTTTTAGTTTGTTGTAACAACATTCCCAACTCTCTTTCAGCTTTACTGATGTAACTTATGATATATACCACACATGAATATTCATCTAAGACATATTGAATGTCCATATTTGCATTCCAAGCCCTGAGTAGATGTTCATTGTACTGATTGATGTAGATTTCATTTGTTTTTCTTTTCAGAATTACTGTATTTCTGTTTGCTACTAGAGCACAGATGTTTTCAAAGTCTTCATGTGTCATCCCAACTTTATCTAACATTTGATCAACAGACATTTCATCATTTTCTTTATCAAGAATACATTCCCATAACTGCTTTAGTTGCTGCTTTGCCTTTTCTAATGTATCTTCTGTTGATTCTACTACTTCTGCTATAAATGTTTCTTTGGATGGTGGTCTTGGAAAGTTGAATCGACAAGTGGTACCTTTCTTTTTGCATGACTTTGAGTGGTTTTTGCTATGCTGGTGCAAAGAGGTTACCATTTCATTCAATTCAAAATCTGCCTCTTTATCAGGTATTTGACATGTTATGTACTTGTTAATGAAGTCAACAACATCGGCATTACTATCGACACCAAAGATTGGAGCACCTTCAATCCAGAATAAACAATGTGCATGAGGAGAACCTCTCTGTTGAAATTCTATCCTATAGAAGTAATCAATAACTTTTCCAATAGGATTTGCATCTGACAAAATCACTTCTTTCAGAAAAGTTTGAAATCTATGATCAAACATCCTTGCTAATGTCACTGGATTACTGTACAAGATCTTGCACTTCTCATTCCAGTCTAGATCTTCAATATTTCTAACATCACCCTGCTGTTTCATTACAGTCTCGAGCATTTCTGACCATCTAAAATCAGCTGAAGAGAACGAACAAAAGAATGTAGGTTTTGCTAACTGTCTAATCATAGCAAACATATCTTTTTGTGTAGCCTGCCAATATGGTGGTGTTCCCCTAATGGGTTTTAAATATTTAATAGCTTCATCTTTTCTCATCAAATCCCTCAGGCAATCTTTATTTAGAAGCATGCTACTTGTAACTGTTTTTCCATTTGGTGCTATGGGTGACTGTTTCCTTAAAGAAATTTGCACATTTGACATAACTTGATCTAGCTCTGATAAATACTGAGCAAAGAATATGTAAGAGGTATCTTTGGCAAATCGGTTGTCTACACTCATTAGCCTCATGTTAAAATATCTAAGGAGGGATAATCGCTCATCTCTTTCTTCTTTGAAAGTATTTTTACCACTTGGAAAGTGTGTTGGGAATGATTTTGCTTCAAGACCATCTTCTTGCAAAACACTTACAGGTTTATTGCCATCTGCTGGGGAAATATTGAACACTTCATCAAAACATTGGTCGAGCATTTCTTGTCCAATATCTGCTGGTTGAAGACATGTGTTAAGTTGAACACCTCTTAGTCTATCATCTAAATATGATTCTTCCTCATTATTTTCAGGCTCATCATAAGTCAAATTTGATTTTGCCAATGCTTCTGGACTCATTATTTCCTTTTCATCATTTTGTTCTTCAATATCATTTTTAATTACAGTATCTCTTTGTTCCTGATTTTCAATACCATTTACTTCATCAGAAGTGTCCTCCTCTGGGATAGGATTTAGCCAACTCTCTGCCAGTTGAACTTCTGAATACCATACATTTTTCTGTTTCAGAAAATTTAAGGCTGTTTCAACCTTTTTGGTGCTTATATACTGATACTCTTGATAACCTTTATATTCAATCTTTCTCTTCAGTTTCACAGCTATCATCCGATTATCATCCTCTGATCTTGGCAAGGTTGATGTTAATTTGTGCATATTGGATGGTACACAGACAACAGGGCCATGAACTCCTTTTTGTCCACCTTTAGGAAGTCCAAGGATTTTCATGAATGGGATATTTAAAGCTACAAGATGTTGTTCAAGACTGTTGAGAGTGTTTAGCTCTTCAGGTACTTCCTCTAACTCTAACTGATTGGCATAACTTTCTGCAGGTACAGTTCCTACTAGCAACTTTCTGTGGCATGTAAAACAAATCCAAAGAGAAGTTCTGCTACAATTTTCGAAACTACCACCTGTCACACAGTCATTGTTACATTTATGCACATATTTATTTGAAATACATTTCTTTGATAAATCTGCTATTTCCAAACCTTTATTTTCATAGATGTTGAAATCACACTCAATCACTTGTTTTCTAAAAAACAATCTAAAACAACAGCCACAAACAAATTCTGGCCCATTTTTTGATGCTAATTTAAACTTTTGAATGACATTTTCAATATTTCGTAATTTGTCCTTTACTAATTCTCTCCTTTCATTTTTTTGCCTAACTATTTTCCTTCTATGCTCTTCATCTATAAGATATTTCTTGCTACTTGCATCTTTAACACTTTGCCGATGAGTTTCATCATTTGCATACTTGTTGATGCTTGCATCTTTTACACTTTGTCTATGAGCTTCATCATTTGCATATTTATAAGTACTTGTTTCTTTTAAATCTTGTTGATAAGTTTCATCAGTTGCATATTTTGTTTTGCCTGCCTGGATCTTATCTTTTTTATATTCTTCATCATTATCATACAATGATTTACACCTTTTTTTCTTATCCTTACTATAATCTAAATCATTTGCATACTTTTCAACCAATTTTCTCTTGATAGAATCTTTGTTGGTCTGATATTGATTGTTCACATTATTTCTAAATGTGCCATCTGTAGCATATCTTTCTTTTGCCAATTTCAATTTTTTTTCTCTTATCTCTGGTGTTGAATGATACTTTTCTTTTTCTACTTCTTTTTTTGGCTTTTTTGGGGTTTCATTGCTCTCGTTTGACATTAGATCTTTCCCCTTTAAAGTTTCATCATTGTAGACACTTTTTACAACTTCGTAGTGATTGTTCTGGTGTTTAAGATATATGGCTTTTTCATTGATAAGACTATCTTTACTAATCTGTTCACTTGAGTATCTCAACCATCTACCTTCAGAAAAAGTATAAATGTCAGTCTTCATAAGATCAGCAGCAGCTATTATTTCAAATGCTGTTCCCCAACTGCCATTTTCTGTCATTTTGCTTGAAGCTATGTGTTCTTCTACTGAAACAGAGTCAACAAAGGAAGATAATCTGTCTGCATTTTTCAAACTATGATTTACAATAGCTTCCCTTATCCTGGGAAAAAACTCCTGTTTTTGCGAAACTGCAAAAGATAAGGCTCGAAACAAACAATTACCATCACCAACAATGCTTTTTGTGTTTTCAGGTCTTCCCATGCCAATTACAGCTTTATAAGTACCCGATCTATTGATATACTTTTGTGTTATTTTGAAAAAGTTACATAATTTCCTTCTTAGTGGAACATCAGTTGGTTTAAAATCAAACTTTACATTTTCCACTGAACTAATAAACTGTACATCAAGTTCACAGCTTACCTTTGAGTCTTTGAATGAATCACTTTCTTCATTAGTACAAGCCATCTCAATGTCATTCATGCTATGTTCTGAATGTTTACCAAAATTTCTAGCACTTTGGTCAAATTCCACATTTTGCATCCTGTCAACAGATTCATCAATATTATTTAAAACAGTACCACTTATGTTTGCTTGAGAAATTTGAAGAACTACACCTGTAATTTCAAATTGTACCTGTGAATTATGTTTTACATAGGTAACAAGATGATGATGTAAATCATCAACATTTGGAAAACGCATGACTACACTTGTTCCATTGCCATCTGGAAACAGTGATTTAGCTAGCGCTCGTCATTTTCGTCATTGGCGAAAAGATTTTTCAAATAGCGAAAATTTATTTAACCATTTTCGTCACCTAAATTTTCAAAAAGTGTGTAAAATTTATTGGGAAAAGTCATTTCCAGTGTCACTTTCGTCAATTATTGTGAATCAATCAAGGCTAATTAATTTACGAAGCCAAGCTGATCATGAACACCGGATATGATTGAAGACATCAATTGACACTTTTACAACTCATGCCAATTAAATTTATAGATCGATATGAGACCAGCTAACATAAAAGAAATCCGCCGACAAGGTAAAACAGGAGGTGTTAAGAATAATTGAAATTATGCAAATTTCTATTTAGCCAATCAAAACGTGAGAAATGTAAATAAAAATAAAATGACCGACTCAACCACGTGGTTTATTTTTCAAAGCTAAGGTCTTATTGAAAAGAAAATGAATGCATGGGGATATTTACCTTTCTAGGAAAAAGTTAAATCCATAAAATAGCACAAAACATACAATTATTTGAATATATGCCATACATATGCTGTAGGAACTTCTACAAAGGTCATGAATGACCAGAGTGTGTTTGTTTACATTTGAGCTGTGATCATGTGACGTTTTTGGCGGGAAAATTAACATATTGGATTACTTAGTAGAAAAAGAAAGATAACTCAAGTCCAAAGCAAAAAAAACTTAATTAATATAACATAGATTTTATCAGGAAGTTCCTGATTTTATTTAATAAGGTTATATATCTATTCTGCATCTTTATATACTGTGTATTTTATGATTAAATATAAATAAAATAGAACTCTCAGAATTCTTTCTTTTCCTACTCATGTTATTTTTTTTTCTTTTGAGGGGAAAAAGGGTGTGTGTGTTGAAATACATAATTAGTATTTATAAAATATAAAAACATACATATAATTCTGGCTAAAATAACAAAGCTGTAAATGTTGGATAATACTTTATTTAGAAGATAAATTTTATTAGAAATCAATGAATTACAGACAGACCATTTGCATAAAAAGGTTATAGATTAAGATTAACCATAGACATGATAGAATATTACTAGCTCTGAACAGTGACTGAAAATTTGGTCCAAAATATGCCCGCCGCTAAAGTGACTAAAGCCTGAAAAATCCTAGCTAAATCCCTGTGGAAATCCAACCTCATTTCTTGCATGTGAATCAAATAGATAGAATGTGTTTTCCTGTTTTATAACTAAAGATGTAGCACCTTGTACACAGATAAAGCAACCATCTGTTTCAATCAAAGATTCCTGAATAGCTTGATCAAGAGGCAAAACACCAGGGATATCAATATTTTCATCCATATTGATCAATGCAGCATATGATTCTTTCATATGAATATTTACCAACATGTCATTTAATTCTACTTGAGATGGCAAGTCAGACACTAACAGCAAATCATTGTTGCCATGAATCCAGGTGTACAAGTCATTACCCTGAGTAAGAATTCTATCCAACATTGAAAAATTCCAATAGCTTACTGCTGACAACTTACTTTGAACTAATGCTATCAAAGAATTAGCAACGCATTGTTTTCCTGCATTTAAACCAAATCTTAGACTACCTTGATGGAAACTACCTCTTACCAAACATTGTGTAGACAAAGAATGTGGTAAAATATCACATACCTGATTTACTGCACTTAATGAATCTACATGTAGTTGGTTGTTGGTGCTGTCAAGCTTCAGATCAGTGCTACTTGCTAAAAAATCTAATCTGGTGTCTGGGTCTTGCTCAGCTCCAAGTATAGCATCAGATTTGTTTTCAAGCATAGATTTTTGTTTATTGTCAGTATCTATATTCGTGTTAGATTTCGTAATAAATTCTGTGTTTAAATTCTGTGTAATAAATTCTTGGTGCATCATTTTGTCAGATTCCATGATTATACTGGTGGGGTGTACCACCAGTTTCGTCTGATCTGCAACGCCTAAGTTTGGCGAGGGTACACTCGGTGGTGTACAAACCCACGGTGAGGAGTCAGAGCTCGGCGGCATGTCCTTTTGGACACAAAGACTTCCCTGAGATGATGCAGAACTCAGGGCATTAGGACAATTTTTCTCGCTAGCAGAGCTAGGAGAAGCCATTGCCCTGGCTAGGGGTTTTTCCTCATCCCGAGGTGCCATCCCCATGGAGGCTGGACAATTTTTCTCGCTAGTTAGACTAGGAGAAGCCATTGTCCTGGCTAGGGGTTTTTCCTCAGGTGGAGGTGCCAACCCCATGGAAGCAACTGGCTTTTCATTGGCCTGGCGCATCTTCCTCATCCTTTCTCTACTTTCTCTAGCCCTTACGGCTTGGCTCTTAGCTTTACGACCCATTTCTGAAAATAGAAAAATATGTCTTAATTTCTTATATTTACAAATACTTTCAACTAATTAACATATAGTCAAACGTGTCATGCATGTTGACAAATATTATAATATTAAATAAAAAGCTTTGCTGAGCTCAGCATGATACGACTGCAACATGTCGTACATTTTAGGCCCAATATGGATATCCATTTGGTCTGGTTCAGGAGTTTCAGAGGAGAGGATTTTTCATATTGTTTACAGGAAACAGAGGACAACAGACGCAGAGTGATGGCATAAGCTGACATTGACTTCGGCCAGTTGAGCTATAAATGACAGACCAAAAAGAAACTTCCTGGTGCATTATTATTTTTCAGTGGAGATGTTGGTTTGTCATAGAATCTTGTTGCAACAGGCCGGAACTGCTTTCTCTTCCAGAGCACCCGAGTTCACTCTCGTTACTTGAGTTTGTGATTTCAATTGACGTTTTTGGGGTTTCTTGTATAGTCATGCTTTATGTTTTCTGTTGACCGATTTTGCCATTGCTCTTTTTGGACTTTTGGCTTTAGAATGCCCATTTTGTCATAGAATCTTGTTGCAACAGGCCGGAACTGCTTTCTCTTCCAGAGCACCCAAATTCACTCTTGTTACTTGAGTTTGTGATTTCAGTTGATGTTTTTGTGTTTCTTGTATGGTCATGCTTCATGTTTTCTGTTGACCGATTCTGCCGTTTCTCTTTTTGGACTTTTGGCTTTAGAATGCCCATTGGTGCCTCTTTGCTTCTTTTACCAGCTATGGGTATATATACACGACAGACGCCAAGTGATCGTAATAGCTCACCTGATCTGAAGGGTAAACACGTACCTTAAACAGCAAATAAAGTTTCTGGCATAAAACTGCTTTACGCCAAAAAAAAATATCAAATCTAAACAAAAAAAAAATGTAAAAATATCAAGTCCTATATGGATAGTCAATTGCTCAGGACACTTGCAGCCTTTGACAACGACTGCATCATATCATAATCAACCACAAATGTTTGCACTTGTATAAAAATTATTCACACTTACATGTATCTTCATATAAAGTAGATTGTACATCTTTCATATAAAGTTTTATCAAAATCTAACAAGCAGTTTAAGAGGAGTGTGCTCATTAAGTACATGGACAGACCTACAGACAGGATGATAAATACATATCGACCTAAACATTAATTCCACAAACGGCATAATCACACAATCTCTTGTTTCCTCCAAATATTCATATAATGCATTGAAATCTACTTTAAAACTAGATTTGTTTTAGTTTATTAAAACTTATGTCTCCCCTTGATATTGGTACACCACATGCCACCCTGTAGTGACATACCAAATATCTAAGGCATATGTCAAAAAAAAATATAAAAACAGACCTTGAAGTCAAAGGTCTAGGTCAACCATGTTGGTATGGGACAAGCTGCTTTGTAGTACCAAATAGGTAAGGCATATGTCAAAAGACAAAAAAGTGATGGCCCGGACAAGACTATGGTCCAAAATATCATAAAAAATGACCTTGAGGTCAAAGGTCAATTGTGTTGGTACCTGACATGCTGCTTTGTATTGACCTACCCATATACCGAATATCTAAAGCCTATATCAAAAGACAATAAAAATCTTCGCTGAGCGCAGCTTGATACGACCTCAACTTGTTGAACCCTGTACGTTTTATGCAAAATATGGATAGTCTATTGCTCTGGACACATGCAGCCCATGGTGGACTGACAAAGGTTTTTGATACATGCTTCTCTAATAGACCTTTGACCCAGGGGGTAAAAATATAAATTTTCAATTTTGTATTCTTCTCTTGAAAAGAATAATGTTTGGGGAAAAAATTAAAAATCAAACCAGAATTTTTTTTAAATTATGAATACAGCCCCTTAGGTAATAAGCGAAAAAAAGGTGGGGTTTGCAAAAATTTATTCTTAGATATAGAATCCCTACTTGGCAAGGATGAACTTGTAAAAAATTTTTTTTAATCGGACCAGAAATAAAAAAGTTATGATTTTGGCCCCTTTTGGTCCCTAATAACATAACAGTAAAAGAAGGGGACAAAAATATATCTGCTACTTGACAAGAATAAAAACTTGCAAAAAAAATTGTCAAAATCGGAAAAGAATTAAAAGTTTCGATTGCGGCCCCTTTTGGCCCCTTATTACATAACAGGTGAAAAAGGGTTGGGGTCGCAAAAATTAATTCTCAAATTTGGATTCGCTACTTGACAAAAAAAAACTTGCATAACAAAAAAAATTCAAAAACAAACCAGAAATAAAAAAATTTTGATTACGGCCCCTTTTGGCCCCTAATTACAAAACAAGTGAAAAAGGGATGGTCGCCAAAATTTAATCTCAAATTTGGATTCGCTACCTGACAAGAATAAACTTGCAAAAAATTTTTTCAAAATCGGACCAAATAAAAAAGTTTGGATTTTGGCCCCTAATACCGTAATAGGGGGAAAAAAGGGGGTCGCAAAATTAATTCTTAATTTTGTATCCGCTATTTGACAAGAACAAACATGCAAAAATTTTTTTTCAAAATCGGACCACATACATGTATAAACAAGTTTTTATTTTGGCCCCTAATTCCACAACGGGGAAAAAGGGGGCGCAAAAATTCACCAGGTTCATTCTTTTATTGTAAAAAACATTCTTGACAAATTTCACAGCAATAGGCTAACTAGGACCAAAGTTATGGTGGAAACAAGTAAAATATTTGATATTTTTGCCCCTTTTAGGCCCCTAATTTTGAAACAATAAAAGAGGGGACCCCCAAAATCAATCCCATTCATCCTTGTATGGTAAGAAACATCACTGTCAAATTTCATAGCAATTGGATAACTAGAACTTAAGTTATTGTGGAAACAAACAAAAAAGTAGTATTTTTGGCCCCTAATTTCTAAACGAAAAACGAGGGGACCCCCAAAATCAATCCCATTCATCCTTTTATGGTAAGAAACATCATTATTAAGTTTCATAGCAATCAGATATCTGGAACTTAAGTTATTGTGGAAACACTAAAAAGACAAAAAAGTTATGGCCCAGAGAAATTTCATAAAATATGACCTTGAGATCAAGGTCAGAGGTCAACCATGTTATCGTGATATGCCGCCTTATAGAAACCTACCAATATTCCAATTATCTAAGGTCTATGTCTAAAGACAAAAGAAGTCGACTATGGTCCAAAATATCACTTGAGGTCAAAGGTAAACCATGTTGGTACGCAACACACCATCCTGCGGTGACCTACCCACATACCAAATATCTAATGATACAACAAGGGTAAAAATATCTGATGATGAAGGACAAGGGTAAAAACATATGGCCGCTCAACATACATGTTCATGATCGGGCCATAAAAATCTAAGCCCAATTATCTACCCTGAATAATGACAGGAATTAATTCAATTAATCAATAAAATGAAGCATGTCCGCTTTTACAGGACATTGTTTAATTATTATTAAATTCTATGGGACAATTTTAAAACAAACAGCAATGTATTCAAAATAAGTTATGTACTCCATATATATAAGATTAATACTGGAGTAGACCATGTCCGCTTTTACAGGACATTGTATTAAAAACAAGAAAGGCATAACTTATATTAGTTTATACATGTAAGTGAATTCTCACAATGTTATGTACATTATAACACAAATCATCATAAATCAGATAGAATGTCGGTCTTCCATCAAAGATGTATATATATGTCACCTGTGTCTGGAAAATTTGTTAACAGGAGATAAATGAGTTACCGGCATAAAAATTTATATCATTTTACACCATACATGATATAGTCCAATATAAAACAAGAGGCTCCCTGGAGCCTGAATCGCTCACCTGGTCTTGTTGTCGACCCTATGAATACTTTTGTAGAGCGACATGTAAATGAACTGAACATTTAAGCAAGCAACAGCTTTTCTCTATCTGCTATAGTTTTCATTCTATAGGCCAAAAACATGAACAAGAGTTAACACTAAAGTATGTCTGGCCTGCCGGCACCATCGGAAACAATTATTCTTTCTTACTTCCACTTTACTTTGAATTTTCAGTTTCTGAGATCAAAAGATGTTTATAGAACTTAAACATTGCTAATATATGCAATAAAAATAATCAAAGTCACTCAACCAGAAAATCAAGGTCAAGGTCAAAAGATTGGGATGCAACTGTGCTAAGCTACTACTTGGGCATATGCATACCAAGCTTCATCAACCTAGGACTTATAGTTCTTGAGATATGGAGGTGCTCGCAAAACTTTTCCATTGCTGTTATATGTATTGAAAATTGTCAAAGTCACTCAACCAGAAAATCAAGGTCAAGGTCAAAAGATGTGGATGCAACTGTGCTAAGCTACTACTGGGGCATACAGTCTTCGAAATTGGCCACAGGCCACAAGCCATGGCTAGTGAAAATGTTTGAGGGCCTGTAGAAATGGCAACAACAAGCCAATGTTGTCTATACAAAATTTTTCAATAATAAGTTGTCAGGCCTGTGGACCAAAATTTATAGCGCGAAGACTGGGCATATGCATACCAAATTTCATCAACGTAGGACCTATAGTTCTTGAGATATGGAGGTGCTCATAAAATTTTCCAAAAAGTTAACGCCGCCTCCGCCGCGGGTAAAGTAGCTATGCTTCGCAGGCGAGACAAAAAATGTCATTTTAGGGGATCAACTGACAACTTCGACCCTATAGAGACTTGTGTAGAGCTAAATGAACTGAACATATAAGCAAGCAACAGCTTTACTCTATCTGCTATAAACCCTCGCTCCGCTGCACTCCACTCAGGGTAAAATAATAACGAAAACCATGGCAACCCATGTTAAAATCTCCAATAAACCGCGGGCGGTCATGGATTATTTCTTAATTAGACAACGAATGAATAGCCATGTTTAAAAATTACAAATACCAAAACGTGGGTATAAACGGTTAATTTGGATATGCTATATATCGATATTTCAAGGAGCAACCTCTCATCACAAGCATTTAAATGAAAACATTGGAAGGTCAAATTCCAAAACTGTTGAAAATGAAAAGTACTCAAAACCAAAATGTTCGAACAAGGAAGCCAAATCCAGCACCAAATATCGACCATGTGCAAAACAAGGAAAGAAAGTTGGTGTTTTAAACAATTTCGAATTTAAAAATCAGAAATTTTAGCAACAAAAATATTAAAAATGTTATGGTTAATCGTGTCAGACAACTCATCATGGTAGACTCACATACCAAAAATCTTTTGAATACATGTATGAGGGGGGGTAGGACCTTTTTTGGGACACCGGGATTGGCCATATTTAAGCTCGGGATTCCGGGATTTGGACAATTTAAGTTCGGGATTCCAGGATAGAATTATATCAACTTTACCGGGCTTCGGGATTTTCTCAATTTTAAGTCGGGATGACGGGATTTTGAAAAAATTAGTTCGGGATTCCGGGATCAGACCCCCTCCTTCCCCCCCCCCATGTTTATGCAAGGATGTTGAAAAAAGTGTGAATAAAAAGCTACGCCGAGCGCAGCAAGATACGACCGCAACATGCTGAACACTGTACGTTGGAGGCCCAATATGGATAGTCTATTGCTTTGGTCACATGCAGCCCACGGTGGACTTACAAAGCTTTTTGACACATGCAGCCTGTGGTTGACTTTAAATTGCACATTTGACACATATATATTTACAATAACATCTAATAGAAAAGTCTTATATTAATTTACATGTTTGGTTCTTTTTTACCCCTATTTTTTTCAAAATAAAAAGTTAAAAATTATTGCAAATCTGATTGAAAAATATGGGTAGGGATTTTCACATTGATTCCAATGAAAAAAAGATTTTGAAAATCTGACGAAAAATAAAAAGTTGATATTACATGTATAAGTGTGGCATGTCTTTGGCCCCCTGCAGCAATGTAAAGGTACAATATATTTTCAAACCATGGACAGTTGTGTGACCGAATTCAATGAGCAATTCAACAAAAACAGAATTTTCAAAATTGAATGAATAATAAACATTCTAAAACATTTTTGTCAATGCACCCGTTTTATCCCCTTTTGGCCCTTTTTTGTAAAACGGTAGGGGCCACAAACCCCAAATACAGTATCAACCTTCCTTGAGTGGATATAACCATCATATTGAAACTTCATAACAATTGGCTGGTCCACTACAGCTAAATTTATTTACCCATACAAACTTAAATAAAAATGGTGTTTTTTGCCCCTTTGACCCCTAATTTCTCAAAAATGGTTAGAGATATTGCAAATCTGATTGAAAAATG
The DNA here is from genome assembly GCA_963971305.1 of Arcuatula senhousia. Taxonomy (NCBI): domain Eukaryota; kingdom Metazoa; phylum Mollusca; class Bivalvia; order Mytilida; family Mytilidae; genus Arcuatula; species Arcuatula senhousia. Next base: position 24,201,879 of record OZ020311.1, read on the forward strand.
CAGGCAGGGATTCTCACTAGGAATCCAATGAAAAAAAGATTTTCAAAATCTGACCACAAATAAAAAAGTCGATTTTTGGGGTGTAGCCCCTTTTTGGCCCCCTGTAGCAATGTAATGGTGCGATATATATTAAAACCATTGACACATTTAGTTGACAGAATTCAATGAGGAATTTAATAAAAAAAGAATTTTCCAAATCAAATGAATAATAAACATTTTACAACAGTTTTGTCAATACACCCGTTTTAGCCCCTTTTGGCCCTTTTTTCTAAAATGGTAAGGGCCACAAACCCCAAATACAATACCAACCCTCCTTTAGTGGTAAGAAACATTATATCAAAATTTCATAACAATCGGTCAATATTTACTAAAGTTATCGCACGGAAACCAAATGTCTACAGACGACGACAACGACGACAACGCCAACGACATCGCCATAACATTATACGATCGCAAAAATTTTGCGGTCGTATAAAAACTAAAGAATGACGGACAAACAGACCCCCAACTTTGATGGCAGAGCATAAAAAATTAGCCGTACCCGATGACATTTAGGCTGTTTCCTTAAAAATTAAGAACTATGCACCACTTGCAAAAATATATCAGCACAGTCATTCCGAAGCATTAAATTAATGACTGTCAGCAAAAGGTAAGTTTTATACAACCTGTCATAATTTAATCCAATGTTTACAAAAAACCTGTACCCACCATGAATTTGATCAATTTTAATCGGATACATGTACGAATTCAAAATGCAGATCTGGTCACAACAAAGTAAATAAGGTTGTTTGAAATCATATCAATGCAATGGCGAATATAAAACTAGCATGCCAGGTGCGCGCCCTTCAATTTGACAGAAAAATTTGGTTAGGAACTGTATGAAACAAGAGGTCACAGAAGATTTTTTAATTGCACGCCCTCCCGTTTGAAAATTCCTGGATCCGCCAGCGAGATATGTAATGTAACAAAAAATAACAAAAGAATAATGATCATGGCCTGTTTACCTTGGAAGTTTCAAAATGCACAAAGCAACCTGGTACATGTATTGTATAAAGTGGGAATTGAGGGGGGATGTTGGAAACCGTGTTGCTTGTGACATAATAATTTATTTTCTGTTAAAAAGAGCAGTTAGTTTCGTTTTTTATGTCCGCTTTTACGGGACATGCTGTATGAAATTGTTATTACTAGATTGGTTTCTGGGGCAGAATGTTACATGTATGATAAACTTACCAAAATAACTCAAACAACGTGCTGGCCAGGCGAACCGACAACTTCAGAACTTTCAAACAAACTTGATATCAATAAACAGTAAACTGCAAAATCAGCTACGGAATCTATGGACCTGATTTTAAATCAGTATGCAATACTCAATTCCGTTAAACCTGAGCTGATTACCAAAAAAACACAAGTGAAATTTCTATAAGCAAAATGGCTGACCAAAAATATGATCGGATATGGTAAACAGGGATCATCAAAACAGAGAGAACTAGAGAGCTTTAGAGAGATGTGCAGAGTAGTAGATAAAAAACGTTTTTCTCACTTAAAATTAAAGGTTTTAATGTGTAAACTTGTCTTTTCATACATTTTAACAGCAAAGAAACATTTTATTTGAGTTTTTATTGTCGATTTTTTAAGTATCTTGACGGAGTATCGATGGTCTGTAATGGCGCAGGACACCAAGACACGAACACTAAAGATAAATCTTCATGAACATGTTTATTAATAGTTTTTTTAATAATATGTGATATAATGATAAAATGAGATGTTTTTATTTATTTTTTTGAAAGACTTGGTTACAAATTTATCTTGACGATGAAAATAAAATTGAATATTAATGAAAGGGTTCGTTGGCATTACAGAAAATCCATAATGCATTGCGTTTTGTTGTGTTCCGGCTATGATAGTTATTGAGGCGGCAATTTCAAAAATCTTAATGATGGGGTACTGACATAAAAAATATGATTTGTCATAGTTCATATTAGACAACCATAAATAATGGAAGAGCCCTCACGCGACGTCAAAGCTATGAACTATGTGAGGGTGTGCCCCATAAAAATAGTTTTATTAATTCAGAATTTGAAATAAAAAAAATGTAACGTTCCTGATTTATCAAATTTTGAAAGTCCCCCCTTGGCAACGTGGTCTTATTTCTCGCGTCGAGACATTTCATTTGAGTAAAAATTGTTTCATGGAAATTTATTCCACAGGGGAACACCAAACAAAAATCGATATACCAAGATGCACGATAATTATTACTAAAGATTTTTTTCTTTGTATCTCCTGTCTTGCAGACAATAGACGCCACTCGCTCCTTTATAAGTCCATAGACCTGTATATTAAATACTATTTAATATTCAGGTCTATGATAAGTCGTGTCTGTGTATCTCCTGTCTTGCAGGCGATACACAACAGTTCGTCAGTGAAACATGTTTAAAACCGGTTTTTTTTCGCGGGGAAATTCATAAGGCTATTTAAAAAAAAAGATATGTGTCATGAACATTTATTCCACACAAGCTACGGAAAAAAGCCGTCTACCGAGATGCTTGATCTTTATTAATAAAGGTTTACTTTGAAGTCATGTCTTTGTATCTCCTGTCTTGCAGGCGATGCACAACAGTTCGTCAGTTTAAGAAGTTTAAAAAAGATTTTTTTTCGCGGGGATATTTAGCCTTTAAAAAACAAGATATGTGTCATGAATATATATTCCACACAGGCTACGGAAAAAAGCCGTCTACCGAAATGCTCTATCTTTATTAATAAAGGTTTATTTTGAAGTCATGTCGTTGTATCTCTTGTCTTGCAGGCGATACACAACAGTTTGTCAGTGAAACATGTTTAAAACCTTTTTTTCGCGGGGAAATTCATAAGGCTATTTAAAAAAAAAAAGATATGTGTCATTAACATTTATTCCACACAAGCTATGAAAAATGATGTGCAATCTCATCTTAGTGGCCGTACCATTGTACGTACAAGGCTGGATTAAGTTGGCACTATTTTGTAACACTTTTAAATAATTTGACGTTAGAATTGAAAATTGTCATTGTTTCGTTTATATATCATGTATATAAAAAAATGTTTTATTTTCATGTTTTAATGCATTAGTAATAATAAATGTGCAGTTTTATATATATCATGAGTTATTCTTCAACACATAATTATCGTTCAACTACGAAAACCGTAATTCATACGTATCCGACCCTGCACTTACCTGTATTTTTAAGTCGACAGTCGCCATTTTGATTACGATATTTACGAAAAAAAAAACAATTGCAAATAAAGTTTGAATTGGCCAAAACACACAAACAAAGATTCTTGTATGTACATTTACCTTCATAATAACAAAATAGTGTAATTTATTCCAAATTTAATACTTTGGAAAGAGTCTTTGATGTCATTTATCATACCCTGGTTTACTCCTCTCTACCGACATCGTAGTTATCTTCGATTCCTACCATATAGAACCATTTAAAACCAACCCAAGTGCTTTCAAATTACTCAAAATACCTTAGAAACAATCAATAGCCAGATAACAACATTTATTTCACATAATAAATCATTTTTTATTAGTTCTCTGTCCTCCTCTGTCCTGCTCTCTACTTCTCTGTATATTTACCTACCGGGTAAACACGCATGCGCATCGGCAGTTCGGTCTCCCTATTTAGCGACAAGAAGCGTCAAGAGCCGACAAGAAGCGTCAAGAAGCGACAAGAAGCGTCAAGAAGCGACAAGAAAGTTAAATTACCGACAAGAATTATTAAAACAAAAAGTTTAATATTAAGTTGAGCATTAAAATAAAACAAATCAAATGCAAAAAAAAAGGTTTTTATTATGCGGGTTTCCTATAAACTGAGTCAATAATTAAATATGATTTTCTCAGCTATAAATAAAAACAATATTAAACACGGACAAATAAATAAAAAAAATTGTAAAAAACTTTCATTTTTTTTTCATTAAATAATCATAAATAACATCAAATTTTGATTTAAGTAAGACATTTCTTTTTTTAAAAATTCCCAGCAACTTTTTAGTAAAAAAGGTAGATGTACGCTAATTACTAATCAAGAAAGTGGTCATGTGATTGATTGGTTCCACGCGCCGTTAATGATCATTTATGATCCTGTAATCATATTAAATTATTTTACAAACAGCAATCAACATTATTAACGGCACGCTTATTGATTGTTTTGATTGTTCCTTTTTAAGAACCGCGAAGTATCATATCACGGTAAAACAACAAAGTTGAATATAAAAAGATGAAAGATGATTAGAAATGGAAAAAAAAAATCTTTTGAAGATTGTTTCTGTTGTTTTTAAAAAAGCGTTGAATGTTTTGCATGTTTTTATAACATTTCTCTAATTTTACTTTTATCTTGGATTAATCATTTGTATTTTCTTTGCATGATTTGAGTACTTTTAAAGACGTTTCATTGGTTTAAGGAGAAAAACCAATGACGATAGACTTCGTTTTTCCAATTTCTTTATAAGATTTGGTTTTACCAACTTTGAGGATTCTTGCATTTTTCGTGCTAGAATCTGTGTGTCTTTGTGTCTTTTTCAATAAAATTTCTCCTTGGGCAAGAGAAAGTGTTACGTTATTAGCAAAGTGTTTCTTGTATCGGCACATACTAGTTACACAAGCTATATTTTCTCCTTGGGCAAGAGAAAAGAAATATATTCTCCTTGGGCAAGAGAATATCAACAAATTTGATTCTCCTTGGGCAAGAGAAACAAAATCATATTCTCCTTCGGCAAGAGAATAAAAAATATAAAATGTACCCTTGTGGTACATGCAATAAAAATTGCACACGTTCGTGTGTATATTGTGAGAAATGTGAAACATGGTTTCACAGCAGATGCCAGAATCCAAGACCTTGCAAAAGACAACAATCAAAACATACAAACTGATATTATTGTGATGGACTTTGCCAAAGCTTTTGACAAAGTCCCTCATAAAAGATTACTCTACAAACTGGAACATTATGGCATTAAAAACAATACCCTGAAATGGATTGGTGACTTTTTACACGATCGTACACAAACAGTTATTCTCGATGGCCAAAAATCTGAAAAAATTGCTGTAACCTCTGGCGTACCACAGGGCACCGTACTAGGCCCAATACTATTTCTTATATACATAAATGACTTCCCAGAATATTTACAACACAGTACACTAAGATTATTTGCAGATGACAGTATAATTTATAGAAAAATCCAAAACAAAGACGATTCACAAAAACTCCAACAAGACCTAAACGCAGCTGCAAAATGGGAAAAAGACTGGTTAATGTCTTTCCACCCAGACAAATGTTCCATCCTACGAGTCTCATCAAAAAGAGCACCAGTCACCCAAAATTACATTCTCCATGGCCATACACTCAAAACCGAAACATCCACAAAATACTTAGGCATCACCATACAGTCAGACCTTAAATGGAACGAACACATAGATAATATCACAGCAAACGCAATTAGACAACTAAATTTTCTAAAACATCTGCTCTTTCTTACCTCATATTACGGAAGCTTATTAGTGCCAAAAAATATTTACTTATTTTTTTATTTTTTACACTTTAATCTGTAAATTTTACACTTAAATCTGTAAATTATACACTTAATTTTGTAAAATTTATACTTTAATCTGTAAATTATATACTTTTTTCTGTAAATTTTACACTTTAATCTGTAAATTTTACACTTTAATCTGTAAATTATACACTTTATTTTGTAAAATTTATACTTTAATCTGTAAATTATATACTTTTTTCTGTAAATTTTACACTTAAATCTGTAAATTTTACACTTTAATCTTTAAATTTTACACTTTAATCAGTAAATTTTACACTTTAATCTGTAAATTATACACTTTATTTTGTAAAATTTACACATAAATCTGTATAACGTCATTATATTAAAAAAAAAAACCTTTATGGTATTATTCATTTTCCACCACTGTTATTGGTATAAATGTGCGCGACATAACCTACATTTATCAACAGTAATATGGAAAACAGACAGCATGCTGCTTTCAATGTGACCAGTGGTTGCTGCTTGCCGTTTTGCAATTTCAAGATTTGAATATAAAACCAATTCTAAAATGTCAAAAAGACCCCCTTTTCAACATGGAACACCTAACATAAAGGCAACAAGTACAAACATAAGGAATCATCGGGAGGTATATGGAATCAACTGGTGTCCATCATGTTAGATTTTTCGAACCTTGGCTTTCCAGAAAATGCATGGTCAGATTATAATGGACGTTATGCGTAAATGATGTGTGGTGGCTAAGTAAAATGAAATTTTATTAAATCGGGTAATTTTTATTTAACAAAAATATTGCCTCCCCTGCCCCTTTGTTCATATAAAAGGTTGAACAACCCTTACGATATCACTTGTTCTTTCATTTTGTTTGTCCGTCGTTTTAAATTTTTAAATTTTTGTTTGCATTTTGTACTGCATGCAGATAAAGTGGAAATAATCAGTTATATTCTTTTTATTATGCAAATGTGATAAACCTTTAAAATTTAAAGGCAAATGTAACTGCAAGTCACTGAGGATTTGGATTTGCGGGAAGTGTGGATCATGCAAAGTAGAGATAAACAAGGATCGAATGTAGGGAAGCAGCGGTAGAGGGGCGAGTGCTAGAGATATAATTACAAGAAAAGCGAGGGCAAAATATATAACAACAAGAGGCTCCCAGGAGCCTGAATCGCTCACCTGGTCTTGATGTCAAACCTATAAAGACTTTTGTATAGCTAAATGAGCTGAATGTTTAAGCATGAAAAAGCTTTTCTCTATCTGCAATAGTTTTCATTCTAAATAATCAAACACTATTATTCAACTTTTAAGGGGCTGTTACCCCTATAAAGGGTTATCAGACAACTTCAACCCTATGGAGACTTTTGTAGAGCTATTAAGCAAGCAACAGCTTTTCTCTATTTGCAATAGTTTTCATTCTTTAGGCCAAAAACACTTTTTTTCGCCTTTAAGGGGCTTTAACCCCTATAAGGGGTCATCTCACAACTTTGACCCCTGGAGACTTTTGTAGAGCTAAACGAACTGACATTTAAGCAAGCAACAGCTTTTCTCTATCTGCAATAGTTTTCATTCTATAGGCCAAAAACACTATTTTTCGCTTTTAAGGGGCTGTAACCCCTATAAGAGATCATCTGAAAACTTCAACCAAATGGAGACTTTTGTAGAACTTTGATGCTGAAGCAGTAGGCTGGCATCAGATTTCATCTATCTCTTATACTTTTTGATTATAAGCCAAAAACAGTAGTCTGACCCCCCTGGTCTATTTTTAGTAACGGTGGCCATGTTTTTTGACGGATCAAAAATTGAAACACAAGTTTGGTGCAGGACACCCTAAGGATCATTCATACCAAGTTTCATTAAATTCTGTTTAGTAGTTTAAGAGGAGAAGATTTTTGAAAAATTGTTAACAGACGACGACGACGGACGCCAAGTGATGGTAATAGCTCACCTTGACCAGTGAGCTTAAAATTGGGAAGTACCGGAAGACAGACGGCGGTAAGCTGGGATTAGAAGGGCGAAGAACGGGGGGTTAAATCATATTTCTTTGTCCAGGACTTCTTATTAACCAAATTTCCGCCCCTACCCACCTCTCCCCTTTTTCCTGTGGTTCTTCAAAATTTACCGGTCCTTTGTTTCCCACCCCATCTCCATATTTCATTTATCATCATCATTCCATGTTCATTTTATCATCCTTTTCATGTTCATCGCCTGTAAATAACCTATATAGCGTTGCACGGGCGTAAAACACCAACTCACTCACTCTTATTAACCATGTCTGGACCGTTTCGTATTAAGTTCATGCAATATAAAGAAAGATGTATTTTGGAGAATGTTCAACATTTACGAGCATCTCAACATTCTAGAAACTATAAGTTCTATCCAGTGAATGCACATATGTATCAGTATCATAAATCATAACCATTTGGCCTTACATCCCGGTTCTTGATCCCTTTGAGTGATTCTGTTTGTTTTCAGCTGTACCTCTAGCCTAGAAATGTTGAGAACTTGAGAACTTTCGTCAGAATTTTAGAAAGTGAAAATCCAAGTATAGCATGATTGTCATGCAGCGGGAGGTTGGTCGGAGAAAATTATCATAAGTTCTCTTAGCAACTCATATCAAAGTCATTTTTTGTATGCAGCATTTGCATGAGGTACCATATCGTGGCATTCGATTTCAGGTCAGTTGCACGCCTACTTCCTGTTTGATAAAATCTGACCATTTTTGACTTAACAGTTTTTACAAATATTCTGAGTGATTGCTAACATCAAAATACTAAAAGTTTTGATAGTGCCAGCAAGCGAGACCTTTATTGTCAATCTTTGTCAAAGGTGAGCTACCTGTAAAGAGTGCATGGTTTATTGCAGTTAAGAGTGTGTTTCCTACCATTTCATGTCATTAAAAAAAGGAATTAAGAAAGAATGTGTCCATCGAACACAGATGTCCCTGCTTAAGACCCCAAACAAAGTCCAACAGGCCTAAAAGTTACCTAGGACATACAGAAGATTCTACTGAACCATCAGCCCTTATCATACTAAGTAACTTCTCAAATGTATCGGATATAGCTCTTAATAACCACCCTGTTTTACATTTATGGTTTTTGGAAAAAGGTTGACAGAAATTTTCGTACAAGCTTACGGCGATGAGTGAAACTAAATACCCCACCCCGACATGTCATCGTGGGCTGGGGCAGAAATATGTGACAGAAGGCCTTTTTTTTAATTATGCCCGCTACATGATGATGACCGTCGTTTCAAAATTTTAAATTACTTGCATCATAAATCAGTTTAAGTTTGACAAGGCTCAACTTAATATATTTTTAGCTTGTGTTACTAGCAGCATATCTATACATTGTAATTTGCGTGACTGTGCTGGTCGGTTCTGTAATCTGTTACTAAAAAGTATTAAATCTAAAGCTTTACAACGGAAAATGGGTTGTTCCGCAAAGAAATTGAAGCCAAAGCCTAGCTTGTCTGTAATGTATTAGTTTAACAGTATTGCGTTCTGTTTATTTATTTGCTAGTGATGAGAAGTTACTCCTTGCATGTTCATGCGTATAAAACGTATTCAAATCTACTCGGTTTTTACCCCCGTTTTAGTATTTGAATTCGAATATATAGAGTTGAATTCAAAACCTGTAGAATCTTAAATGTTACAAATGACACAAGTATGTATAACACATGCAACTAAATGGCAAACAGCAACGCAAACTCGTATCGTCACATTACACACAAGTAGTGAGTTAGCTAGCTACTGGTTTACTTCCAAACAGCATGGTTTCAGCTATATCAGGGAGAAGAAAAACGATAACAACAAAATAACCGAACTGGGATGATCAATCTCATATATCTAAAACAAGGCAAAGAAATACCAGGGAAATTGAAGATCGCAATGGTCCTGACTTGATACAGGCATTTCAAAAGAAATGGTGGATTGAACCAGGTTTTTGGCGCCAAACCTCCCTCTTCCATTGCGATCTAAGATCTAAGGAATCTGAAAGAGATGATACAATTGGGATACAAGGCCAATCGCTTTAACCAGAATGTATGAGTAGGATCTGACAATTAGTCTCTTGCATGGGGATCCCACGGATACTACTCTTATCGAGAGCTGGAGTAGGGTTCTTTAACATGCGAGTGATATTTTATCCAACATGGTTATATGATTTGTGGTCTGGTTATCCGCAATATAGCCAGGCGATGGTGTTCACTTTGCTAGGGCTGCCCAATCAACCACCTTGGGCACAAATTTTAGTCGCTCGACAACACCTGTGTCCGTTTCTTAGCGCTCTTTAGAGTGCTTTTAACGACAAGTTTGAGCCCGCACGGATCTCAAACAACGAATCATAAACCAATTCAGCTAGTGTACAAGAGTATTAAATTCTGAAATTTGATTAAGATCAGAGTGTTAATTTTACAGAATAAAGTATAAAATTTAGAGATTAAAGAATAAATTTTACAGTATAAAGTGTAAAATTTAGATATTAAAGTGTAAATTTTACAGTATAAAGTGTAAAATTTAGATATTAAAGTGTAAATTTTACAGAATAAATATAAATTTTACAGAATATAGTATAAATTTTACAGAATAATGTGTAAATTTTACAGAATTAAGTGTAAATTTTACAGAATAATATGTAAATTTTACAGATTAAAGTGTAAAAATTACAGATTAAAGTGTAAATTTTACACAATAAAGTGTAAAATTTACAGGTTAATGTGTAAATTTTACAGATTAAAGCGTAAATTTTACAGAAAAAAGTATAAATTTTATAGAATAAAGTGTAAATTTTACAGAATAATGTATAAATTTTACAGATTTAAGTGTAAATTTTACAGAATAAAGTGTAAAATTTACAGATTAAAGTGTAGAAAATAAAAAAGAATTAAATATTTTTTGGCACTAATACGCTTCCGTATCATATAAATAGGTCCCATGTAAATAGTTTTATCAAAATTATAAATCATAACATTAATTTATTAATGAAAAAAAAAGGTTCACTGTAAATACTTTTTTGATATCACAATTTTCTACTTAATTTGTTTATTTTATAAAGCCACGCATGCAACGGCACGTTATAGTCAATGGTGAATGAGTGCGGAACCAAGAAGATAGATAGATGGAGGTCACAGTCGTTGGCTTATAAATATATCTATCTATATATGCTTTGATCTGAGATGTGCCCTGTGACATCTTTTCATATAAAAATGATATGTATGTATATATGCAATGTTATGAATTTTTTACAGGCTTTATAGAATTTTATCTTAATAAATGTATAGTTTGAAATAAAATAAATATTATATGAACCTCTATGTAGAACCACGTCCCCGTCGTGAGGTTCGGAAACACGCTGAACAAAGCTGATAACTATGCAACAGCGTGGCAAAGAGTTCTACAAATAAATGAGTTGAATAAACAAACACAATTATAATAGAAAATTACAGTTTTTAGTAGTTATCACATACCAAGATAAAATAAGCCTGAATAAAATACAATTTATTTACAATCCTACCACACATTAAATACAACTGATAATTTTAATCTTATTAACTATCATTATTTTTAAATTGAATAAAAAATATTTATTTTTTGACTTTTGTCTATAGAAATCTTTCTTGTCGTTAAAAAAATCTTTCTTGTCGGTTCTTGACGCTTCTTGTCGCTTCTTGACGCTTCTTGTCGGTTCTTGACGCTTCTTGTCGCTAAATAGTGAGACCCCGGCAGTTCGATTCACCGAAATCCCTGGTATTTACCGAATCTCCCTTAAAATACCAAAATCCCTGGTTATTTTTATACCGTCAAATTGACAAAATTGTGTATATCATCAACATTCTCAACCACGAAAAGCTAATAAAAATAAAATATATGCCAGCTTACAGATAATAAATTTATGCCTAATTACCTATCACTAAAAGCCCGAAACAACAACAACAAAAAACACATCAAAGACAAAGGGGCATAACACCTACAAAACCGTTGGCATAAAAGGCGAAACAAAACTAAAACGAAATCAGTCAATGAAACGCAACTAGAAAAACACGTCTTGAAAACCATAACACAGTCAATCAATAAACTTTATCTAAAGTCGGCAAGTTAGATAACAACAAACATAAGCTCTTTAGAGCTTTTGAACCGACATTAAGTGTAATACATAATAAAAGTGCATGCATACATAGAATACAATTTACATATACAAAAAGCAATACACGCATACAATAAAAGCAAGCAACAAGCACTAGACAGGAACAGAACACTTACAATACATATGGTAATATTAAGTACATACAAAGCACACATGGCAAGCACTACATAGTCGAAAAAACATAAAAACAAAAGCCAAACAAAAAGATTTAAGAAAAGCAAATAAAAGATAGCAAAACACAAAAGCAAACAACAGTAATTATATGTACTTAAATGTATCAGTATCCAAAGAGCTATAATTTGAGTCACAGGTCAAAGGTCACATGTCAAGGTCATTCCCTAGCAACAAGGTAATGTTAAACAAAAGTCCAAGGCAACCATATATATTCTTAACCAAGACTACCTTCTGAGTTTTCCGCTAATTAAGTTTTCTTAACCGGAAGAGACCATTTGTCCATAGCAACCGTCATCAAAGTCCATAGCAACCATGTATTTTTAGTCAGGACTACCACCTGAGTTTATAGGCAAGTTTTTTAAACAGGAAGTGACCATTTGTCCATAGAAACCGTCACCAAACGCCTTAGCAACCATGTGTATTCTTAATCAGGACTACACTCTGAGTTTACAGCCAGGTTTTCTTAACCGAAAGTGACCATTTGTTCATAGCAACTACCATCAAAGTCCTTAGCAACCATATGTATTTTTAACCAACACTACCTTCTGAGTTTAGAAGTAAGTTTTTATAACCGGAAGTGACCTTTTGTCCGTAGCAACCGACAAAAAGTCTTCCTTATCAACCATACTTTTTCTGACACTACAGGCCCCTTGATCTTTATTCTGGAACCTATATGTAACAATTTGCCACATTGTATCCTAAACAAAATGACTCAATTGTCTTAAGTACTTGTATTGGACACCATAACACTAACTAGAAACGGGGAAAGACCTCACATTTGTTCTCTGAACAAATGACTTTTTAATTATTAAGGTCTTTCCCTTTCCAAAGGGAAGACCTTACTGTATTTCTTATTTACACTTTCAAAATTTTTTTTCCGCTCCCAATATAAAAAAAGTGTCGTGACATATAATTTTGATACTTAGTACCTTTAGTCGGTCATACTTGGAGATGCCCTGACTGACCCTGTGAAACCGATCTATTTTAAGTAACGGAGTTATCTGCCCCGGACCGGAAAACCTTGTTTGCAGATTAACTCAAAAACTGTAACCGTTATAAAAATTCTGAAGAGTGGATATTGTTACCTCACTCCTGGTTATGATTTGTCACCCCAAAAAAAGTTTTTCGAAAAGTGTCACGGTTACGCAATTTTGAGTCGCGAATTGACAAAAACGTAAAAATTTCTATTTTTAGAACCGTTAGTCGTAGAACCTCAAAACTTTCATCATTCATTTTAGGTGACCTATGGTACATCCAAAAATATAAAGGTCAAGGTCATATCAACAAAAACAAAAAAGGTCATTTTCTAGGACAATGGGTTTTATCTTCAAGTCAATTTTTCAGCCCTTATTTGAAACATTTTTGTGCGGTTTTTTTTTGATATGATGTCCGCCAGGAGTTCTTCTAGTAGATTATACAAAAAAATTCCATGAAATTTTTTTAATTTTCAACGCGTCTTGATTTTTGTGAAAATTGTACCGATTCTTTGTACGCCCTATACGTATGACCTTGAATGACCTTTTATGATTAAATCATCTCAATATGACCACCAAGACCATTTTAAGTCATTTAAATATCATAATTATCAATATTAAGCAAATTTGAATTTTCCCCCCTCCCCCTTTTTACCCAAAAAATTCAAATTTAGCCTTATTGGTTTTAAATGGTAAAAAATGCTCTAACATACCTATTTTGGTCAAAATAAGTCTGAATCAACCATAAAAAGTACTGCTTTCCCTATTTATTAAGGTCTTTCCCTTTCCAAAGGGAAGACCTTACTGTATTTCTTATTTACACTTTCAAAATTTTTTTTCCGCTCCCAATATAAAAAAAGTGTCGTGACATATAATTTTGATACTTAGTACCTTTAGTCGGTCATACTTGGAGATGCCCTGACTGACCCTGTGAAACCGATCTATTTTAAGTAACGGAGTTATCTGCCCCGGACCGGAAAACCTTGTTTGCAGATTAACTCAAAAACTGTAACCGTTATAAAAATTCTGAAGAGTGGATATTGTTACCTCACTCCTGGTTATGATTTGTCACCCCAAAAAAAGTTTTTCGAAAAGTGTCACGGTTACGCAATTTTGAGTCGCGAATTGACAAAAACGTAAAAATTTCTATTTTTAGAACCGTTAGTCGTAGAACCTCAAAACTTTCATCATTCATTTTAGGTGACCTATGGTACATCCAAAAATATAAAGGTCAAGGTCATATCAACAAAAACAAAAAAGGTCATTTTCTAGGACAATGGGTTTTATCTTCAAGTCAATTTTTCAGCCCTTATTTGAAACATTTTTGTGCGGTTTTTTTTTGATATGATGTCCGCCAGGAGTTCTTCTAGTAGATTATACAAAAAAATTCCATGAAATTTTTTTAATTTTCAACGCGTCTTGATTTTTGTGAAAATTGTACCGATTCTTTTTACGCCCTATACGTATGACCTTGAATGACCTTTTATGATTAAATCATCTCAATATGACCACCAAGACCATTTTAAGTCATTTAAATATCATAATTATCAATATTAAGCAAATTTGAATTTTCCCCCCTCCCCCTTTTTACCCAAAAAATTCAAATTTAGCCTTATTGGTTTTAAATGGTAAAAAATGCTCTAACATACCTATTTTGGTCAAAATAAGTCTGAATCAACCATAAAAAGTACTGCTTTCCCTATTTATTAAGGTCTTTCCCTTTCCAAAGGGAAGACCTTACTGTATTTCTTATTTACACTTTCAAAATTTTTTTTCCGCTCCCAATATAAAAAAAGTGTCGTGACATATAATTTTGATACTTAGTACCTTTAGTCGGTCATACTTGGAGATGCCCTGACTGACCCTGTGAAACCGATCTATTTTAAGTAACGGAGTTATCTGCCCCGGACCGGAAAACCTTGTTTGCAGATTAACTCAAAAACTGTAACCGTTATAAAAATTCTGAAGAGTGGATATTGTTACCTCACTCCTGGTTATGATTTGTCACCCCCAAAAAAGTTTTTCGAAAAGTGTCACGGTTACGCAATTTTGAGTCGCGAATTGACAAAAACGTAAAAATTTCTATTTTTAGAACCGTTAGTCGTAGAACCTCAAAACTTTCATCATTCATTTTAGGTGACCTATGGTACATCCAAAAATATAAAGGTCAAGGTCATATCAACAAAAACAAAAAAGGTCATTTTCTAGGACAATGGGTTTTATCTTCAAGTCAATTTTTCAGCCCTTATTTGAAACATTTTTGTGCGGTTTTTTTTTTGATATGATGTCCGCCAGGAGTTCTTCTAGTAGATTATACAAAAAAATTCCATGAAATTTTTTTAATTTTCAACGCGTCTTGATTTTTGTGAAAATTGTACCGATTCTTTGTACGCCCTATACGTATGACCTTGAATGACCTTTTATGATTAAATCATCTCAATATGACCACCAAGACCATTTTAAGTCATTTAAATATCATAATTATCAATATTAAGCAAATTTGAATTTTCCCCCCTCCCCCTTTTTACCCAAAAAATTCAAATTTAGCCTTATTGGTTTTAAATGGTAAAAAATGCTCTAACATACCTATTTTGGTCAAAATAAGTCTGAATCAACCATAAAAAGTACTGCTTTCCCTATTTATTAAGGTCTTTCCCTTTCCAAAGGGAAGACCTTACTGTATTTCTTATTTACACTTTCAAAATTTTTTTTCCGCTCCCAATATAAAAAAAGTGTCGTGACATATAATTTTGATACTTAGTACCTTTAGTCGGTCATACTTGGAGATGCCCTGACTGACCCTGTGAAACCGATCTATTTTAAGTAACGGAGTTATCTGCCCCGGACCGGAAAACCTTGTTTGCAGATTAACTCAAAAACTGTAACCGTTATAAAAATTCTGAAGAGTGGATATTGTTACCTCACTCCTGGTTATGATTTGTCACCCCAAAAAAAGTTTTTCGAAAAGTGTCACGGTTACGCAATTTTGAGTCGCGAATTGACAAAAACGTAAAAATTTCTATTTTTAGAACCGTTAGTCGTAGAACCTCAAAACTTTCATCATTCATTTTAGGTGACCTATGGTACATCCAAAAATATAAAGGTCAAGGTCATATCAACAAAAACAAAAAAGGTCATTTTCTAGGACAATGGGTTTTATCTTCAAGTCAATTTTTCAGCCCTTATTTGAAACATTTTTGTGCGGTTTTTTTTTGATATGATGTCCGCCAGGAGTTCTTCTAGTAGATTATACAAAAAAATTCCATGAAATTTTTTTAATTTTCAACGCGTCTTGATTTTTGTGAAAATTGTACCGATTCTTTGTACGCCCTATACGTATGACCTTGAATGACCTTTTATGATTAAATCATCTCAATATGACCACCAAGACCATTTTAAGTCATTTAAATATCATAATTATCAATATTAAGCAAATTTGAATTTTCCCCCCTCCCCCTTTTTACCCAAAAAATTCAAATTTAGCCTTATTGGTTTTAAATGGTAAAAAATGCTCTAACATACCTATTTTGGTCAAAATAAGTCTGAATCAACCATAAAAAGTACTGCTTTCCCTATTTATTAAGGTCTTTCCCTTTCCAAAGGGAAGACCTTACTGTATTTCTTATTTACACTTTCAAAATTTTTTTTCCGCTCCCAATATAAAAAAAGTGTCGTGACATATAATTTTGATACTTAGTACCTTTAGTCGGTCATACTTGGAGATGCCCTGACTGACCCTGTGAAACCGATCTATTTTAAGTAACGGAGTTATCTGCCCCGGACCGGAAAACCTTGTTTGCAGATTAACTCAAAAACTGTAACCGTTATAAAAATTCTGAAGAGTGGATATTGTTACCTCACTCCTGGTTATGATTTGTCACCCCAAAAAAAGTTTTTCGAAAAGTGTCACGGTTACGCAATTTTGAGTCGCGAATTGACAAAAACGTAAAAATTTCTATTTTTAGAACCGTTAGTCGTAGAACCTCAAAACTTTCATCATTCATTTTAGGTGACCTATGGTACATCCAAAAATATAAAGGTCAAGGTCATATCAACAAAAACAAAAAAGGTCATTTTCTAGGACAATGGGTTTTATCTTCAAGTCAATTTTTCAGCCCTTATTTGAAACATTTTTGTGCGGTTTTTTTTTTGATATGATGTCCGCCAGGAGTTCTTCTAGTAGATTATACAAAAAAATTCCATGAAATTTTTTTAATTTTCAACGCGTCTTGATTTTTGTGAAAATTGTACCGATTCTTTGTACGCCCTATACGTATGACCTTGAATGACCTTTTATGATTAAATCATCTCAATATGACCACCAAGACCATTTTAAGTCATTTAAATATCATAATTATCAATATTAAGCAAATTTGAATTTTCCCCCCTCCCCCTTTTTACCCAAAAAATTCAAATTTAGCCTTATTGGTTTTAAATGGTAAAAAATGCTCTAACATACCTATTTTGGTCAAAATAAGTCTGAATCAACCATAAAAAGTACTGCTTTCCCTATTTATTAAGGTCTTTCCCTTTCCAAAGGGAAGACCTTACTGTATTTCTTATTTACACTTTCAAAATTTTTTTTCCGCTCCCAATATAAAAAAAGTGTCGTGACATATAATTTTGATACTTAGTACCTTTAGTCGGTCATACTTGGAGATGCCCTGACTGACCCTGTGAAACCGATCTATTTTAAGTAACGGAGTTATCTGCCCCGGACCGGAAAACCTTGTTTGCAGATTAACTCAAAAACTGTAACCGTTATAAAAATTCTGAAGAGTGGATATTGTTACCTCACTCCTGGTTATGATTTGTCACCCCAAAAAAAGTTTTTCGAAAAGTGTCACGGTTACGCAATTTTGAGTCGCGAATTGACAAAAACGTAAAAATTTCTATTTTTAGAACCGTTAGTCGTAGAACCTCAAAACTTTCATCATTCATTTTAGGTGACCTATGGTACATCCAAAAATATAAAGGTCAAGGTCATATCAACAAAAACAAAAAAGGTCATTTTCTAGGACAATGGGTTTTATCTTCAAGTCAATTTTTCAGCCCTTATTTGAAACATTTTTGTGCGGTTTTTTTTTGATATGATGTCCGCCAGGAGTTCTTCTAGTAGATTATACAAAAAAATTCCATGAAATTTTTTTAATTTTCAACGCGTCTTGATTTTTGTGAAAATTGTACCGATTCTTTGTACGCCCTATACGTATGACCTTGAATGACCTTTTATGATTAAATCATCTCAATATGACCACCAAGACCATTTTAAGTCATTTAAATATCATAATTATCAATATTAAGCAAATTTGAATTTTCCCCCCTCCCCCTTTTTACCCAAAAAATTCAAATTTAGCCTTATTGGTTTTAAATGGTAAAAAATGCTCTAACATACCTATTTTGGTCAAAATAAGTCTGAATCAACCATAAAAAGTACTGCTTTCCCTATTTATTAAGGTCTTTCCCTTTCCAAAGGGAAGACCTTACTGTATTTCTTATTTACACTTTCAAAATTTTTTTTCCGCTCCCAATATAAAAAAGTGTCGTGACATATAATTTTGATACTTAGTACCTTTAGTCGGTCATACTTGGAGATGCCCTGACTGACCCTGTGAAACCGATCTATTTTAAGTAACGGAGTTATCTGCCCCGGACCGGAAAACCTTGTTTGCAGATTAACTCAAAAACTGTAACCGTTATAAAAATTCTGAAGAGTGGATATTGTTACCTCACTCCTGGTTATGATTTGTCACCCCAAAAAAAGTTTTTCGAAAAGTGTCACGGTTACGCAATTTTGAGTCGCGAATTGACAAAAACGTAAAAATTTCTATTTTTAGAACCGTTAGTCGTAGAACCTCAAAACTTTCATCATTCATTTTAGGTGACCTATGGTACATCCAAAAATATAAAGGTCAAGGTCATATCAACAAAAACAAAAAAGGTCATTTTCTAGGACAATGGGTTTTATCTTCAAGTCAATTTTTCAGCCCTTATTTGAAACATTTTTGTGCGTTTTTTTTTTGATATGATGTCCGCCAGGAGTTCTTCTAGTAGATTATACAAAAAAATTCCATGAAATTTTTTTAATTTTCAACGCGTCTTGATTTTTGTGAAAATTGTACCGATTCTTTGTACGCCCTATACGTATGACCTTGAATGACCTTTTATGATTAAATCATCTCAATATGACCACCAAGACCATTTTAAGTCATTTAAATATCATAATTATCAATATTAAGCAAATTTGAATTTTCCCCCCTCCCCCTTTTTACCCAAAAAATTCAAATTTAGCCTTATTGGTTTTAAATGGTAAAAAATGCTCTAACATACCTATTTTGGTCAAAATAAGTCTGAATCAACCATAAAAAGTACTGCTTTCCCTATTTATTAAGGTCTTTCCCTTTCCAAAGGGAAGACCTTACTGTATTTCTTATTTACACTTTCAAAATTTTTTTTCCGCTCCCAATATAAAAAAAGTGTCGTGACATATAATTTTGATACTTAGTACCTTTAGTCGGTCATACTTGGAGATGCCCTGACTGACCCTGTGAAACCGATCTATTTTAAGTAACGGAGTTATCTGCCCCGGACCGGAAAACCTTGTTTGCAGATTAACTCAAAAACTGTAACCGTTATAAAAATTCTGAAGAGTGGATATTGTTACCTCACTCCTGGTTATGATTTGTCACCCCAAAAAAAGTTTTTCGAAAAGTGTCACGGTTACGCAATTTTGAGTCGCGAATTGACAAAAACGTAAAAATTTCTATTTTTAGAACCGTTAGTCGTAGAACCTCAAAACTTTCATCATTCATTTTAGGTGACCTATGGTACATCCAAAAATATAAAGGTCAAGGTCATATCAACAAAAACAAAAAAGGTCATTTTCTAGGACAATGGGTTTTATCTTCAAGTCAATTTTTCAGCCCTTATTTGAAACATTTTTGTGCGGTTTTTTTTTGATATGATGTCCGCCAGGAGTTCTTCTAGTAGATTATACAAAAAAATTCCATGAAATTTTTTTAATTTTCAACGCGTCTTGATTTTTGTGAAAATTGTACCGATTCTTTGTACGCCCTATACGTATGACCTTGAATGACCTTTTATGATTAAATCATCTCAATATGACCACCAAGACCATTTTAAGTCATTTAAATATCATAATTATCAATATTAAGCAAATTTGAATTTTCCCCCCTCCCCCTTTTTACCCAAAAAATTCAAATTTAGCCTTATTGGTTTTAAATGGTAAAAAATGCTCTAACATACCTATTTTGGTCAAAATAAGTCTGAATCAACCATAAAAAGTACTGCTTTCCCTATTTATTAAGGTCTTTCCCTTTCCAAAGGGAAGACCTTACTGTATTTCTTATTTACACTTTCAAAATTTTTTTTCCGCTCCCAATATAAAAAAAGTGTCGTGACATATAATTTTGATACTTAGTACCTTTAGTCGGTCATACTTGGAGATGCCCTGACTGACCCTGTGAAACCGATCTATTTTAAGTAACGGAGTTATCTGCCCCGGACCGGAAAACCTTGTTTGCAGATTAACTCAAAAACTGTAACCGTTATAAAAATTCTGAAGAGTGGATATTGTTACCTCACTCCTGGTTATGATTTGTCACCCCAAAAAAAGTTTTTCGAAAAGTGTCACGGTTACGCAATTTTGAGTCGCGAATTGACAAAAACGTAAAAATTTCTATTTTTAGAACCGTTAGTCGTAGAACCTCAAAACTTTCATCATTCATTTTAGGTGACCTATGGTACATCCAAAAATATAAAGGTCAAGGTCATATCAACAAAAACAAAAAAGGTCATTTTCTAGGACAATGGGTTTTATCTTCAAGTCAATTTTTCAGCCCTTATTTGAAACATTTTTGTGCGGGTTTTTTTTGATATGATGTCCGCCAGGAGTTCTTCTAGTAGATTATACAAAAAAATTCCATGAAATTTTTTTAATTTTCAACGCGTCTTGATTTTTGTGAAAATTGTACCGATTCTTTGTACGCCCTATACGTATGACCTTGAATGACCTTTTATGATTAAATCATCTCAATATGACCACCAAGACCATTTTAAGTCATTTAAATATCATAATTATCAATATTAAGCAAATTTGAATTTTCCCCCCTCCCCCTTTTTACCCAAAAAATTCAAATTTAGCCTTATTGGTTTTAAATGGTAAAAAATGCTCTAACATACCTATTTTGGTCAAAATAAGTCTGAATCAACCATAAAAAGTACTGCTTTCCCTATTTATTAAGGTCTTTCCCTTTCCAAAGGGAAGACCTTACTGTATTTCTTATTTACACTTTCAAAATTTTTTTTCCGCTCCCAATATAAAAAAAGTGTCGTGACATATAATTTTGATACTTAGTACCTTTAGTCGGTCATACTTGGAGATGCCCTGACTGACCCTGTGAAACCGATCTATTTTAAGTAACGGAGTTATCTGCCCCGGACCGGAAAACCTTGTTTGCAGATTAACTCAAAAACTGTAACCGTTATAAAAATTCTGAAGAGTGGATATTGTTACCTCACTCCTGGTTATGATTTGTCACCCCAAAAAAAGTTTTTCGAAAAGTGTCACGGTTACGCAATTTTGAGTCGCGAATTGACAAAAACGTAAAAATTTCTATTTTTAGAACCGTTAGTCGTAGAACCTCAAAACTTTCATCATTCATTTTAGGTGACCTATGGTACATCCAAAAATATAAAGGTCAAGGTCATATCAACAAAAACAAAAAAGGTCATTTTCTAGGACAATGGGTTTTATCTTCAAGTCAATTTTTCAGCCCTTATTTGAAACATTTTTGTGCGGTTTTTTTTTGATATGATGTCCGCCAGGAGTTCTTCTAGTAGATTATACAAAAAAATTCCATGAAATTTTTTTAATTTTCAACGCGTCTTGATTTTTGTGAAAATTGTACCGATTCTTTGTACGCCCTATACGTATGACCTTGAATGACCTTTTATGATTAAATCATCTCAATATGACCACCAAGACCATTTTAAGTCATTTAAATATCATAATTATCAATATTAAGCAAATTTGAATTTTCCCCCCTCCCCCTTTTTACCCAAAAAATTCAAATTTAGCCTTATTGGTTTTAAATGGTAAAAAATGCTCTAACATACCTATTTTGGTCAAAATAAGTCTGAATCAACCATAAAAAGTACTGCTTTCCCTATTTATTAAGGTCTTTCCCTTTCCAAAGGGAAGACCTTACTGTATTTCTTATTTACACTTTCAAAATTTTTTTTCCGCTCCCAATATAAAAAAAGTGTCGTGACATATAATTTTGATACTTAGTACCTTTAGTCGGTCATACTTGGAGATGCCCTGACTGACCCTGTGAAACCGATCTATTTTAAGTAACGGAGTTATCTGCCCCGGACCGGAAAACCTTGTTTGCAGATTAACTCAAAAACTGTAACCGTTATAAAAATTCTGAAGAGTGGATATTGTTACCTCACTCCTGGTTATGATTTGTCACCCCAAAAAAAGTTTTTCGAAAAGTGTCACGGTTACGCAATTTTGAGTCGCGAATTGACAAAAACGTAAAAATTTCTATTTTTAGAACCGTTAGTCGTAGAACCTCAAAACTTTCATCATTCATTTTAGGTGACCTATGGTAC
The DNA here is from genome assembly GCA_963971305.1 of Arcuatula senhousia. NCBI lineage: Eukaryota > Metazoa > Mollusca > Bivalvia > Mytilida > Mytilidae > Arcuatula > Arcuatula senhousia. The sequence continues at coordinate 24,224,344 of OZ020311.1, forward strand.
ATCCAAAAATATAAAGGTCAAGGTCATATCAACAAAAACAAAAAAGGTCATTTTCTAGGACAATGGGTTTTATCTTCAAGTCAATTTTTCAGCCCTTATTTGAAACATTTTTGTGCGGTTTTTTTTTGATATGATGTCCGCCAGGAGTTCTTCTAGTAGATTATACAAAAAAATTCCATGAAATATTTTTAATTTTCAACGCGTCTTGATTTTTGTGAAAATTGTACCGATTCTTTGTACGCCCTATACGTATGACCTTGAATGACCTTTTATGATTAAATCATCTCAATATGACCACCAAGACCATTTTAAGTCATTTAAATATCATAATTATCAATATTAAGCAAATTTGAATTTTCCCCCCTCCCCCTTTTTACCCAAAAAATTCAAATTTAGCCTTATTGGTTTTAAATGGTAAAAAATGCTCTAACATACCTATTTTGGTCAAAATAAGTCTGAATCAACCATAAAAAGTACTGCTTTCCCTATTTATTAAGGTCTTTCCCTTTCCAAAGGGAAGACCTTACTGTATTTCTTATTTACACTTTCAAAATTTTTTTTCCGCTCCCAATATAAAAAAAGTGTCGTGACATATAATTTTGATACTTAGTACCTTTAGTCGGTCATACTTGGAGATGCCCTGACTGACCCTGTGAAACCGATCTATTTTAAGTAACGGAGTTATCTGCCCCGGACCGGAAAACCTTGTTTGCAGATTAACTCAAAAACTGTAACCGTTATAAAAATTCTGAAGAGTGGATATTGTTACCTCACTCCTGGTTATGATTTGTCACCCCAAAAAAAGTTTTTCGAAAAGTGTCACGGTTACGCAATTTTGAGTCGCGAATTGACAAAAACGTAAAAATTTCTATTTTTAGAACCGTTAGTCGTAGAACCTCAAAACTTTCATCATTCATTTTAGGTGACCTATGGTACATCCAAAAATATAAAGGTCAAGGTCATATCAACAAAAACAAAAAAGGTCATTTTCTAGGACAATGGGTTTTATCTTCAAGTCAATTTTTCAGCCCTTATTTGAAACATTTTTGTGCGGTTTTTTTTTTGATATGATGTCCGCCAGGAGTTCTTCTAGTAGATTATACAAAAAAATTCCATGAAATTTTTTTAATTTTCAACGCGTCTTGATTTTTGTGAAAATTGTACCGATTCTTTGTACGCCCTATACGTATGACCTTGAATGACCTTTTATGATTAAATCATCTCAATATGACCACCAAGACCATTTTAAGTCATTTAAATATCATAATTATCAATATTAAGCAAATTTGAATTTTCCCCCCTCCCCCTTTTTACCCAAAAAATTCAAATTTAGCCTTATTGGTTTTAAATGGTAAAAAATGCTCTAACATACCTATTTTGGTCAAAATAAGTCTGAATCAACCATAAAAAGTACTGCTTTCCCTATTTATTAAGGTCTTTCCCTTTCCAAAGGGAAGACCTTACTGTATTTCTTATTTACACTTTCAAAATTTTTTTTCCGCTCCCAATATAAAAAAAGTGTCGTGACATATAATTTTGATACTTAGTACCTTTAGTCGGTCATACTTGGAGATGCCCTGACTGACCCTGTGAAACCGATCTATTTTAAGTAACGGAGTTATCTGCCCCGGACCGGAAAACCTTGTTTGCAGATTAACTCAAAAACTGTAACCGTTATAAAAATTCTGAAGAGTGGATATTGTTACCTCACTCCTGGTTATGATTTGTCACCCCAAAAAAAGTTTTTCGAAAAGTGTCACGGTTACGCAATTTTGAGTCGCGAATTGACAAAAACGTAAAAATTTCTATTTTTAGAACCGTTAGTCGTAGAACCTCAAAACTTTCATCATTCATTTTAGGTGACCTATGGTACATCCAAAAATATAAAGGTCAAGGTCATATCAACAAAAACAAAAAAGGTCATTTTCTAGGACAATGGGTTTTATCTTCAAGTCAATTTTTCAGCCCTTATTTGAAACATTTTTGTGCGGTTTTTTTTTGATATGATGTCCGCCAGGAGTTCTTCTAGTAGATTATACAAAAAAATTCCATGAAATTTTTTTAATTTTCAACGCGTCTTGATTTTTGTGAAAATTGTACCGATTCTTTGTACGCCCTATACGTATGACCTTGAATGACCTTTTATGATTAAATCATCTCAATATGACCACCAAGACCATTTTAAGTCATTTAAATATCATAATTATCAATATTAAGCAAATTTGAATTTTCCCCCCTCCCCCTTTTTACCCAAAAAATTCAAATTTAGCCTTATTGGTTTTAAATGGTAAAAAATGCTCTAACATACCTATTTTGGTCAAAATAAGTCTGAATCAACCATAAAAAGTACTGCTTTCCCTATTTATTAAGGTCTTTCCCTTTCCAAAGGGAAGACCTTACTGTATTTCTTATTTACACTTTCAAAATTTTTTTTCCGCTCCCAATATAAAAAAAGTGTCGTGACATATAATTTTGATACTTAGTACCTTTAGTCGGTCATACTTGGAGATGCCCTGACTGACCCTGTGAAACCGATCTATTTTAAGTAACGGAGTTATCTGCCCCGGACCGGAAAACCTTGTTTGCAGATTAACTCAAAAACTGTAACCGTTATAAAAATTCTGAAGAGTGGATATTGTTACCTCACTCCTGGTTATGATTTGTCACCCCAAAAAAAGTTTTTCGAAAAGTGTCACGGTTACGCAATTTTGAGTCGCGAATTGACAAAAACGTAAAAATTTCTATTTTTAGAACCGTTAGTCGTAGAACCTCAAAACTTTCATCATTCATTTTAGGTGACCTATGGTACATCCAAAAATATAAAGGTCAAGGTCATATCAACAAAAACAAAAAAGGTCATTTTCTAGGACAATGGGTTTTATCTTCAAGTCAATTTTTCAGCCCTTATTTGAAACATTTTTGTGCGGTTTTTTTTTGATATGATGTCCGCCAGGAGTTCTTCTAGTAGATTATACAAAAAAATTCCATGAAATTTTTTTAATTTTCAACGCGTCTTGATTTTTGTGAAAATTGTACCGATTCTTTGTACGCCCTATACGTATGACCTTGAATGACCTTTTATGATTAAATCATCTCAATATGACCACCAAGACCATTTTAAGTCATTTAAATATCATAATTATCAATATTAAGCAAATTTGAATTTTCCCCCCTCCCCCTTTTTACCCAAAAAATTCAAATTTAGCCTTATTGGTTTTAAATGGTAAAAAATGCTCTAACATACCTATTTTGGTCAAAATAAGTCTGAATCAACCATAAAAAGTACTGCTTTCCCTATTTATTAAGGTCTTTCCCTTTCCAAAGGGAAGACCTTACTGTATTTCTTATTTACACTTTCAAAATTTTTTTTCCGCTCCCAATATAAAAAAAGTGTCGTGACATATAATTTTGATACTTAGTACCTTTAGTCGGTCATACTTGGAGATGCCCTGACTGACCCTGTGAAACCGATCTATTTTAAGTAACGGAGTTATCTGCCCCGGACCGGAAAACCTTGTTTGCAGATTAACTCAAAAACTGTAACCGTTATAAAAATTCTGAAGAGTGGATATTGTTACCTCACTCCTGGTTATGATTTGTCACCCCAAAAAAAGTTTTTCGAAAAGTGTCACGGTTACGCAATTTTGAGTCGCGAATTGACAAAAACGTAAAAATTTCTATTTTTAGAACCGTTAGTCGTAGAACCTCAAAACTTTCATCATTCATTTTAGGTGACCTATGGTACATCCAAAAATATAAAGGTCAAGGTCATATCAACAAAAACAAAAAAGGTCATTTTCTAGGACAATGGGTTTTATCTTCAAGTCAATTTTTCAGCCCTTATTTGAAACATTTTTGTGCGGTTTTTTTTTGATATGATGTCCGCCAGGAGTTCTTCTAGTAGATTATACAAAAAAATTCCATGAAATTTTTTTAATTTTCAACGCGTCTTGATTTTTGTGAAAATTGTACCGATTCTTTGTACGCCCTATACGTATGACCTTGAATGACCTTTTATGATTAAATCATCTCAATATGACCACCAAGACCATTTTAAGTCATTTAAATATCATAATTATCAATATTAAGCAAATTTGAATTTTCCCCCCTCCCCCTTTTTACCCAAAAAATTCAAATTTAGCCTTATTGGTTTTAAATGGTAAAAAATGCTCTAACATACCTATTTTGGTCAAAATAAGTCTGAATCAACCATAAAAAGTACTGCTTTCCCTATTTATTAAGGTCTTTCCCTTTCCAAAGGGAAGACCTTACTGTATTTCTTATTTACACTTTCAAAATTTTTTTTCCGCTCCCAATATAAAAAAAGTGTCGTGACATATAATTTTGATACTTAGTACCTTTAGTCGGTCATACTTGGAGATGCCCTGACTGACCCTGTGAAACCGATCTATTTTAAGTAACGGAGTTATCTGCCCCGGACCGGAAAACCTTGTTTGCAGATTAACTCAAAAACTGTAACCGTTATAAAAATTCTGAAGAGTGGATATTGTTACCTCACTCCTGGTTATGATTTGTCACCCCAAAAAAAGTTTTTCGAAAAGTGTCACGGTTACGCAATTTTGAGTCGCGAATTGACAAAAACGTAAAAATTTCTATTTTTAGAACCGTTAGTCGTAGAACCTCAAAACTTTCATCATTCATTTTAGGTGACCTATGGTACATCCAAAAATATAAAGGTCAAGGTCATATCAACAAAAACAAAAAAGGTCATTTTCTAGGACAATGGGTTTTATCTTCAAGTCAATTTTTCAGCCCTTATTTGAAACATTTTTGTGCGGTTTTTTTTTGATATGATGTCCGCCAGGAGTTCTTCTAGTAGATTATACAAAAAAATTCCATGAAATTTTTTTAATTTTCAACGCGTCTTGATTTTTGTGAAAATTGTACCGATTCTTTGTACGCCCTATACGTATGACCTTGAATGACCTTTTATGATTAAATCATCTCAATATGACCACCAAGACCATTTTAAGTCATTTAAATATCATAATTATCAATATTAAGCAAATTTGAATTTTCCCCCCTCCCCCTTTTTACCCAAAAAATTCAAATTTAGCCTTATTGGTTTTAAATGGTAAAAAATGCTCTAACATACCTATTTTGGTCAAAATAAGTCTGAATCAACCATAAAAAGTACTGCTTTCCCTATTTATTAAGGTCTTTCCCTTTCCAAAGGGAAGACCTTACTGTATTTCTTATTTACACTTTCAAAATTTTTTTTCCGCTCCCAATATAAAAAAAGTGTCGTGACATATAATTTTGATACTTAGTACCTTTAGTCGGTCATACTTGGAGATGCCCTGACTGACCCTGTGAAACCGATCTATTTTAAGTAACGGAGTTATCTGCCCCGGACCGGAAAACCTTGTTTGCAGATTAACTCAAAAACTGTAACCGTTATAAAAATTCTGAAGAGTGGATATTGTTACCTCACTCCTGGTTATGATTTGTCACCCCAAAAAAAGTTTTTCGAAAAGTGTCACGGTTACGCAATTTTGAGTCGCGAATTGACAAAAACGTAAAAATTTCTATTTTTAGAACCGTTAGTCGTAGAACCTCAAAACTTTCATCATTCATTTTAGGTGACCTATGGTACATCCAAAAATATAAAGGTCAAGGTCATATCAACAAAAACAAAAAAGGTCATTTTCTAGGACAATGGGTTTTATCTTCAAGTCAATTTTTCAGCCCTTATTTGAAACATTTTTGTGCGGTTTTTTTTTGATATGATGTCCGCCAGGAGTTCTTCTAGTAGATTATACAAAAAAATTCCATGAAATTTTTTTAATTTTCAACGCGTCTTGATTTTTGTGAAAATTGTACCGATTCTTTGTACGCCCTATACGTATGACCTTGAATGACCTTTTATGATTAAATCATCTCAATATGACCACCAAGACCATTTTAAGTCATTTAAATATCATAATTATCAATATTAAGCAAATTTGAATTTTCCCCCCTCCCCCTTTTTACCCAAAAAATTCAAATTTAGCCTTATTGGTTTTAAATGGTAAAAAATGCTCTAACATACCTATTTTGGTCAAAATAAGTCTGAATCAACCATAAAAAGTACTGCTTTCCCTATTTATTAAGGTCTTTCCCTTTCCAAAGGGAAGACCTTACTGTATTTCTTATTTACACTTTCAAAATTTTTTTTCCGCTCCCAATATAAAAAAAGTGTCGTGACATATAATTTTGATACTTAGTACCTTTAGTCGGTCATACTTGGAGATGCCCTGACTGACCCTGTGAAACCGATCTATTTTAAGTAACGGAGTTATCTGCCCCGGACCGGAAAACCTTGTTTGCAGATTAACTCAAAAACTGTAACCGTTATAAAAATTCTGAAGAGTGGATATTGTTACCTCACTCCTGGTTATGATTTGTCACCCCAAAAAAAGTTTTTCGAAAAGTGTCACGGTTACGCAATTTTGAGTCGCGAATTGACAAAAACGTAAAAATTTCTATTTTTAGAACCGTTAGTCGTAGAACCTCAAAACTTTCATCATTCATTTTAGGTGACCTATGGTACATCCAAAAATATAAAGGTCAAGGTCATATCAACAAAAACAAAAAAGGTCATTTTCTAGGACAATGGGTTTTATCTTCAAGTCAATTTTTCAGCCCTTATTTGAAACATTTTTGTGCGGTTTTTTTTTGATATGATGTCCGCCAGGAGTTCTTCTAGTAGATTATACAAAAAAATTCCATGAAATTTTTTTAATTTTCAACGCGTCTTGATTTTTGTGAAAATTGTACCGATTCTTTGTACGCCCTATACGTATGACCTTGAATGACCTTTTATGATTAAATCATCTCAATATGACCACCAAGACCATTTTAAGTCATTTAAATATCATAATTATCAATATTAAGCAAATTTGAATTTTCCCCCCTCCCCCTTTTTACCCAAAAAATTCAAATTTAGCCTTATTGGTTTTAAATGGTAAAAAATGCTCTAACATACCTATTTTGGTCAAAATAAGTCTGAATCAACCATAAAAAGTACTGCTTTCCCTATTTATTAAGGTCTTTTCCTTTCCAAAGGGAAGACCTTACTGTATTTCTTATTTACACTTTCAAAATTTTTTTTCCGCTCCCAATATAAAAAAAGTGTCGTGACATATAATTTTGATACTTAGTACCTTTAGTCGGTCATACTTGGAGATGCCCTGACTGACCCTGTGAAACCGATCTATTTTAAGTAACGGAGTTATCTGCCCCGGACCGGAAAACCTTGTTTGCAGATTAACTCAAAAACTGTAACCGTTATAAAAATTCTGAAGAGTGGATATTGTTACCTCACTCCTGGTTATGATTTGTCACCCCAAAAAAAGTTTTTCGAAAAGTGTCACGGTTACGCAATTTTGAGTCGCGAATTGACAAAAACGTAAAAATTTCTATTTTTAGAACCGTTAGTCGTAGAACCTCAAAACTTTCATCATTCATTTTAGGTGACCTATGGTACATCCAAAAATATAAAGGTCAAGGTCATATCAACAAAAACAAAAAAGGTCATTTTCTAGGACAATGGGTTTTATCTTCAAGTCAATTTTTCAGCCCTTATTTGAAACATTTTTGTGCGGTTTTTTTTTGATATGATGTCCGCCAGGAGTTCTTCTAGTAGATTATACAAAAAAATTCCATGAAATTTTTTTAATTTTCAACGCGTCTTGATTTTTGTGAAAATTGTACCGATTCTTTGTACGCCCTATACGTATGACCTTGAATGACCTTTTATGATTAAATCATCTCAATATGACCACCAAGACCATTTTAAGTCATTTAAATATCATAATTATCAATATTAAGCAAATTTGAATTTTCCCCCCTCCCCCTTTTTACCCAAAAAATTCAAATTTAGCCTTATTGGTTTTAAATGGTAAAAAATGCTCTAACATACCTATTTTGGTCAAAATAAGTCTGAATCAACCATAAAAAGTACTGCTTTCCCTATTTATTAAGGTCTTTCCCTTTCCAAAGGGAAGACCTTACTGTATTTCTTATTTACACTTTCAAAATTTTTTTTCCGCTCCCAATATAAAAAAAGTGTCGTGACATATAATTTTGATACTTAGTACCTTTAGTCGGTCATACTTGGAGATGCCCTGACTGACCCTGTGAAACCGATCTATTTTAAGTAACGGAGTTATCTGCCCCGGACCGGAAAACCTTGTTTGCAGATTAACTCAAAAACTGTAACCGTTATAAAAATTCTGAAGAGTGGATATTGTTACCTCACTCCTGGTTATGATTTGTCACCCCAAAAAAAGTTTTTCGAAAAGTGTCACGGTTACGCAATTTTGAGTCGCGAATTGACAAAAACGTAAAAATTTCTATTTTTAGAACCGTTAGTCGTAGAACCTCAAAACTTTCATCATTCATTTTAGGTGACCTATGGTACATCCAAAAATATAAAGGTCAAGGTCATATCAACAAAAACAAAAAAGGTCATTTTCTAGGACAATGGGTTTTATCTTCAAGTCAATTTTTCAGCCCTTATTTGAAACATTTTTGTGCGGTTTTTTTTTGATATGATGTCCGCCAGGAGTTCTTCTAGTAGATTATACAAAAAAATTCCATGAAATTTTTTTAATTTTCAACGCGTCTTGATTTTTGTGAAAATTGTACCGATTCTTTGTACGCCCTATACGTATGACCTTGAATGACCTTTTATGATTAAATCATCTCAATATGACCACCAAGACCATTTTAAGTCATTTAAATATCATAATTATCAATATTAAGCAAATTTGAATTTTCCCCCCTCCCCCTTTTTACCCAAAAAATTCAAATTTAGCCTTATTGGTTTTAAATGGTAAAAAATGCTCTAACATACCTATTTTGGTCAAAATAAGTCTGAATCAACCATAAAAAGTACTGCTTTCCCTATTTATTAAGGTCTTTCCCTTTCCAAAGGGAAGACCTTACTGTATTTCTTATTTACACTTTCAAAATTTTTTTTCCGCTCCCAATATAAAAAAAGTGTCGTGACATATAATTTTGATACTTAGTACCTTTAGTCGGTCATACTTGGAGATGCCCTGACTGACCCTGTGAAACCGATCTATTTTAAGTAACGGAGTTATCTGCCCCGGACCGGAAAACCTTGTTTGCAGATTAACTCAAAAACTGTAACCGTTATAAAAATTCTGAAGAGTGGATATTGTTACCTCACTCCTGGTTATGATTTGTCACCCCAAAAAAAGTTTTTCGAAAAGTGTCACGGTTACGCAATTTTGAGTCGCGAATTGACAAAAACGTAAAAATTTCTATTTTTAGAACCGTTAGTCGTAGAACCTCAAAACTTTCATCATTCATTTTAGGTGACCTATGGTACATCCAAAAATATAAAGGTCAAGGTCATATCAACAAAAACAAAAAAGGTCATTTTCTAGGACAATGGGTTTTATCTTCAAGTCAATTTTTCAGCCCTTATTTGAAACATTTTTGTGCGGTTTTTTTTTGATATGATGTCCGCCAGGAGTTCTTCTAGTAGATTATACAAAAAAATTCCATGAAATTTTTTTAATTTTCAACGCGTCTTGATTTTTGTGAAAATTGTACCGATTCTTTGTACGCCCTATACGTATGACCTTGAATGACCTTTTATGATTAAATCATCTCAATATGACCACCAAGACCATTTTAAGTCATTTAAATATCATAATTATCAATATTAAGCAAATTTGAATTTTCCCCCCTCCCCCTTTTTACCCAAAAAATTCAAATTTAGCCTTATTGGTTTTAAATGGTAAAAAATGCTCTAACATACCTATTTTGGTCAAAATAAGTCTGAATCAACCATAAAAAGTACTGCTTTCCCTATTTATTAAGGTCTTTCCCTTTCCAAAGGGAAGACCTTACTGTATTTCTTATTTACACTTTCAAAATTTTTTTTCCGCTCCCAATATAAAAAAAGTGTCGTGACATATAATTTTGATACTTAGTACCTTTAGTCGGTCATACTTGGAGATGCCCTGACTGACCCTGTGAAACCGATCTATTTTAAGTAACGGAGTTATCTGCCCCGGACCGGAAAACCTTGTTTGCAGATTAACTCAAAAACTGTAACCGTTATAAAAATTCTGAAGAGTGGATATTGTTACCTCACTCCTGGTTATGATTTGTCACCCCAAAAAAAGTTTTTCGAAAAGTGTCACGGTTACGCAATTTTGAGTCGCGAATTGACAAAAACGTAAAAATTTCTATTTTTAGAACCGTTAGTCGTAGAACCTCAAAACTTTCATCATTCATTTTAGGTGACCTATGGTACATCCAAAAATATAAAGGTCAAGGTCATATCAACAAAAACAAAAAAGGTCATTTTCTAGGACAATGGGTTTTATCTTCAAGTCAATTTTTCAGCCCTTATTTGAAACATTTTTGTGCGGTTTTTTTTTGATATGATGTCCGCCAGGAGTTCTTCTAGTAGATTATACAAAAAAATTCCATGAAATTTTTTTAATTTTCAACGCGTCTTGATTTTTGTGAAAATTGTACCGATTCTTTGTACGCCCTATACGTATGACCTTGAATGACCTTTTATGATTAAATCATCTCAATATGACCACCAAGACCATTTTAAGTCATTTAAATATCATAATTATCAATATTAAGCAAATTTGAATTTTCCCCCCTCCCCCTTTTTACCCAAAAAATTCAAATTTAGCCTTATTGGTTTTAAATGGTAAAAAATGCTCTAACATACCTATTTTGGTCAAAATAAGTCTGAATCAACCATAAAAAGTACTGCTTTCCCTATTTATTAAGGTCTTTTCCTTTCCAAAGGGAAGACCTTACTGTATTTCTTATTTACACTTTCAAAATTTTTTTTCCGCTCCCAATATAAAAAAAGTGTCGTGACATATAATTTTGATACTTAGTACCTTTAGTCGGTCATACTTGGAGATGCCCTGACTGACCCTGTGAAACCGATCTATTTTAAGTAACGGAGTTATCTGCCCCGGACCGGAAAACCTTGTTTGCAGATTAACTCAAAAACTGTAACCGTTATAAAAATTCTGAAGAGTGGATATTGTTACCTCACTCCTGGTTATGATTTGTCACCCCAAAAAAAGTTTTTCGAAAAGTGTCACGGTTACGCAATTTTGAGTCGCGAATTGACAAAAACGTAAAAATTTCTATTTTTAGAACCGTTAGTCGTAGAACCTCAAAACTTTCATCATTCATTTTAGGTGACCTATGGTACATCCAAAAATATAAAGGTCAAGGTCATATCAACAAAAACAAAAAAGGTCATTTTCTAGGACAATGGGTTTTATCTTCAAGTCAATTTTTCAGCCCTTATTTGAAACATTTTTGTGCGGTTTTTTTTTGATATGATGTCCGCCAGGAGTTCTTCTAGTAGATTATACAAAAAAATTCCATGAAATTTTTTTAATTTTCAACGCGTCTTGATTTTTGTGAAAATTGTACCGATTCTTTGTACGCCCTATACGTATGACCTTGAATGACCTTTTATGATTAAATCATCTCAATATGACCACCAAGACCATTTTAAGTCATTTAAATATCATAATTATCAATATTAAGCAAATTTGAATTTTCCCCCCTCCCCCTTTTTACCCAAAAAATTCAAATTTAGCCTTATTGGTTTTAAATGGTAAAAAATGCTCTAACATACCTATTTTGGTCAAAATAAGTCTGAATCAACCATAAAAAGTACTGCTTTCCCTATTTATTAAGGTCTTTCCCTTTCCAAAGGGAAGACCTTACTGTATTTCTTATTTACACTTTCAAAATTTTTTTTCCGCTCCCAATATAAAAAAAGTGTCGTGACATATAATTTTGATACTTAGTACCTTTAGTCGGTCATACTTGGAGATGCCCTGACTGACCCTGTGAAACCGATCTATTTTAAGTAACGGAGTTATCTGCCCCGGACCGGAAAACCTTGTTTGCAGATTAACTCAAAAACTGTAACCGTTATAAAAATTCTGAAGAGTGGATATTGTTACCTCACTCCTGGTTATGATTTGTCACCCCAAAAAAAGTTTTTCGAAAAGTGTCACGGTTACGCAATTTTGAGTCGCGAATTGACAAAAACGTAAAAATTTCTATTTTTAGAACCGTTAGTCGTAGAACCTCAAAACTTTCATCATTCATTTTAGGTGACCTATGGTACATCCAAAAATATAAAGGTCAAGGTCATATCAACAAAAACAAAAAAGGTCATTTTCTAGGACAATGGGTTTTATCTTCAAGTCAATTTTTCAGCCCTTATTTGAAACATTTTTGTGCGGTTTTTTTTTGATATGATGTCCGCCAGGAGTTCTTCTAGTAGATTATACAAAAAAATTCCATGAAATTTTTTTAATTTTCAACGCGTCTTGATTTTTGTGAAAATTGTACCGATTCTTTGTACGCCCTATACGTATGACCTTGAATGACCTTTTATGATTAAATCATCTCAATATGACCACCAAGACCATTTTAAGTCATTTAAATATCATAATTATCAATATTAAGCAAATTTGAATTTTCCCCCCTCCCCCTTTTTACCCAAAAAATTCAAATTTAGCCTTATTGGTTTTAAATGGTAAAAAATGCTCTAACATACCTATTTTGGTCAAAATAAGTCTGAATCAACCATAAAAAGTACTGCTTTCCCTATTTATTAAGGTCTTTCCCTTTCCAAAGGGAAGACCTTACTGTATTTCTTATTTACACTTTCAAAATTTTTTTTCCGCTCCCAATATAAAAAAAGTGTCGTGACATATAATTTTGATACTTAGTACCTTTAGTCGGTCATACTTGGAGATGCCCTGACTGACCGTGTGAAACCGATCTATTTTAAGTAACGGAGTTATCTGCCCCGGACCGGAAAACCTTGTTTGCAGATTAACTCAAAAACTGTAACCGTTATAAAAATTCTGAAGAGTGGATATTGTTACCTCACTCCTGGTTATGATTTGTCACCCCAAAAAAAGTTTTTCGAAAAGTGTCACGGTTACGCAATTTTGAGTCGCGAATTGACAAAAACGTAAAAATTTCTATTTTTAGAACCGTTAGTCGTAGAACCTCAAAACTTTCATCATTCATTTTAGGTGACCTATGGTACATCCAAAAATATAAAGGTCAAGGTCATATCAACAAAAACAAAAAAGGTCATTTTCTAGGACAATGGGTTTTATCTTCAAGTCAATTTTTCAGCCCTTATTTGAAACATTTTTGTGCGGTTTTTTTTTGATATGATGTCCGCCAGGAGTTCTTCTAGTAGATTATACAAAAAAATTCCATGAAATTTTTTTAATTTTCAACGCGTCTTGATTTTTGTGAAAATTGTACCGATTCTTTGTACGCCCTATACGTATGACCTTGAATGACCTTTTATGATTAAATCATCTCAATATGACCACCAAGACCATTTTAAGTCATTTAAATATCATAATTATCAATATTAAGCAAATTTGAATTTTCCCCCCTCCCCCTTTTTACCCAAAAAATTCAAATTTAGCCTTATTGGTTTTAAATGGTAAAAAATGCTCTAACATACCTATTTTGGTCAAAATAAGTCTGAATCAACCATAAAAAGTACTGCTTTCCCTATTTATTAAGGTCTTTCCCTTTCCAAAGGGAAGACCTTACTGTATTTCTTATTTACACTTTCAAAATTTTTTTTCCGCTCCCAATATAAAAAAAGTGTCGTGACATATAATTTTGATACTTAGTACCTTTAGTCGGTCATACTTGGAGATGCCCTGACTGACCCTGTGAAACCGATCTATTTTAAGTAACGGAGTTATCTGCCCCGGACCGGAAAACCTTGTTTGCAGATTAACTCAAAAACTGTAACCGTTATAAAAATTCTGAAGAGTGGATATTGTTACCTCACTCCTGGTTATGATTTGTCACCCCAAAAAAAGTTTTTCGAAAAGTGTCACGGTTACGCAATTTTGAGTCGCGAATTGACAAAAACGTAAAAATTTCTATTTTTAGAACCGTTAGTCGTAGAACCTCAAAACTTTCATCATTCATTTTAGGTGACCTATGGTACATCCAAAAATATAAAGGTCAAGGTCATATCAACAAAAACAAAAAAGGTCATTTTCTAGGACAATGGGTTTTATCTTCAAGTCAATTTTTCAGCCCTTATTTGAAACATTTTTGTGCGGTTTTTTTTTGATATGATGTCCGCCAGGAGTTCTTCTAGTAGATTATACAAAAAAATTCCATGAAATTTTTTTAATTTTCAACGCGTCTTGATTTTTGTGAAAATTGTACCGATTCTTTTTACGCCCTATACGTATGACCTTGAATGACCTTTTATGATTAAATCATCTCAATATGACCACCAAGACCATTTTAAGTCATTTAAATATCATAATTATCAATATTAAGCAAATTTGAATTTTCCCCCCTCCCCCTTTTTACCCAAAAAATTCAAATTTAGCCTTATTGGTTTTAAATGGTAAAAAATGCTCTAACATACCTATTTTGGTCAAAATAAGTCTGAATCAACCATAAAAAGTACTGCTTTCCCTATTTATTAAGGTCTTTCCCTTTCCAAAGGGAAGACCTTACTGTATTTCTTATTTACACTTTCAAAATTTTTTTTCCGCTCCCAATATAAAAAAAGTGTCGTGACATATAATTTTGATACTTAGTACCTTTAGTCGGTCATACTTGGAGATGCCCTGACTGACCCTGTGAAACCGATCTATTTTAAGTAACGGAGTTATCTGCCCCGGACCGGAAAACCTTGTTTGCAGATTAACTCAAAAACTGTAACCGTTATAAAAATTCTGAAGAGTGGATATTGTTACCTCACTCCTGGTTATGATTTGTCACCCCAAAAAAAGTTTTTCGAAAAGTGTCACGGTTACGCAATTTTGAGTCGCGAATTGACAAAAACGTAAAAATTTCTATTTTTAGAACCGTTAGTCGTAGAACCTCAAAACTTTCATCATTCATTTTAGGTGACCTATGGTACATCCAAAAATATAAAGGTCAAGGTCATATCAACAAAAACAAAAAAGGTCATTTTCTAGGACAATGGGTTTTATCTTCAAGTCAATTTTTCAGCCCTTATTTGAAACATTTTTGTGCGGTTTTTTTTTTGATATGATGTCCGCCAGGAGTTCTTCTAGTAGATTATACAAAAAAATTCCATGAAATTTTTTTAATTTTCAACGCGTCTTGATTTTTGTGAAAATTGTACCGATTCTTTGTACGCCCTATACGTATGACCTTGAATGACCTTTTATGATTAAATCATCTCAATATGACCACCAAGACCATTTTAAGTCATTTAAATATCATAATTATCAATATTAAGCAAATTTGAATTTTCCCCCCTCCCCCTTTTTACCCAAAAAATTCAAATTTAGCCTTATTGGTTTTAAATGGTAAAAAATGCTCTAACATACCTATTTTGGTCAAAATAAGTCTGAATCAACCATAAAAAGTACTGCTTTCCCTATTTATTAAGGTCTTTCCCTTTCCAAAGGGAAGACCTTACTGTATTTCTTATTTACACTTTCAAAATTTTTTTTCCGCTCCCAATATAAAAAAAGTGTCGTGACATATAATTTTGATACTTAGTACCTTTAGTCGGTCATACTTGGAGATGCCCTGACTGACCCTGTGAAACCGATCTATTTTAAGTAACGGAGTTATCTGCCCCGGACCGGAAAACCTTGTTTGCAGATTAACTCAAAAACTGTAACCGTTATAAAAATTCTGAAGAGTGGATATTGTTACCTCACTCCTGGTTATGATTTGTCACCCCAAAAAAAGTTTTTCGAAAAGTGTCACGGTTACGCAATTTTGAGTCGCGAATTGACAAAAACGTAAAAATTTCTATTTTTAGAACCGTTAGTCGTAGAACCTCAAAACTTTCATCATTCATTTTAGGTGACCTATGGTACATCCAAAAATATAAAGGTCAAGGTCATATCAACAAAAACAAAAAAGGTCATTTTCTAGGACAATGGGTTTTATCTTCAAGTCAATTTTTCAGCCCTTATTTGAAACATTTTTGTGCGTTTTTTTTTTGATATGATGTCCGCCAGGAGTTCTTCTAGTAGATTATACAAAAAAATTCCATGAAATTTTTTTAATTTTCAACGCGTCTTGATTTTTGTGAAAATTGTACCGATTCTTTGTACGCCCTATACGTATGACCTTGAATGACCTTTTATGATTAAATCATCTCAATATGACCACCAAGACCATTTTAAGTCATTTAAATATCATAATTATCAATATTAAGCAAATTTGAATTTTCCCCCCTCCCCCTTTTTACCCAAAAAATTCAAATTTAGCCTTATTGGTTTTAAATGGTAAAAAATGCTCTAACATACCTATTTTGGTCAAAATAAGTCTGAATCAACCATAAAAAGTACTGCTTTCCCTATTTATTAAGGTCTTTCCCTTTCCAAAGGGAAGACCTTACTGTATTTCTTATTTACACTTTCAAAATTTTTTTTCCGCTCCCAATATAAAAAAAGTGTCGTGACATATAATTTTGATACTTAGTACCTTTAGTCGGTCATACTTGGAGATGCCCTGACTGACCCTGTGAAACCGATCTATTTTAAGTAACGGAGTTATCTGCCCCGGACCGGAAAACCTTGTTTGCAGATTAACTCAAAAACTGTAACCGTTATAAAAATTCTGAAGAGTGGATATTGTTACCTCACTCCTGGTTATGATTTGTCACCCCAAAAAAAGTTTTTCGAAAAGTGTCACGGTTACGCAATTTTGAGTCGCGAATTGACAAAAACGTAAAAATTTCTATTTTTAGAACCGTTAGTCGTAGAACCTCAAAACTTTCATCATTCATTTTAGGTGACCTATGGTACATCCAAAAATATAAAGGTCAAGGTCATATCAACAAAAACAAAAAAGGTCATTTTCTAGGACAATGGGTTTTATCTTCAAGTAAATTTTTCAGCCCTTATTTGAAACATTTTTGTGCGGTTTTTTTTGATATGATGTCCGCCAGGAGTTCTTCTAGTAGATTATACAAAAAAATTCCATGAAATTTTTTTAATTTTCAACGCGTCTTGATTTTTGTGAAAATTGTACCGATTCTTTGTACGCCCTATACGTATGACCTTGAATGACCTTTTATGATTAAATCATCTCAATATGACCACCAAGACCATTTTAAGTCATTTAAATATCATAATTATCAATATTAAGCAAATTTGAATTTTCCCCCCTCCCCCTTTTTACCCAAAAAATTCAAATTTAGCCTTATTGGTTTTAAATGGTAAAAAATGCTCTAACATACCTATTTTGGTCAAAATAAGTCTGAATCAACCATAAAAAGTACTGCTTTCCCTATTTATTAAGGTCTTTCCCTTTCCAAAGGGAAGACCTTACTGTATTTCTTATTTACACTTTCAAAATTTTTTTTCCGCTCCCAATATAAAAAAAGTGTCGTGACATATAATTTTGATACTTAGTACCTTTAGTCGGTCATACTTGGAGATGCCCTGACTGACCCTGTGAAACCGATCTATTTTAAGTAACGGAGTTATCTGCCCCGGACCGGAAAACCTTGTTTGCAGATTAACTCAAAAACTGTAACCGTTATAAAAATTCTGAAGAGTGGATATTGTTACCTCACTCCTGGTTATGATTTGTCACCCCAAAAAAAGTTTTTCGAAAAGTGTCACGGTTACGCAATTTTGAGTCGCGAATTGACAAAAACGTAAAAATTTCTATTTTTAGAACCGTTAGTCGTAGAACCTCAAAACTTTCATCATTCATTTTAGGTGACCTATGGTACATCCAAAAATATAAAGGTCAAGGTCATATCAACAAAAACAAAAAAGGTCATTTTCTAGGACAATGGGTTTTATCTTCAAGTCAATTTTTCAGCCCTTATTTGAAACATTTTTGTGCGGTTTTTTTTTGATATGATGTCCGCCAGGAGTTCTTCTAGTAGATTATACAAAAAAATTCCATGAAATTTTTTTAATTTTCAACGCGTCTTGATTTTTGTGAAAATTGTACCGATTCTTTGTACGCCCTATACGTATGACCTTGAATGACCTTTTATGATTAAATCATCTCAATATGACCACCAAGACCATTTTAAGTCATTTAAATATCATAATTATCAATATTAAGCAAATTTGAATTTTCCCCCCTCCCCCTTTTTACCCAAAAAATTCAAATTTAGCCTTATTGGTTTTAAATGGTAAAAAATGCTCTAACATACCTATTTTGGTCAAAATAAGTCTGAATCAACCATAAAAAGTACTGCTTTCCCTATTTATTAAGGTCTTTCCCTTTCCAAAGGGAAGACCTTACTGTATTTCTTATTTACACTTTCAAAATTTTTTTTCCGCTCCCAATATAAAAAAAGTGTCGTGACATATAATTTTGATACTTAGTACCTTTAGTCGGTCATACTTGGAGATGCCCTGACTGACCCTGTGAAACCGATCTATTTTAAGTAACGGAGTTATCTGCCCCGGACCGGAAAACCTTGTTTGCAGATTAACTCAAAAACTGTAACCGTTATAAAAATTCTGAAGAGTGGATATTGTTACCTCACTCCTGGTTATGATTTGTCACCCCAAAAAAAGTTTTTCGAAAAGTGTCACGGTTACGCAATTTTGAGTCGCGAATTGACAAAAACGTAAAAATTTCTATTTTTAGAACCGTTAGTCGTAGAACCTCAAAACTTTCATCATTCATTTTAGGTGACCTATGGTACATCCAAAAATATAAAGGTCAAGGTCATATCAACAAAAACAAAAAAGGTCATTTTCTAGGACAATGGGTTTTATCTTCAAGTCAATTTTTCAGCCCTTATTTGAAACATTTTTGTGCGGTTTTTTTTTGATATGATGTCCGCCAGGAGTTCTTCTAGTAGATTATACAAAAAAATTCCATGAAATTTTTTTAATTTTCAACGCGTCTTGATTTTTGTGAAAATTGTACCGATTCTTTGTACGCCCTATACGTATGACCTTGAATGACCTTTTATGATTAAATCATCTCAATATGACCACCAAGACCATTTTAAGTCATTTAAATATCATAATTATCAATATTAAGCAAATTTGAATTTTCCCCCCTCCCCCTTTTTACCCAAAAAATTCAAATTTAGCCTTATTGGTTTTAAATGGTAAAAAATGCTCTAACATACCTATTTTGGTCAAAATAAGTCTGAATCAACCATAAAAAGTACTGCTTTCCCTATTTATTAAGGTCTTTCCCTTTCCAAAGGGAAGACCTTACTGTATTTCTTATTTACACTTTCAAAATTTTTTTTCCGCTCCCAATATAAAAAAAGTGTCGTGACATATAATTTTGATACTTAGTACCTTTAGTCGGTCATACTTGGAGATGCCCTGACTGACCCTGTGAAACCGATCTATTTTAAGTAACGGAGTTATCTGCCCCGGACCGGAAAACCTTGTTTGCAGATTAACTCAAAAACTGTAACCGTTATAAAAATTCTGAAGAGTGGATATTGTTACCTCACTCCTGGTTATGATTTGTCACCCCAAAAAAAGTTTTTCGAAAAGTGTCACGGTTACGCAATTTTGAGTCGCGAATTGACAAAAACGTAAAAATTTCTATTTTTAGAACCGTTAGTCGTAGAACCTCAAAACTTTCATCATTCATTTTAGGTGACCTATGGTACATCCAAAAATATAAAGGTCAAGGTCATATCAACAAAAACAAAAAAGGTCATTTTCTAGGACAATGGGTTTTATCTTCAAGTCAATTTTTCAGCCCTTATTTGAAACATTTTTGTGCGGTTTTTTTTTGATATGATGTCCGCCAGGAGTTCTTCTAGTAGATTATACAAAAAAATTCCATGAAATTTTTTTAATTTTCAACGCGTCTTGATTTTTGTGAAAATTGTACCGATTCTTTGTACGCCCTATACGTATGACCTTGAATGACCTTTTATGATTAAATCATCTCAATATGACCACCAAGACCATTTTAAGTCATTTAAATATCATAATTATCAATATTAAGCAAATTTGAATTTTCCCCCCTCCCCCTTTTTACCCAAAAAATTCAAATTTAGCCTTATTGGTTTTAAATGGTAAAAAATGCTCTAACATACCTATTTTGGTCAAAATAAGTCTGAATCAACCATAAAAAGTACTGCTTTCCCTATTTATTAAGGTCTTTCCCTTTCCAAAGGGAAGACCTTACTGTATTTCTTATTTACACTTTCAAAATTTTTTTTCCGCTCCCAATATAAAAAAAGTGTCGTGACATATAATTTTGATACTTAGTACCTTTAGTCGGTCATACTTGGAGATGCCCTGACTGACCCTGTGAAACCGATCTATTTTAAGTAACGGAGTTATCTGCCCCGGACCGGAAAACCTTGTTTGCAGATTAACTCAAAAACTGTAACCGTTATAAAAATTCTGAAGAGTGGATATTGTTACCTCACTCCTGGTTATGATTTGTCACCCCAAAAAAAGTTTTTCGAAAAGTGTCACGGTTACGCAATTTTGAGTCGCGAATTGACAAAAACGTAAAAATTTCTATTTTTAGAACCGTTAGTCGTAGAACCTCAAAACTTTCATCATTCATTTTAGGTGACCTATGGTACATCCAAAAATATAAAGGTCAAGGTCATATCAACAAAAACAAAAAAGGTCATTTTCTAGGACAATGGGTTTTATCTTCAAGTCAATTTTTCAGCCCTTATTTGAAACATTTTTGTGCGGTTTTTTTTTGATATGATGTCCGCCAGGAGTTCTTCTAGTAGATTATACAAAAAAATTCCATGAAATTTTTTTAATTTTCAACGCGTCTTGATTTTTGTGAAAATTGTACCGATTCTTTGTACGCCCTATACGTATGACCTTGAATGACCTTTTATGATTAAATCATCTCAATATGACCACCAAGACCATTTTAAGTCATTTAAATATCATAATTATCAATATTAAGCAAATTTGAATTTTCCCCCCTCCCCCTTTTTACCCAAAAAATTCAAATTTAGCCTTATTGGTTTTAAATGGTAAAAAATGCTCTAACATACCTATTTTGGTCAAAATAAGTCTGAATCAACCATAAAAAGTACTGCTTTCCCTATTTATTAAGGTCTTTCCCTTTCCAAAGGGAAGACCTTACTGTATTTCTTATTTACACTTTCAAAATTTTTTTTCCGCTCCCAATATAAAAAAAGTGTCGTGACATATAATTTTGATACTTAGTACCTTTAGTCGGTCATACTTGGAGATGCCCTGACTGACCCTGTGAAACCGATCTATTTTAAGTAACGGAGTTATCTGCCCCGGACCGGAAAACCTTGTTTGCAGATTAACTCAAAAACTGTAACCGTTATAAAAATTCTGAAGAGTGGATATTGTTACCTCACTCCTGGTTATGATTTGTCACCCCAAAAAAAGTTTTTCGAAAAGTGTCACGGTTACGCAATTTTGAGTCGCGAATTGACAAAAACGTAAAAATTTCTATTTTTAGAACCGTTAGTCGTAGAACCTCAAAACTTTCATCATTCATTTTAGGTGACCTATGGTACATCCAAAAATATAAAGGTCAAGGTCATATCAACAAAAACAAAAAAGGTCATTTTCTAGGACAATGGGTTTTATCTTCAAGTCAATTTTTCAGCCCTTATTTGAAACATTTTTGTGCGGTTTTTTTTTGATATGATGTCCGCCAGGAGTTCTTCTAGTAGATTATACAAAAAAATTCCATGAAATTTTTTTAATTTTCAACGCGTCTTGATTTTTGTGAAAATTGTACCGATTCTTTGTACGCCCTATACGTATGACCTTGAATGACCTTTTATGATTAAATCATCTCAATATGACCACCAAGACCATTTTAAGTCATTTAAATATCATAATTATCAATATTAAGCAAATTTGAATTTTCCCCCCTCCCCCTTTTTACCCAAAAAATTCAAATTTAGCCTTATTGGTTTTAAATGGTAAAAAATGCTCTAACATACCTATTTTGGTCAAAATAAGTCTGAATCAACCATAAAAAGTACTGCTTTCCCTATTTATTAAGGTCTTTCCCTTTCCAAAGGGAAGACCTTACTGTATTTCTTATTTACACTTTCAAAATTTTTTTTCCGCTCCCAATATAAAAAAAGTGTCGTGACATATAATTTTGATACTTAGTACCTTTAGTCGGTCATACTTGGAGATGCCCTGACTGACCCTGTGAAACCGATCTATTTTAAGTAACGGAGTTATCTGCCCCGGACCGGAAAACCTTGTTTGCAGATTAACTCAAAAACTGTAACCGTTATAAAAATTCTGAAGAGTGGATATTGTTACCTCACTCCTGGTTATGATTTGTCACCCCAAAAAAAGTTTTTCGAAAAGTGTCACGGTTACGCAATTTTGAGTCGCGAATTGACAAAAACGTAAAAATTTCTATTTTTAGAACCGTTAGTCGTAGAACCTCAAAACTTTCATCATTCATTTTAGGTGACCTATGGTACATCCAAAAATATAAAGGTCAAGGTCATATCAACAAAAACAAAAAAGGTCATTTTCTAGGACAATGGGTTTTATCTTCAAGTCAATTTTTCAGCCCTTATTTGAAACATTTTTGTGCGGTTTTTTTTTGATATGATGTCCGCCAGGAGTTCTTCTAGTAGATTATACAAAAAAATTCCATGAAATTTTTTTAATTTTCAACGCGTCTTGATTTTTGTGAAAATTGTACCGATTCTTTGTACGCCCTATACGTATGACCTTGAATGACCTTTTATGATTAAATCATCTCAATATGACCACCAAGACCATTTTAAGTCATTTAAATATCATAATTATCAATATTAAGCAAATTTGAATTTTCCCCCCTCCCCCTTTTTACCCAAAAAATTCAAATTTAGCCTTATTGGTTTTAAATGGTAAAAAATGCTCTAACATACCTATTTTGGTCAAAATAAGTCTGAATCAACCATAAAAAGTACTGCTTTCCCTATTTATTAAGGTCTTTCCCTTTCCAAAGGGAAGACCTTACTGTATTTCTTATTTACACTTTCAAAATTTTTTTTCCGCTCCCAATATAAAAAAAGTGTCGTGACATATAATTTTGATACTTAGTACCTTTAGTCGGTCATACTTGGAGATGCCCTGACTGACCCTGTGAAACCGATCTATTTTAAGTAACGGAGTTATCTGCCCCGGACCGGAAAACCTTGTTTGCAGATTAACTCAAAAACTGTAACCGTTATAAAAATTCTGAAGAGTGGATATTGTTACCTCACTCCTGGTTATGATTTGTCACCCCAAAAAAAGTTTTTCGAAAAGTGTCACGGTTACGCAATTTTGAGTCGCGAATTGACAAAAACGTAAAAATTTCTATTTTTAGAACCGTTAGTCGTAGAACCTCAAAACTTTCATCATTCATTTTAGGTGACCTATGGTACATCCAAAAATATAAAGGTCAAGGTCATATCAACAAAAACAAAAAAGGTCATTTTCTAGGACAATGGGTTTTATCTTCAAGTCAATTTTTCAGCCCTTATTTGAAACATTTTTGTGCGGTTTTTTTTTGATATGATGTCCGCCAGGAGTTCTTCTAGTAGATTATACAAAAAAATTCCATGAAATTTTTTTAATTTTCAACGCGTCTTGATTTTTGTGAAAATTGTACCGATTCTTTGTACGCCCTATACGTATGACCTTGAATGACCTTTTATGATTAAATCATCTCAATATGACCACCAAGACCATTTTAAGTCATTTAAATATCATAATTATCAATATTAAGCAAATTTGAATTTTCCCCCCTCCCCCTTTTTACCCAAAAAATTCAAATTTAGCCTTATTGGTTTTAAATGGTAAAAAATGCTCTAACATACCTATTTTGGTCAAAATAAGTCTGAATCAACCATAAAAAGTACTGCTTTCCCTATTTATTAAGGTCTTTCCCTTTCCAAAGGGAAGACCTTACTGTATTTCTTATTTACACTTTCAAAATTTTTTTTCCGCTCCCAATATAAAAAAAGTGTCGTGACATATAATTTTGATACTTAGTACCTTTAGTCGGTCATACTTGGAGATGCCCTGACTGACCCTGTGAAACCGATCTATTTTAAGTAACGGAGTTATCTGCCCCGGACCGGAAAACCTTGTTTGCAGATTAACTCAAAAACTGTAACCGTTATAAAAATTCTGAAGAGTGGATATTGTTACCTCACTCCTGGTTATGATTTGTCACCCCAAAAAAAGTTTTTCGAAAAGTGTCACGGTTACGCAATTTTGAGTCGCGAATTGACAAAAACGTAAAAATTTCTATTTTTAGAACCGTTAGTCGTAGAACCTCAAAACTTTCATCATTCATTTTAGGTGACCTATGGTACATCCAAAAATATAAAGGTCAAGGTCATATCAACAAAAACAAAAAAGGTCATTTTCTAGGACAATGGGTTTTATCTTCAAGTCAATTTTTCAGCCCTTATTTGAAACATTTTTGTGCGGTTTTTTTTTGATATGATGTCCGCCAGGAGTTCTTCTAGTAGATTATACAAAAAAATTCCATGAAATTTTTTTAATTTTCAACGCGTCTTGATTTTTGTGAAAATTGTACCGATTCTTTGTACGCCCTATACGTATGACCTTGAATGACCTTTTATGATTAAATCATCTCAATATGACCACCAAGACCATTTTAAGTCATTTAAATATCATAATTATCAATATTAAGCAAATTTGAATTTTCCCCCCTCCCCCTTTTTACCCAAAAAATTCAAATTTAGCCTTATTGGTTTTAAATGGTAAAAAATGCTCTAACATACCTATTTTGGTCAAAATAAGTCTGAATCAACCATAAAAAGTACTGCTTTCCCTATTTATTAAGGTCTTTCCCTTTCCAAAGGGAAGACCTTACTGTATTTCTTATTTACACTTTCAAAATTTTTTTTCCGCTCCCAATATAAAAAAAGTGTCGTGACATATAATTTTGATACTTAGTACCTTTAGTCGGTCATACTTGGAGATGCCCTGACTGACCCTGTGAAACCGATCTATTTTAAGTAACGGAGTTATCTGCCCCGGACCGGAAAACCTTGTTTGCAGATTAACTCAAAAACTGTAACCGTTATAAAAATTCTGAAGAGTGGATATTGTTACCTCACTCCTGGTTATGATTTGTCACCCCAAAAAAAGTTTTTCGAAAAGTGTCACGGTTACGCAATTTTGAGTCGCGAATTGACAAAAACGTAAAAATTTCTATTTTTAGAACCGTTAGTCGTAGAACCTCAAAACTTTCATCATTCATTTTAGGTGACCTATGGTACATCCAAAAATATAAAGGTCAAGGTCATATCAACAAAAACAAAAAAGGTCATTTTCTAGGACAATGGGTTTTATCTTCAAGTCAATTTTTCAGCCCTTATTTGAAACATTTTTGTGCGGTTTTTTTTTGATATGATGTCCGCCAGGAGTTCTTCTAGTAGATTATACAAAAAAATTCCATGAAATTTTTTTAATTTTCAACGCGTCTTGATTTTTGTGAAAATTGTACCGATTCTTTGTACGCCCTATACGTATGACCTTGAATGACCTTTTATGATTAAATCATCTCAATATGACCACCAAGACCATTTTAAGTCATTTAAATATCATAATTATCAATATTAAGCAAATTTGAATTTTCCCCCCTCCCCCTTTTTACCCAAAAAATTCAAATTTAGCCTTATTGGTTTTAAATGGTAAAAAATGCTCTAACATACCTATTTTGGTCAAAATAAGTCTGAATCAACCATAAAAAGTACTGCTTTCCCTATTTATTAAGGTCTTTCCCTTTCCAAAGGGAAGACCTTACTGTATTTCTTATTTACACTTTCAAAATTTTTTTTCCGCTCCCAATATAAAAAAAGTGTCGTGACATATAATTTTGATACTTAGTACCTTTAGTCGGTCATACTTGGAGATGCCCTGACTGACCCTGTGAAACCGATCTATTTTAAGTAACGGAGTTATCTGCCCCGGACCGGAAAACCTTGTTTGCAGATTAACTCAAAAACTGTAACCGTTATAAAAATTCTGAAGAGTGGATATTGTTACCTCACTCCTGGTTATGATTTGTCACCCCAAAAAAAGTTTTTCGAAAAGTGTCACGGTTACGCAATTTTGAGTCGCGAATTGACAAAAACGTAAAAATTTCTATTTTTAGAACCGTTAGTCGTAGAACCTCAAAACTTTCATCATTCATTTTAGGTGACCTATGGTACATCCAAAAATATAAAGGTCAAGGTCATATCAACAAAAACAAAAAAGGTCATTTTCTAGGACAATGGGTTTTATCTTCAAGTCAATTTTTCAGCCCTTATTTGAAACATTTTTGTGCGGTTTTTTTTTGATATGATGTCCGCCAGGAGTTCTTCTAGTAGATTATACAAAAAAATTCCATGAAATTTTTTTAATTTTCAACGCGTCTTGATTTTTGTGAAAATTGTACCGATTCTTTGTACGCCCTATACGTATGACCTTGAATGACCTTTTATGATTAAATCATCTCAATATGACCACCAAGACCATTTTAAGTCATTTAAATATCATAATTATCAATATTAAGCAAATTTGAATTTTCCCCCCTCCCCCTTTTTACCCAAAAAATTCAAATTTAGCCTTATTGGTTTTAAATGGTAAAAAATGCTCTAACATACCTATTTTGGTCAAAATAAGTCTGAATCAACCATAAAAAGTACTGCTTTCCCTATTTATTAAGGTCTTTCCCTTTCCAAAGGGAAGACCTTACTGTATTTCTTATTTACACTTTCAAAATTTTTTTTCCGCTCCCAATATAAAAAAAGTGTCGTGACATATAATTTTGATACTTAGTACCTTTAGTCGGTCATACTTGGAGATGCCCTGACTGACCCTGTGAAACCGATCTATTTTAAGTAACGGAGTTATCTGCCCCGGACCGGAAAACCTTGTTTGCAGATTAACTCAAAAACTGTAACCGTTATAAAAATTCTGAAGAGTGGATATTGTTACCTCACTCCTGGTTATGATTTGTCACCCCAAAAAAAGTTTTTCGAAAAGTGTCACGGTTACGCAATTTTGAGTCGCGAATTGACAAAAACGTAAAAATTTCTATTTTTAGAACCGTTAGTCGTAGAACCTCAAAACTTTCATCATTCATTTTAGGTGACCTATGGTACATCCAAAAATATAAAGGTCAAGGTCATATCAACAAAAACAAAAAAGGTCATTTTCTAGGACAATGGGTTTTATCTTCAAGTCAATTTTTCAGCCCTTATTTGAAACATTTTTGTGCGGTTTTTTTTTGATATGATGTCCGCCAGGAGTTCTTCTAGTAGATTATACAAAAAAATTCCATGAAATTTTTTTAATTTTCAACGCGTCTTGATTTTTGTGAAAATTGTACCGATTCTTTGTACGCCCTATACGTATGACCTTGAATGACCTTTTATGATTAAATCATCTCAATATGACCACCAAGACCATTTTAAGTCATTTAAATATCATAATTATCAATATTAAGCAAATTTGAATTTTCCCCCCTCCCCCTTTTTACCCAAAAAATTCAAATTTAGCCTTATTGGTTTTAAATGGTAAAAAATGCTCTAACATACCTATTTTGGTCAAAATAAGTCTGAATCAACCATAAAAAGTACTGCTTTCCCTATTTATTAAGGTCTTTCCCTTTCCAAAGGGAAGACCTTACTGTATTTCTTATTTACACTTTCAAAATTTTTTTTCCGCTCCCAATATAAAAAAAGTGTCGTGACATATAATTTTGATACTTAGTACCTTTAGTCGGTCATACTTGGAGATGCCCTGACTGACCCTGTGAAACCGATCTATTTTAAGTAACGGAGTTATCTGCCCCGGACCGGAAAACCTTGTTTGCAGATTAACTCAAAAACTGTAACCGTTATAAAAATTCTGAAGAGTGGATATTGTTACCTCACTCCTGGTTATGATTTGTCACCCCAAAAAAAGTTTTTCGAAAAGTGTCACGGTTACGCAATTTTGAGTCGCGAATTGACAAAAACGTAAAAATTTCTATTTTTAGAACCGTTAGTCGTAGAACCTCAAAACTTTCATCATTCATTTTAGGTGACCTATGGTACATCCAAAAATATAAAGGTCAAGGTCATATCAACAAAAACAAAAAAGGTCATTTTCTAGGACAATGGGTTTTATCTTCAAGTCAATTTTTCAGCCCTTATTTGAAACATTTTTGTGCGGTTTTTTTTTGATATGATGTCCGCCAGGAGTTCTTCTAGTAGATTATACAAAAAAATTCCATGAAATTTTTTTAATTTTCAACGCGTCTTGATTTTTGTGAAAATTGTACCGATTCTTTGTACGCCCTATACGTATGACCTTGAATGACCTTTTATGATTAAATCATCTCAATATGACCACCAAGACCATTTTAAGTCATTTAAATATCATAATTATCAATATTAAGCAAATTTGAATTTTCCCCCCTCCCCCTTTTTACCCAAAAAATTCAAATTTAGCCTTATTGGTTTTAAATGGTAAAAAATGCTCTAACATACCTATTTTGGTCAAAATAAGTCTGAATCAACCATAAAAAGTACTGCTTTCCCTATTTATTAAGGTCTTTCCCTTTCCAAAGGGAAGACCTTACTGTATTTCTTATTTACACTTTCAAAATTTTTTTTCCGCTCCCAATATAAAAAAAGTGTCGTGACATATAATTTTGATACTTAGTACCTTTAGTCGGTCATACTTGGAGATGCCCTGACTGACCCTGTGAAACCGATCTATTTTAAGTAACGGAGTTATCTGCCCCGGACCGGAAAACCTTGTTTGCAGATTAACTCAAAAACTGTAACCGTTATAAAAATTCTGAAGAGTGGATATTGTTACCTCACTCCTGGTTATGATTTGTCACCCCAAAAAAAGTTTTTCGAAAAGTGTCACGGTTACGCAATTTTGAGTCGCGAATTGACAAAAACGTAAAAATTTCTATTTTTAGAACCGTTAGTCGTAGAACCTCAAAACTTTCATCATTCATTTTAGGTGACCTATGGTACATCCAAAAATATAAAGGTCAAGGTCATATCAACAAAAACAAAAAAGGTCATTTTCTAGGACAATGGGTTTTATCTTCAAGTCAATTTTTCAGCCCTTATTTGAAACATTTTTGTGCGGTTTTTTTTTGATATGATGTCCGCCAGGAGTTCTTCTAGTAGATTATACAAAAAAATTCCATGAAATTTTTTTAATTTTCAACGCGTCTTGATTTTTGTGAAAATTGTACCGATTCTTTGTACGCCCTATACGTATGACCTTGAATGACCTTTTATGATTAAATCATCTCAATATGACCACCAAGACCATTTTAAGTCATTTAAATATCATAATTATCAATATTAAGCAAATTTGAATTTTCCCCCCTCCCCCTTTTTACCCAAAAAATTCAAATTTAGCCTTATTGGTTTTAAATGGTAAAAAATGCTCTAACATACCTATTTTGGTCAAAATAAGTCTGAATCAACCATAAAAAGTACTGCTTTCCCTATTTATTAAGGTCTTTCCCTTTCCAAAGGGAAGACCTTACTGTATTTCTTATTTACACTTTCAAAATTTTTTTTCCGCTCCCAATATAAAAAAAGTGTCGTGACATATAATTTTGATACTTAGTACCTTTAGTCGGTCATACTTGGAGATGCCCTGACTGACCCTGTGAAACCGATCTATTTTAAGTAACGGAGTTATCTGCCCCGGACCGGAAAACCTTGTTTGCAGATTAACTCAAAAACTGTAACCGTTATAAAAATTCTGAAGAGTGGATATTGTTACCTCACTCCTGGTTATGATTTGTCACCCCAAAAAAAGTTTTTCGAAAAGTGTCACGGTTACGCAATTTTGAGTCGCGAATTGACAAAAACGTAAAAATTTCTATTTTTAGAACCGTTAGTCGTAGAACCTCAAAACTTTCATCATTCATTTTAGGTGACCTATGGTACATCCAAAAATATAAAGGTCAAGGTCATATCAACAAAAACAAAAAAGGTCATTTTCTAGGACAATGGGTTTTATCTTCAAGTCAATTTTTCAGCCCTTATTTGAAACATTTTTGTGCGGTTTTTTTTTGATATGATGTCCGCCAGGAGTTCTTCTAGTAGATTATACAAAAAAATTCCATGAAATTTTTTTAATTTTCAACGCGTCTTGATTTTTGTGAAAATTGTACCGATTCTTTGTACGCCCTATACGTATGACCTTGAATGACCTTTTATGATTAAATCATCTCAATATGACCACCAAGACCATTTTAAGTCATTTAAATATCATAATTATCAATATTAAGCAAATTTGAATTTTCCCCCCTCCCCCTTTTTACCCAAAAAATTCAAATTTAGCCTTATTGGTTTTAAATGGTAAAAAATGCTCTAACATACCTATTTTGGTCAAAATAAGTCTGAATCAACCATAAAAAGTACTGCTTTCCCTATTTATTAAGGTCTTTCCCTTTCCAAAGGGAAGACCTTACTGTATTTCTTATTTACACTTTCAAAATTTTTTTTCCGCTCCCAATATAAAAAAAGTGTCGTGACATATAATTTTGATACTTAGTACCTTTAGTCGGTCATACTTGGAGATGCCCTGACTGACCCTGTGAAACCGATCTATTTTAAGTAACGGAGTTATCTGCCCCGGACCGGAAAACCTTGTTTGCAGATTAACTCAAAAACTGTAACCGTTATAAAAATTCTGAAGAGTGGATATTGTTACCTCACTCCTGGTTATGATTTGTCACCCCAAAAAAAGTTTTTCGAAAAGTGTCACGGTTACGCAATTTTGAGTCGCGAATTGACAAAAACGTAAAAATTTCTATTTTTAGAACCGTTAGTCGTAGAACCTCAAAACTTTCATCATTCATTTTAGGTGACCTATGGTACATCCAAAAATATAAAGGTCAAGGTCATATCAACAAAAACAAAAAAGGTCATTTTCTAGGACAATGGGTTTTATCTTCAAGTCAATTTTTCAGCCCTTATTTGAAACATTTTTGTGCGGTTTTTTTTTGATATGATGTCCGCCAGGAGTTCTTCTAGTAGATTATACAAAAAAATTCCATGAAATTTTTTTAATTTTCAACGCGTCTTGATTTTTGTGAAAATTGTACCGATTCTTTGTACGCCCTATACGTATGACCTTGAATGACCTTTTATGATTAAATCATCTCAATATGACCACCAAGACCATTTTAAGTCATTTAAATATCATAATTATCAATATTAAGCAAATTTGAATTTTCCCCCCTCCCCCTTTTTACCCAAAAAATTCAAATTTAGCCTTATTGGTTTTAAATGGTAAAAAATGCTCTAACATACCTATTTTGGTCAAAATAAGTCTGAATCAACCATAAAAAGTACTGCTTTCCCTATTTATTAAGGTCTTTCCCTTTCCAAAGGGAAGACCTTACTGTATTTCTTATTTACACTTTCAAAATTTTTTTTCCGCTCCCAATATAAAAAAAGTGTCGTGACATATAATTTTGATACTTAGTACCTTTAGTCGGTCATACTTGGAGATGCCCTGACTGACCCTGTGAAACCGATCTATTTTAAGTAACGGAGTTATCTGCCCCGGACCGGAAAACCTTGTTTGCAGATTAACTCAAAAACTGTAACCGTTATAAAAATTCTGAAGAGTGGATATTGTTACCTCACTCCTGGTTATGATTTGTCACCCCAAAAAAAGTTTTTCGAAAAGTGTCACGGTTACGCAATTTTGAGTCGCGAATTGACAAAAACGTAAAAATTTCTATTTTTAGAACCGTTAGTCGTAGAACCTCAAAACTTTCATCATTCATTTTAGGTGACCTATGGTACATCCAAAAATATAAAGGTCAAGGTCATATCAACAAAAACAAAAAAGGTCATTTTCTAGGACAATGGGTTTTATCTTCAAGTCAATTTTTCAGCCCTTATTTGAAACATTTTTGTGCGGTTTTTTTTTGATATGATGTCCGCCAGGAGTTCTTCTAGTAGATTATACAAAAAAATTCCATGAAATTTTTTTAATTTTCAACGCGTCTTGATTTTTGTGAAAATTGTACCGATTCTTTGTACGCCCTATACGTATGACCTTGAATGACCTTTTATGATTAAATCATCTCAATATGACCACCAAGACCATTTTAAGTCATTTAAATATCATAATTATCAATATTAAGCAAATTTGAATTTTCCCCCCTCCCCCTTTTTACCCAAAAAATTCAAATTTAGCCTTATTGGTTTTAAATGGTAAAAAATGCTCTAACATACCTATTTTGGTCAAAATAAGTCTGAATCAACCATAAAAAGTACTGCTTTCCCTATTTATTAAGGTCTTTCCCTTTCCAAAGGGAAGACCTTACTGTATTTCTTATTTACACTTTCAAAATTTTTTTTCCGCTCCCAATATAAAAAAAGTGTCGTGACATATAATTTTGATACTTAGTACCTTTAGTCGGTCATACTTGGAGATGCCCTGACTGACCCTGTGAAACCGATCTATTTTAAGTAACGGAGTTATCTGCCCCGGACCGGAAAACCTTGTTTGCAGATTAACTCAAAAACTGTAACCGTTATAAAAATTCTGAAGAGTGGATATTGTTACCTCACTCCTGGTTATGATTTGTCACCCCAAAAAAAGTTTTTCGAAAAGTGTCACGGTTACGCAATTTTGAGTCGCGAATTGACAAAAACGTAAAAATTTCTATTTTTAGAACCGTTAGTCGTAGAACCTCAAAACTTTCATCATTCATTTTAGGTGACCTATGGTACATCCAAAAATATAAAGGTCAAGGTCATATCAACAAA
This sequence comes from Arcuatula senhousia, assembly GCA_963971305.1. NCBI lineage: Eukaryota > Metazoa > Mollusca > Bivalvia > Mytilida > Mytilidae > Arcuatula > Arcuatula senhousia. Next base: position 24,257,141 of record OZ020311.1, read on the forward strand.
AACAAAAAAGGTCATTTTCTAGGACAATGGGTTTTATCTTCAAGTCAATTTTTCAGCCCTTATTTGAAACATTTTTGTGCGGTTTTTTTTTGATATGATGTCCGCCAGGAGTTCTTCTAGTAGATTATACAAAAAAATTCCATGAAATTTTTTTAATTTTCAACGCGTCTTGATTTTTGTGAAAATTGTACCGATTCTTTGTACGCCCTATACGTATGACCTTGAATGACCTTTTATGATTAAATCATCTCAATATGACCACCAAGACCATTTTAAGTCATTTAAATATCATAATTATCAATATTAAGCAAATTTGAATTTTCCCCCCTCCCCCTTTTTACCCAAAAAATTCAAATTTAGCCTTATTGGTTTTAAATGGTAAAAAATGCTCTAACATACCTATTTTGGTCAAAATAAGTCTGAATCAACCATAAAAAGTACTGCTTTCCCTATTTATTAAGGTCTTTCCCTTTCCAAAGGGAAGACCTTACTGTATTTCTTATTTACACTTTCAAAATTTTTTTTCCGCTCCCAATATAAAAAAAGTGTCGTGACATATAATTTTGATACTTAGTACCTTTAGTCGGTCATACTTGGAGATGCCCTGACTGACCCTGTGAAACCGATCTATTTTAAGTAACGGAGTTATCTGCCCCGGACCGGAAAACCTTGTTTGCAGATTAACTCAAAAACTGTAACCGTTATAAAAATTCTGAAGAGTGGATATTGTTACCTCACTCCTGGTTATGATTTGTCACCCCAAAAAAAGTTTTTCGAAAAGTGTCACGGTTACGCAATTTTGAGTCGCGAATTGACAAAAACGTAAAAATTTCTATTTTTAGAACCGTTAGTCGTAGAACCTCAAAACTTTCATCATTCATTTTAGGTGACCTATGGTACATCCAAAAATATAAAGGTCAAGGTCATATCAACAAAAACAAAAAAGGTCATTTTCTAGGACAATGGGTTTTATCTTCAAGTCAATTTTTCAGCCCTTATTTGAAACATTTTTGTGCGGTTTTTTTTTGATATGATGTCCGCCAGGAGTTCTTCTAGTAGATTATACAAAAAAATTCCATGAAATTTTTTTAATTTTCAACGCGTCTTGATTTTTGTGAAAATTGTACCGATTCTTTGTACGCCCTATACGTATGACCTTGAATGACCTTTTATGATTAAATCATCTCAATATGACCACCAAGACCATTTTAAGTCATTTAAATATCATAATTATCAATATTAAGCAAATTTGAATTTTCCCCCCTCCCCCTTTTTACCCAAAAAATTCAAATTTAGCCTTATTGGTTTTAAATGGTAAAAAATGCTCTAACATACCTATTTTGGTCAAAATAAGTCTGAATCAACCATAAAAAGTACTGCTTTCCCTATTTATTAAGGTCTTTTCCTTTCCAAAGGGAAGACCTTACTGTATTTCTTATTTACACTTTCAAAATTTTTTTTCCGCTCCCAATATAAAAAAAGTGTCGTGACATATAATTTTGATACTTAGTACCTTTAGTCGGTCATACTTGGAGATGCCCTGACTGACCCTGTGAAACCGATCTATTTTAAGTAACGGAGTTATCTGCCCCGGACCGGAAAACCTTGTTTGCAGATTAACTCAAAAACTGTAACCGTTATAAAAATTCTGAAGAGTGGATATTGTTACCTCACTCCTGGTTATGATTTGTCACCCCAAAAAAAGTTTTTCGAAAAGTGTCACGGTTACGCAATTTTGAGTCGCGAATTGACAAAAACGTAAAAATTTCTATTTTTAGAACCGTTAGTCGTAGAACCTCAAAACTTTCATCATTCATTTTAGGTGACCTATGGTACATCCAAAAATATAAAGGTCAAGGTCATATCAACAAAAACAAAAAAGGTCATTTTCTAGGACAATGGGTTTTATCTTCAAGTCAATTTTTCAGCCCTTATTTGAAACATTTTTGCGCGGTTTTTTTTTGATATGATGTCCGCCAGGAGTTCTTCTAGTAGATTATACAAAAAAATTCCATGAAATTTTTTTAATTTTCAACGCGTCTTGATTTTTGTGAAAATTGTACCGATTCTTTGTACGCCCTATACGTATGACCTTGAATGACCTTTTATGATTAAATCATCTCAATATGACCACCAAGACCATTTTAAGTCATTTAAATATCATAATTATCAATATTAAGCAAATTTGAATTTTCCCCCCTCCCCCTTTTTACCCAAAAAATTCAAATTTAGCCTTATTGGTTTTAAATGGTAAAAAATGCTCTAACATACCTATTTTGGTCAAAATAAGTCTGAATCAACCATAAAAAGTACTGCTTTCCCTATTTATTAAGGTCTTTCCCTTTCCAAAGGGAAGACCTTACTGTATTTCTTATTTACACTTTCAAAATTTTTTTTCCGCTCCCAATATAAAAAAAGTGTCGTGACATTTAATTTTGATACTTAGTACCTTTAGTCGGTCATACTTGGAGATGCCCTGACTGACCCTGTGAAACCGATCTATTTTAAGTAACGGAGTTATCTGCCCCGGACCGGAAAACCTTGTTTGCAGATTAACTCAAAAACTGTAACCGTTATAAAAATTCTGAAGAGTGGATATTGTTACCTCACTCCTGGTTATGATTTGTCACCCCAAAAAAAGTTTTTCGAAAAGTGTCACGGTTACGCAATTTTGAGTCGCGAATTGACAAAAACGTAAAAATTTCTATTTTTAGAACCGTTAGTCGTAGAACCTCAAAACTTTCATCATTCATTTTAGGTGACCTATGGTACATCCAAAAATATAAAGGTCAAGGTCATATCAACAAAAACAAAAAAGGTCATTTTCTAGGACAATGGGTTTTATCTTCAAGTCAATTTTTCAGCCCTTATTTGAAACATTTTTGTGCGGTTTTTTTTTGATATGATGTCCGCCAGGAGTTCTTCTAGTAGATTATACAAAAAAATTCCATGAAATTTTTTTAATTTTCAACGCGTCTTGATTTTTGTGAAAATTGTACCGATTCTTTGTACGCCCTATACGTATGACCTTGAATGACCTTTTATGATTAAATCATCTCAATATGACCACCAAGACCATTTTAAGTCATTTAAATATCATAATTATCAATATTAAGCAAATTTGAATTTTCCCCCCTCCCCCTTTTTACCCAAAAAATTCAAATTTAGCCTTATTGGTTTTAAATGGTAAAAAATGCTCTAACATACCTATTTTGGTCAAAATAAGTCTGAATCAACCATAAAAAGTACTGCTTTCCCTATTTATTAAGGTCTTTCCCTTTCCAAAGGGAAGACCTTACTGTATTTCTTATTTACACTTTCAAAATTTTTTTTCCGCTCCCAATATAAAAAAAGTGTCGTGACATATAATTTTGATACTTAGTACCTTTAGTCGGTCATACTTGGAGATGCCCTGACTGACCCTGTGAAACCGATCTATTTTAAGTAACGGAGTTATCTGCCCCGGACCGGAAAACCTTGTTTGCAGATTAACTCAAAAACTGTAACCGTTATAAAAATTCTGAAGAGTGGATATTGTTACCTCACTCCTGGTTATGATTTGTCACCCCAAAAAAAGTTTTTCGAAAAGTGTCACGGTTACGCAATTTTGAGTCGCGAATTGACAAAAACGTAAAAATTTCTATTTTTAGAACCGTTAGTCGTAGAACCTCAAAACTTTCATCATTCATTTTAGGTGACCTATCCAAAAATATAAAGGTCAAGGTCATATAAAAAAAAACCAAAAAAAATCATTTTCTTATTTTTTGCAGGAAATTTTCAGTCTCTTTTTAGCAAGACGTGCGGAAGACAATGCACGCCTTTTAATGCTAAATCAAGTTTTATCTCTTTTAATTCCCAAAATTTGATACTAAACCATCATTGAATAACAGAAGCAATTAATTGCACTAAATAAAGATTCATAGATACATCTTTAAACAGTATATTATATTTTTAATAAGGACTATATTATTGGACAACGAAAACAGAGGACCGATAAACTGCGACCAAAACTGTCCAAAAATATTGATTGTTTTAAAGGTTAAGATATATATAACTGCTTCATGCTTATTTTTGTCTGGTCTAAAGTTATATCGAGATTTTACATAGTTTAAATATGACCAACTATGATGGAGTTATGGTACTTGCCACGGTGGCCAAAAACACATTGTTACTGAATGTTTAATTTAATATTCTTGTTCCAATTCTTATTTAACAACACTTAGACTTAAAAAAATGAATGGTTTCGCCATTTCTGAACAGATTTGGCTGAAATTTGGAGGACTGCTAGAACTACTTCAAACACAAGCACAGCTCACCCTGGGAGCTCGTACCTATCCAAGTTTTTGATTTATGCCCCCCGCGGGCCTTTTTTAAATTAAATGTTGTGTGCAAATAAACTGCTACATCTTTCGATCGGGCTGAAATTTTGAACAGTTGCTTAGGTTGCTGAGTTCTCGCTTTTTAGCTAAAGATCATGTCTGAATATGGTCCTATTTTGAAGTTACGCCCCTTTGCAGTTTTCACTAAAAAATCGCTATTTTAGCCAAAATTAAAGTTTTCCGATCCAAATCTTTTGGTGCCCACTCTCCGTAGACATGTGCCTGACTGGCCTCTTTCAAAGAATTGGGCTGGGCTTTCTTTGTTTTTGAAAAAAATGTTCTTTTTTAAAATTTAGAAATGTCAAAAAACGTAAATTGACTCCTTTTTGTACTTTTGCCAAATTAACCGGAAGTGCCAAAATGCTGTCGAATATGGCCCAAATCCTAGCCAAATATTTGGACCAAAGGTCCCTTTTTAAAAAGAATCCCTTCCGTTTCTGACTTTTTCAAAATTTAAATGTTCTGCATACCCGTAAAATGCAAAAAATCCTGACTTATTTCTTGTGATTTTCCTATAGAAACGTGTTTCCTGATTTTAAAGTTGAATGAAATCACTGAAATCCACTTTAATTACCAAGAATAATCAAAGTTCAACACAATTTTAACTGTTATGAATGTCGGTCAAGTCTCTGACAACAAATGTCATAATTTCCTATAGGCATGCAGGTGCTTCCAAATTATGAAGTAACTCAGGCGCGACGACCATGTATTCCATAATATAGTAAACTGATGTGAATGAAATAAAATAGATGTGTATCGTTCAAAATTCCCTCCTCGACTGAGATTTAAAAAAATAGAGTCGTAGTTTTATTTAAATATGACGTAGAGCGCGCGACACCATACTAACCTATAAATAACAGTGTCGCAATAAATTTATTATTTTTCTTCTTTTCTGCCATCAATATACGAAAAGTGCCGCGACATATCTTTTCGATACTTGGAACCATTATTTGGTCATACGTGTACTCGCCTTGACCGACCCTGTGAAACCGATCTATTTTTAGTAACGGAGTTATCTGCCCGTAACCCAAAAACCTTGTTTGCAGATTAACTCGAAAATTGTAACCGTTATCAAAAATCTGAAGTGGGGAAAATGTTGCTAGACTCCTGTTCATGATTCGTCACGCAAAAAAAATAATTTCAGTCAACTTCCTGGTTACGCGTTTTTGACTCGAAAAGTGTCGCGACACGTCATTTTTTTTCTCCAAAACGGTTAGTCCTATAGACTTGGGACCTTCACCAATCATTCTAGCTAACATATGTTACATCCAAAAATGTCAAGGTCAAAGGTCAAATCTCGAGGTCAGAGGTCATGGCACACCTTGTTTGCAGTATAGCTCAAAAACCATACAAAATTGAAGCAGACATGTAATGGGAAAAATACTCGTCTCATTTAGACCTTTATTTGATATAAAGGGTCGAACACTGTACGACAAACCGTTTTCGAGTTATGGCCTTTAACGCGTTTCGGCTTATCCATTTTTGGCTTATAACTTTTAAACCGTCAGAGATAATATAGTAAACATATGGGTTTTTTGTGACCGTCATTATATGTCCTTCAATTTAAGACCAAAGTCGAATGGTTACGGGCAGCCATTTTCAAAATGGCTGACACCGTAAACAGTTTTTATGAAATAACACTTAAACCGTACAAAATTGAAGCGGACAATACATGGAAAAAATGTTTGCCATGTCGAAATCTACAAAAAGTGTTTCAGGTGCGAAAGCGTAAAACTTGTCGTTTTTGAGTTATCACCCTTGATTCTTATTTTTAAAATGATTTTTTGTTTATAACTTTTAAACCATAAAAGATGATGAATGAAACATAGGGTTCATTTGAAACAGGATTAAATTACCTACAATTTGAACCTAAACAGTACATGCTTCGGTTGAACGGTTTCAAAATGGCGGCCATAACAATTTTCGTGAAACACGTATTTTGCCAATAACTTGAAAACCATAACAGATAGTATAGTAAACATGTATACTTAAATGAATCAGTATATAAAGAGCTACAATTTGAGTCCAAGGTCAAAGGTCAGAGGTCAAGGTCATTCCCTAGCAACAAGGTAACATTAATGAAAAGTCCATAGCAACCATATATATTTTAAACCAAGACTACTTTTTGAGTTAAGAGTTAAGTTTTTTCAACCGGAAGTAACCCCTAGTCCATAGCAACCGTCATAAAAGTCCTTAGCAACCATACTTTTTCTGACTCTAGGTCCCCTTCTCTTCATTCTGGAGCCTATATCACAATAATTGGCAACATCTTGTCATAAACAAAGTGACTCAAATGTCTTGAGTACTTGTATAAAATACCATAACAAAAACATAAGACAGGGAAAGACCTCACATTTGTTCTCTGAACAAATGACTTTTTAATTATTATTATTTTTTTTTTCCGCCAAAAAAAAAAAGAAGAAATACTTAACGTAACATTACGAAACTTCATACCATTAACCGACACTATAAGGGCATGACTTGAGTAACCCTGCGAAACCGATCTATTTTTAGTAACGGAGTTATCTGCCCATAACCCAAAAACCTTGTTTGCAGATTAACTCAATAACCATACCCGTTATCAAAAATCTGAAGCAGGGAAAAGGTTGCTAGACTCATGGTCATGATTCGTCACGCAAAAAATTTTTTTTCGATCAACTTCCTGGTTACGCGTTTTTGACTCGAAAAGTGTCGCGACTCGTCAAAATTTTTTTTCTTCAAAACGGTTAGTCCTAGAGACTTGGGACTCTCACCAATCATCCTAAGTGACATATGTTACTTCTAAAAATGTCAAGGTCAAAGGTCAAATCTCAAGGTCAGAGGTCATGGTACACCTTGTTTGCAGAATAGCTTAAAAACCATACAAAATTGAAGCAGACATGTAATGGGGAAAATACTCGTCTCATTAAGACCTTTATTTAATATAAAGGGTCGAACACTGTACGACAAACCGTTTTCGAGTTATGGCCCTTAACGCGTTTCGGCTTATCCTTTTTTGGCTTATAACTTTTAAACCGTCAGAGATAATATAGTAAACATATGGGTTTTTGGTGACTGTCATTATATTTCCTTCAATTTAAGACCAAATTCGAATGGTTACAGGCAGCCATTTTCAAAATGGCCGACACCGTAAACAGTTTTTATGAAATAACACTTAAACCGTACAAAATTGAAGCGGACAATACATGAAAAAAATGTTCGCCATGTCGAAATCTACAAAAAATGTTTCAGGTGCGAAAGCGTAAAACTTGTCGTTTTTGAGTTATCGCCCTTGATTCTTATTTTCAAAATGATTTTTTGTTTATAACTTTTAAACCATTAAAGATGATGAATGAAACATAGGGTTCATTTGAAAGAGGATTAAATTACCTACAATTTGAACCCAAACAGTACATGGTTCAGTTTAACGGTTTCAAAATGGCGGCCAAAACAAGTTTCGCGAAACACGTTTTTTGCCAATAACTTGAAAACCATAACAGATAGTATAGTAAACATGTATACTTAAATGAATCAGTATATAAAGAGCTACAATTTGAGTCCAAGGTTAAAGGTCATAGGTCAAGGTCATTCCCTAGCAACAAGGTAACATTAATGAAAAATCCATAGCAACCATATATATTCTAAACCAAGACTACTTTTTGAGTTTAGGGTTAAGTTTTTTCAACCGGAAGTAACCCCAAGTCCATAGCAACCGTCATAAAAGTCCTTAGCAACCATACCTTTTCTGACTCTAGGTCTCCTGCTCTTCATTCTGGAGCCTATATCACAATAATTGGCAACATCTTGTCATAAACAAAGTGACTCAAATGTCTTTTGTACTTGTATAAAATACCTTAACAAAACATAACACAGGGAAAGACCTCACATTTGTTCTCTGAACAAATGACTTTTTAATTTTTTTTTTTTTTTTTCCGCCAAAAAAAAAAAGAAAGAAATACTTATCGTAACATTACGAAACTTCATACCATTAACCGACACTATGAGGGCATGACTTGAGTAACCCTGCGAAACCGATCTATTTTTAGTAACGGAGTTATCTGCCCGCAACCCAAAAACCTTGTTTGCAGATTAACTCAAAAACGGTAACAGTTATCAAAAATCTGAAGTGGGGAAAATGTTGCTAGACTCATGGTCATGATTCGTCATGCAAAAAAAAAAATTTTGATCAACTTCCTGGTTACGCGTTTTTGAGTCGAAACCTGTCGCTATGCGTCAAATTTTTTTTCTTCAAAACTGTTAGTCCTAGAGACTTGGGACCTTCACCAATCATCCTAGGTGACCTATATTACATTTAAAAATGTCAAGGTCAAAGGTCAAATCTCAAGGTCAGAGGTCATGGCACACCTTGTTTGCAGTATAGCTCAAAAACCATACAAAATTGAAGCAGACATGTAATGGGAAAAATATTTGTCTCATTTAGACCTTTATTTGATATAAAGGGTCAAACACTGTAAGACAAACCGTTTTCGAGTTATGGCCCTTAACGCGTTTCGGCTTATCCATTTTTGGCTTATAACTTTTAAACCGTCAGAGATAATATAGTAAACATATGGGTTTTTTGTGACCGTCATTATATGTCCTTCAATTTAAGACAAAAGTCGAATGGTTACGGGCAGCCATTTTCAAAATGGCTGACACCGTAAACAGTTTTTATGAAATAACACTTAAACCGTACAAAATTGAAGCGGACAATACATGGAAAAAATGTTCGCCATGTCGAAATCTACTAAAAGTGTTTCAGGTGCGAAAGCGTAAAACTTGTCGTTTTTGAGTTATCGCCCTTGATTCTTATTTTTAAAATGATTTTTTGTTTATAACTTTTAAACCATTAAAGATGATGAATGAAACATAGGGTTCATTTGAAACAGGATTAAATTACCTACCATTTGAACCCAAACAGTACATGATTCGGTTGAACGGTTTCAAAATGGCGGCCAAGTTTCGCGAAACACGTTTTTTGCCAATAACTTGAAAACCATAACAGATAGTATAGTAAACATGTATACTTAAATGAATCAGTATATAAAGAGCTACAATTTGAGTCCAAGGTCAAAGGTCAGAGGTCAAGGTCATTCCCTAGCAACAAGGTAACATTAATGAAAAGTCCATAGCAACCAGATATATTCTAAACCAAGACTACTTTTTGAGTTAAGAGTTAAGTTTTTTCAACCGGAAGTAACCCCTAGTCCATAGCAACCGTCATAAAAGTCCTTAGCAACCATACTTTTTCTGACTCTAGGTCCCCTGCTCTTCATTCTGGAGCCTATATCACAATAATTGGCAACATCTTGTCATAAACAAAGTGACTCAAATGTCATTAGTACTTGGATAAAATACCATAACAAAAACATAAGACAGGGAAAGACCTCACATTTGTTCTCTGAACAAATGACTTTTTAATTGTAAAGTTAGATTGTTATGACAGTCGGATGGTCCCTTTGTTCAAAAGCTTCTCTTATAAAGTGACATAACAGGTCAGGGAAAACCACTTATTGACATATTATATGTCAATTTACATATAATACCTCAATTGAGATATACTAGGATATGTCAATTGACTTATAATGGTATTTTTTTCAAATTAAATCTCAAGTGAAGCTAGGAGGGTAACTTTTCAAAGTAAATCCTAATCAATGACCATTTCTTATCCATGAGAAAGCTTTTTTTCTGTTGAGTAGTGCTGCGTTTCTAGTATATTAATTGTGCTTTACTTTCTTTTGTTATCTTGATTGGACAGTTGACCTTCAATTATAATGACCAGGTATTTAAATAGCTGTATTTGCTTTCAGCTATAGTTCATTACCAATGACCATGACCTCAATCATACTTCAATCACCTGTCATTGAAAAAAATTATGTGTGCAATCAAAGGAGCATGAGTAAAACTCACCAGGTATTGTACAGCTATTTAAATACCTGGTCATTATAATTGAAGGTCAACTGTCCAATCAAGATAACAAAAGAAAGTAAAGCACAATTAATATACTAGAAACGCAGCACTACTCAACAGAAAAAAAGCTTTCTCATGGATAAGAAATGGTCATTGATTAGGATTTACTTTGAAAAGTTACCCTCCTAGCTTCACTTGAGATTTAATTTGAAAAAAATACCATTATAAGTCAATTGACATATCCTAGTATATCTCAATTGAGGTATTATATGTAAATTGACATATAATATGTCAATAAGTGGTTTTCCCTGACCTGCATAAACTTTTTAATTTATTTAAAGATTTAGGATTCAATATATCTAAAATTAATTCGTTTTAATACTTGAAGTTAAAAAATTACGTAAAATTATTGTTTCTCAAGCGCCTTTTACGGAAGGGATCGACCATTTAACTTGAAAGGGGGGCTTGTTTTTTTCCTAAATATATTCTGAAAATAATTTTTAATGAAAAAAATATTTTGGCAGCTCAGGGTAAGAAAAAAAATTTCTGAAGAAGGATTTTTTGCCATATAAAATAATGCAATAATGAAAAAAATATTCTGTAACAATGCCTTCGAAAAATAAATATCGCGCTGAAACAAAATTTTCTGACCAAAACAGAAATCGAGCCCCCTCTCAAGTTAAATGGTCTGTCCCTAATGTAACCTGTACGTTGGCAATTTTTCATCATTTTCACTTTGAATTTTGCATAGTCACAGTGAAAACCTTTTAAAATTTAAAAGGAAATCAGACGAACTTTCGAGAAATTATGAATTAAAAACTATATTTTCTTTTTTATCCTAAAATAATCTGCTTCTTGCAATTACTTCACACACAAAATAAAACACCCAGAAACATGTAACAGGTGCCAATTAAAAGTACAGTGACCCGATGTCAAGGTTGTAAATATTTATAAACAAGGATATGGTGTCCAGTGAAAAGTTATATTTATGTTTCACAATGACGTGTATTGGCATCAGTAGGACAGCATCAAAAGTTAATTCATAATATTACTTACCTTTTGACTTCATATGTTGTTTGTGTGCTGAATAATCGGTTACAAAATCCATCCGTTTTCAAAACACTCTTCCGTGTTTGTAAACATTGATGAAGTACTAATGGTGTAATGTAAATAATAGATCTACATGTAGTTCGTTGAATTTCTACGCACTAATTTATCAAGTCATTTAAGAACAACAACCACAATTTTCTTGATCTCTTTAACGTTAATTTCCTAATATACAAAGAGTTTGATAGTTTAGAGAAGAATTTGCACTATATTTTGAAAACTCGTGTTATATGTAATCGGCCGGGTGGCAGCACGTGGAGCACGAGCTGCTGGTTGACCGTCTTCCACTCTGACCACACAAGAAAAGCGTGCATGGGTACATGTATTCAATGCTGTCTTGTCTGACAACACTCGTAAGCATATATTTTTTTTTCTAGTTTCGTTACCATGTAACATTAGTTTGGATTTGGGGGGGGGGGCATCGGTGCCAGCAGTTTTTGGTCATTTCATTTGTGACACATTAACTTCGGTACGATAAATAATAATTCTGTCCGGATTCTTCTTTAAATATTTACACTTGAAAGTATTTTTTTTTATATTTGGGACAAATTAATCTGGATTCCGACCAGCTGACCAAATTGCACCACACCGCAAAGAGAAGGAATCAACAAATGGTCATCCCACTACTTTGCTTTTCAGCATATGACAATTATAAAAGAGTAGAATTGTACGATTGCCCTGATAGGTTAAACCATATTATCTTTATTTGTCAAGAAATCTACATTTAAATGATTTGTGACATAATTATATACATATATGACAATAAACAAAAAAGACAACATCAAGTCTTTGAGTCTCCTGTCCTCAGTTCTGATGACTGTTTTATAAAGGAGGCAAGACTCTGAGTTTGCCTAAAATTTGTTGGGGATAATATTTTGGTTAAATTATATTGTTCAGAATGGTCAAAGTTTATTTCATAGTCTTTAAAAAGAATTTTTCTATAAATTTTGTTATGGTCACAATGAAGAAAAAAGTGGAGCTCATCATCAATACTATTTTGATTTTTACAATAATTACAAAAACGTTGATCTCTAGGAATTTGTTTGTATCGTCCTTTTTCAATTTCAAGAAAGTGGTCAGATGACCCCTTATTAAACTTGTGATCCTTTCAATGTCAAATAGATAGCCGATTCTTCAGACACCTAAGTCAGGAGAGCTAGTCAGGCTCCCGGGAGCCTCTTGTCGAAGAGAAGGAAATGTTAATTTGAAAATGTAAAATCTCTTTATATTTTGGAAAGACTTATAATCTTCTTAGTTGGTTATTATTATAAATGTTTTAATTTTAATGTGAAAAATGTAAAGTACTCCAACTTGACACAGATTATTATTATAAAAAAATATTATTATACGATGTCAACGTCGTCTGGGAATATTTCTGTCATAGAAAGCATAAAAATTATCTATATTTAATATGAGGAAGAAATTTGTACATTTATTTGAAACCAAAATTTGTGATTGTATTATATGTTTGTTATGTAATCACAGCTTTTACACTATAAAATAGGAGCGTTTGCAAATATTCATACTGCCTACTGTGAACATTATAATCATGTTTTTTCCCTTTTCATTTCAGTCCGTATGCGACTACAACGCCAAGCTATGTCATTCACCTGCCATATATATTCATTGGTTAAAAAAGAAAAGAGGCGAAATGATATCATATAGGAATCCATGGATAGAAGCCGCTCTTCCAAGATTTTAAAAAGACTGCACTTAAGTGGGAAGACTTTTGTAGCACAGACGTCTTATCAATATTAAGAAAATAGAAGGATCACGTGTCTGAACATGTAGCAAGCATTTGTATTTGCATTTGGTGATTCCATATTCTGACATAATGAATTTAGCTAACATCCATTCGTGGACACAGTGTTTGTTATTTTTAAAAAAATCTCAACCAGTAATATTTTTAACATTAATGACGTTCGTACCATTAGAATAAATTGTAGCAAACTCTTAATAGTTTCTTTTTAAATAGTAGTGTGTGTCAAACGTGTTATATACTAACTTTATGTATCCCTCAGTCTCACTAATGCTAGACTTCCAGACTGAGACAGACACTAATTTCGATCTCAATAGATAAGGGAGGTTTTAAAGCCATAAAAGTTTGTGAATATACCATTTCTTTTAAAATGTCAGGACCATTGCGAGCTTCAATTTCTCCGTCGTGTCTTTGCCATGCATTGTCTTTTCGTCTTCGACATTTGAGATTGTATATCCCATGCCAGTTCGGTAGTTTTGGTATTTTCTTTATTTTACTCTATTTAAAGTAAGAGTTTTTGTGAAATTGTAAAAAAAGAGTAAAATTTATTGCTAGGTTCGGGTACCAAAAACGCTATCTCGTTGCTTTAAATTGAATATTGTTTTATGTTCTAACAAACTCATCTACATCCATTCATCTTAAAAAAAGGACCACTGGCATTGGTTACTCTAGGTGGTTCAGACTAACTTATGCATGTTGAAACTTTGCTGTCCCACGTCAAATACTAGTAGATAATTGAGTCCGTATTTATGTAAGCTATTCACTTATCATTTTAAGATCTAGAGTTCCTTACTGTATACTAGTATATAAATGTTGAAAATGATCTACATGCAAGTTCTCTCATGATTTTGCACACGCCTAAAACAATATCACGTACATGTACTTCTGTGTGTACAATGTTGGAATGCTACATATGTAGAGACCAGACATAAACTGTTTTCGCGTGATTCAGCATACACAAGGTCGACCTGACAAACAAAAGTTCAATGTCTTTAAGAGGATTCTACATACACCAGGTCGGAATGCTAGCATACAGACCTAGGAAACAAAATTTCAACATATTTTAAAGGATTCTGCATAAACCAGGTCTGAATGCTAGCATACGGACCTAGGAAACCAAATTTCAACATAATCAAAAGGATTCTGCACACACCAGGTTGAAATGCAGGCATATGGACCTGAGAAACCAAATTTCAACAAATTTAAAAGGATTCTGAATACATCAGGTCGAAATGCTTTCATACATACCTGAGAAACAAAATTTCAACAAATTTGAAAAGATTCTGTATACACCAGGTTGGAATGCTAGCAAACGGACATGTAAAACAAAGTTTCAACATATTTAAAATGATTCTGCATACACCTGGTCGGAATGCTAACATACGGACTTGAAAATAAAAAAATCTAACTATTACTTTCAAATCTGCTTAGAAAATTACGAAAAATGCTGACTCGGGTTTTATTTACAGATATCGTGTCCTCAATATTTTTTAGCCACTAAAACACATCACTTTTGCATACAATGTCCAAACAAATGCTAAGTCATCGTACTTTTTAGTAGGCAAAAAAGGTACATCTGGAAACAAAATTACAATTTTATTCAAAAGAGTGTGTTTTGTCTTGATTTTTTGCTCAGCTAAGCAATTTTGGCAAGAATTGATCGAAAACAGCTTAAAAATGTGCATGAGAATTTTAAAAATTAGATGAGAACGCATTTTATCAAATGGTCAGTTGGGTCCATTCAAATTTCTACCTGAATTGACAAAACAACTATATAATTGCCATTGTCATTTAGATTTAATAGAAGAAGGTACCAATATTCAAAATCAGGTTCATTAGATTAGATAATAGTAGTACATGTAGTGAAAATGAATTTGACTAAAAATTTTATTTTTAAGGACCCTAGTCTTAAGATCAACTCTTTGCACCAATTTGTAATCCTAGATTGTAGATGTTAACAGACTTACTTAATAAAAATAACTGAAAGATAGTAAAATCTCATAGAATATGAAGTATATAAACAAAATTAAAATTTGATCTATTGTACACATATTTTTTTTCAGTGAATAATACATGTGGGCTTAAATAATGATTTATATGTGTAGAGTAATCCAGTAAATTTTACAAATTATCTTCATGTTTGATTTGTATTAAGGAAAATGTTTTACAATTTAAAAAGGGCATCTGCAGTATGAAGGTTTGCATAATGCAATATTTTCAACATACATGTGTGTATACAGTGAGCACATCTATGTTCATATATACATATAAAAGAAATATCACATCATAAAAAGTTCAGTAATTAGTAAAGTATATGCATTAAACAACAGTTACTTAAACTTCATCTCTTTATGAAATGGAAGTTATCAGATGATCCTTTACAGTTATTTTAGCCCTTTTGAATAAAAAAATAATGAGATGTGGCTGTGCCAGAAATTGTCAAAAGGGTTGGTGTGCATTTAAAAAAATCTTCTGGGACCTATTGTTTTATACAGTGTCTTAACAAATTTTCTTATCAAAAGGGAGGGCGTGCTCATGGCACGACGTTCCTAAATCCACCTTAGTGTGGAATAACTCGCATAAAAAGCAGTAATTTAGATAAACCACAATTGAAAACAGTTGGAATTCAGGGTTTTTCATGTTTTTGACCCGTAGAATGAAACTTTATTTTTAAAAACAAACTTTTTCTAACTTTTAGCTCTTAAAGCAATTTGAAATCCCTATTGAATCAAAGTTGTCAAATTACCTATTATATTGGTTCTGCTGCTTTAAAAGTAAAAAATCAAGTTTCTGCTTATTCAATCAAATGAGAAGAAGTTCTGCAGAAGTTTCCCAGTTGGGTGATACTTTTTAGGCTTTATAGCCTTCATAGGAGACATTTATGGCTTAGATAATAGGCGAGTGAATCAGGATCATAGGTGCAAGATGTTCAAGATTTTTGTCTCACCTGGGACTTTAGTCGCTGAAGGCAAGACATATGTATTACTTTCCGGCGGCGGCGTTAACTTTTTTGTAAGACTTTTGTAGAGAATGAATTAAAAGAAAAGTATAATAGCTAGGCATCTGATATATGGTAAACAGACAGTTAGGGTTTTGGTCTACGCAACTGGCAGCATGCCGTTTAACCCTGACCCCAATTTCATGGTTCAGCAACTTTGTGAACTTAGATGTTTTTTCAGGCCAAAATAACCCTTTGTAAGACTTTTGTTGAAAATGAATTAATTGAAAAGTATAATAGCTAGGTATCTAATATTTGGTATACAGACAGTTGGGGTTATAGTCTACGCAACTGGCTCCATGCCGTTTGACCCTAACCCCAATTTCATTTCAATGACTTTGTGAACATAGATGGGTTTTTTTTTTCAGCCCAAAATAACCCTTTGTAAGACTTTTGTGGAAAATGAATAAAGTGAAAAGTATAATGGCTAGACATCTGATATTTGGTATACAGACAGTTCAGGTTATGGTCTATGCAACTGGTCGCATGCCATTTGACCTGGACCCCAATTTCATGGTTCAGCGACTCTTTGTACTTTATAGATGATTTTTTGGGGCCAAAAACTTGTCTGTAAGACTTTTGTGGCAAATGAATAGTTATGGTCTATGCAACTGGTCGCATGCCGTTTGACCCAGAAAATGAATAAAGTGAAAAGTGTGGTAGCAAGGCATCTGGTATCTGGTATATAGACAGTTTAGGTTATCGTCTACACAACTGGCCCCATGCCATTTGACCCCTGACCCCATTTTAATGGTTCAGTGACTCTGTGGACTTAGATGATTTTGGGGTCAAAAAACTTCTTTGTAAGGCTTTTATGGAAAATGAACTAAGTGAAAAGTATAATATTATAGCTTGGCATCTGATATTTGATATATAAACCCTTGGGATTATGGTATACCATGTAATGTGACCTTGACCCCATTTTCATGGTTGAATGACTTTGTGAATGTCGGTCTTTTTTATTGTTTCTCAATAACTATATTATCTAGAACTTCAGACATTCTATTCACAGGCGTTTGGGTCCAGGATTTTATCTTATTATAAGTAACGTGTATATAAAAAATTTCATCTCGTCTATATACTATTTCCACGTGGAAAAATAGTATATAGACGAGATGAAAATTTTCATATACACGTTACTTAAAATAAAATCCTGGACCCAAACGCCTGTGATTCTATTGAATCTTTGTGATGGTTAAATTGAATTCTGTCACCTGTCACATGACATTTACTTTTCTGAAGGCCCGGCTAGACTTTCAATAACTTTTATATAAATTATTGAATAAGTTCTGTGATGGTGCCGACAGGCGAGACATACTTTAGTGTCAACTATTGTGTTTCAATTATATCAATTGGGGTCATTTAAACTACTTTCCCCACTTGGTCTTCAGACCACCCAATAATTTTTCCGCAACGTGGAGCGGGGGACATAGAAATAACGGGCGTCCGTCCGTGCGTGCGTGCTGGCGTGCATCCGTGTAACAGATTTCTCACACACTATTAGGCGTGGCTATTCGACCGGACCCGGTTGAATAGTCTCTGGGGCTATTCGACCGGACCCGGTTGAATAGCCAATCCATTGTGGGTAGGCTATTCGACCGGACTTATAAAAACATTAAATGGAATTATCGAATATTTAGTAATAAAAATTAAGAAAACACTAAAACTTCGTAAGACATGGAAAAGACAGAGTTGAAGATGTGCTAGATGTTTCTTTCAGCCATATCTGTGTCTGATAAAATAACGCCTACTTTTTTACCAATCAGGATTATGTTTCTTAAAAATTTCTATAGCTTATATACTAGTAAGCAAGCAAAGGTTGTCAGTCTTAAACGTAGCGTCAACAAAACGCAACTCGTGGTACCTAGTTCTTAAATGCTTCTTTCATATCCTTATCTTGAAAATGAATTGCGTTGTCATCGCCTGTAAGGTATTCATTAGAAAATATCTCATTGACGGCTTCTAACGCTGATTTTCCAGACAGCTTCTGTTTCTTCAGAGCGCATTTTCAAAACTTTTGGTAGAGCGCCTCTGATGAGTCTTGAATAGACGAAACGTGCGTCAGGCGTAGCAAAATTTATTGTCTGGAACTTTGTTGTCATTTTTATTTCGAACACCCGTGAAGGTTAGCACTGCTGGTGGAGTTTTAATTCCCCGAGGTTAGCCCGCTCTGGCACCAACACTTTTGTGTTGGAGAACACATCAAAGCTTTAAATTATCCGTTTAAATTTCAAAATTGTCTAAACCCTAAGGTTCTTCCAACCCCAGACATATATATAGGTTGATCATCTTAGTAATAATTTGGTTCCCAGTTTGGTATTCTTGGTTTTATTGTTCTATGCTCTTCATAATCATTGAGTGTTTGGCATTTTCAAAACTTTTGGTATTGCGCCTCTGATGAGTCTTGAATAGACGAAACGCGCGTCAGGCGTAGCAAAATTTATTGTCTGGAACTTTGTTGTCATTTTTATTTCGAACACCCGTGAAGGTTATCACTGCTGATAGAGTTTTTATTCCCCGAGGTTAGCCCGCTCCGGCACCAACACTTGTGTGGTGGAGAACACATCAAAGCTTAAAATTATCCGTTTAAATTTCAAAATTGTCTAAACCCTAAGGTTCTTCCTACCCCAGACATAGGTTGATCATCTTAGTAATAATTTGCTTCCCAGTTTGGTATTTTTGGTTTTATTGTTCTATGCTCTTCATAATCATATAGTGTTTGGCATTTTCAAAACTTTTGGTAGAGCGCCTCTGATGAGTCTTGAATAGACGAAACGCGCGTCAGGCGTAGCAAAATTTATTGTCTGGAACTTTGTTGCCATTTTTATTTGGAACACCCGTTAAGGTTAGCGCTTCTGGTGGAGTTTTAATTCCCCGAGGTTAGACCACTCCGGCACCAACACTTGTATATATAGATCTACTGACTAATCAAAAAAACATTTTTCTATGTTTTTTTTTTTAATTTGAAATAATTAATCATAAAATGTGGTTTTTGTATGTAAACTTTTTGAGGGTTTTAAAGCGAAGAATAAACAAAGTCCATGAAAATCCGGTTGAATAGCAAATCCATATGGATATGCTATTCGACCGGACCCGGTCGAATAGCCCCACAGACTATTCAACCGGGTCCGGTCGAATAGCCACTGCCTTACTATTAATCCTAGGCTCTTTATATTTGGTATGCACCTTCAGGTAGGGGTCTCATATGGTGGGATGGTTTTTCAGGTCTGTTGCTTACCTACTTCCTGTTAAACAAGTCGACTTAGATTTTTTTTAGGGTCAAAAACGGAAAATGTTTCGTAACAGATTTCTCAGGCACTTATAATCCTAGGCTTTTGATATTTGGTATGCAGCTTCAGGTAGGGTTTTCATATGGTGTGATGCGTTTTCAGATCTTTCTCTTACGTGCTTCCTTTTATGCGAGCAGATTTAGAAATTTTTACGATCGGCGGGGGACTCAGGAAATCCGCTTTTGTCCTTAAAGATTTTCTTAATTACTTGGAAACTTTGAACACTTGGTCTTTAAGAAGTTAATGAAATATTCCCAGCCAACGATGCTCAAGATAAGACAGAGACTGAGACTGATAACATTTCGCTGAAAGCTCGGAAAGTATAAGAGATATAATATCTGAAGCAACTGTCCTTTTCAGCTTCAAAAGTTCTAAAACTCTTCATTGATTGGAACCTTCATAGAACAACCACTTTTAGGAAGTATTTCACTTTATCGTAAAAATATCCCGTTTGCATGCTATTTTGAAACACCATGTAACTGTAAGAGAAAGAATTAACGCCGCAAAAAATTTCTGATTCTGCCTTCCCCTATTATTTTTTTTTCATTTTAAGCTCTACTTGACCGAAGGTGAACGTGAGCAATTGCCATCAAGTGGCGTGTGCCGTGGTCGTCTGTCATCTGTTAACAATTTTTCAAAAATCTTTCCTTAACTTATTGAAAGCCGGATTGAACGGGATAAAATGAATCTTGGAAATCGTTCTTATTCAATCATTTTGATCTTTCTCAGTGTATTATCTAATGCATTCACATTAGCTCAATTGATAGAGAGACATCCCCTCTCTATCAATATTTTGTAAGAGTCAATGTGGCATACGAAACCGATTTTGTTTTGTTTGTTTTTTTTTAGCTCACTTGACAGGTGAGCTATTGTCATCGTTAAGCGTCCGTCGTCCGTCCGTCCGTTAACTTTTCTTCAAAGATCTTCTTCTCTGAAACCACTGAAGGGATTGCTTTCAAACTTTGTACACTTGATCTTTAGGATGTCCTCTACCAATTTTGTGAAATTTGTGCAGCTGACCAACCAACATGGCCGCCATTGCTAATTGAAGAACTGGGGGGGGGGGGCAGACCATAGAGTTTAGCTTATAGCAAAAAAAAAAGAATGATAGATAGAGAAAAATCCGAAGCAACTTTCCTTCTTCAGCATCAAAAGCTCAACAAAACTCTCCTTTAAGTCAAAGTTGTGGGGCGACTCTTTATAGAAGTTATTTCCCCTTAATCGTCAAAATTGACCATTGTCACAGTTTATGGAAACCGTAAGTGCTAGAGGAAAAGTTTTTAGCTTAAAGCTTAAAAAGAATAAGAGATAAAGAAAATCCGAAGCAACTGTCCTTCTTCAGCATCAAAAGCTACACAAAACTCTCCTTTGAGTCAAAGTTGTGGGACGACTTTTATAGGAGTTATTTCTCCCTAATCGTCAAAATTGACCATTTTCACAGTAAAACCGTAAGTGCTAGAGGAAAAGTTAGCATTGCAAAATTGTTTAGCTTATTGAGAGCTGCAAAATTGATTTCAGGGTAAAAATTGTCAGATCAACCGTTGAAGAGTTATCCTCCTTTAATTGTTTTTTCTATCAATTTTAACTGATTTAAAAAAATCTTCTCTGAAACCACTGAAGGGATTGCTTTCAAACTTTGTACACTGGATCTTTAGGATGTCCTCTACCAAGTTTGTGAAATTTATGCATGCCGACCAGCCAAGATGGCCACCGTTGCTAAAATTTGAACAGGGGGTCAAACCATAGTTTTTGGCTTATAGATAGCATAAAAAGAGATAGAGAAAATTCGAAGCAATTTTCCCTCTTCAGCATTAACAGCTGAATAAAACTCTTCATTGAATCGAAGTTGTGGGACGACTCCTTATTGGAGTTATTACCCCTTGATCTTCAAAATTGACAATTTTCAGTTTTTGGACTTTATCTTAAAAACTAAAGAAATAGAGGAAAAGTTAGCATTGCAAAATTGTCCAGCTCATTGAGATCTACAAAATTGATTTCAGGGTCAAATTGTAAGATCAACCTTTTAAGAGTTACCCCCCATTAACTGTTTTTCAATCAATTTTAACTTGTTTGCTTTTTCTTTCAAATGGAAAGCTTTGTAACTTTGTATTCCTGATCTTAAGAGTGTTTTCTATATCCTAACTAGTTTCTTTAATGTTATCAAGTACATGTAGACCATGTTGCACACTAGGTAAGAAGCTTTAGCATAAGAGATCAGGTGAACGATTCATGCTCCTGGGAGCCTCTTGGTTTTTTGGGGTTTTTTTTCAGGCATGGCACATTGCCTCTAACAAAATATTAATAGAGGGGAGCAAGTCCACTGCTTGGGGAATTTTAACTCTAACAGCAGTGCTAACCCTTACTGATAAAAAATATAGGCAAAATGTTGCTACGCGTTATGTGCGTTCTATCTAAGACTTACCAGAGGAACTCTATTAACAGGTCAAAAATGCCAAACACCATATGAAGAGCATACTAGTGTAACAATTGAAAAAATACTACCAAGTTGGATACCAAATTATAACTTACATGTAGATCAACCTATGCCTGGTTTAGGAAGTACCTTATGTTTCTATTTTTTAAAGTTAACACAGACATAATAAACTGATTTAATCATTATTAAGACATGTAGAAACAGTTATAACAGTAAACACTATATAAATAAATCTAGCCACCGAATACTAGTACAACAACTGAGTCATCACAATAATACAAAGTTTAGTATTCTGTTCTAGAAGCTCTTATTTTCGACTGCTTCGCTTTTTCTTAGGTTTAGATTGTCTGAACGGATCATCTCGTGGGGAGCCCTTGCTTGGGATACCGTCCTCAACCGCTTTGGAACTCTTATTCATCAATCTGTGTAGGTTAAGTCCTGCAACTCCAAAGGCCATCTGGATTAAATTTATCCCCATATCAATTCCCGTGAGAATGAGAATTACCAGCACTGCCGCCTCGCTCCGATCATTTGCATAAAAGTACAGCATGAAAAATACCATTCCAGCATTGACAGCAGACGTCAGCTTGAAGTACCCCATAAGATACGGAATTTTCTTGTATCTGTTGATTCTATTGGTTGAATCGTCGCCTCGCAAGATACAGAAGATTGTAAGGAAAGTTATCAATATTGCCATGAGTCCAATGAAGCCGCAATACCCATAAAACACATATTTCCATGTGTCTGATTTCCAATTTATACCAACGTAAATCCACAAGAATGCGAAGGCACCAGCATCAAATGCATACCCAACCCACATGCGAAGGATAAAAATCCGCACAACTTTCCGTGGTGTAAACCCAAAAAGTTTTTCAAGCAATATTGTTGATAAATCCATGCTTTTGAGATGTCTTCCGCGTTTAGAATTATTTTGACATTACAGTATTTGTTTTAAATCTATGGACATGGGGTTTTTCGTACGGAACGATGGTTGCTTTCTTTTTTACCATTTATGTGTCTACTTATTATTGCGCTTTCCATTTAGATTTACAATTCAAGCGCATAATTCTATTCACGATTACGTTCACGAAATTATTATTTCAAATACATGTCATCTTGATTTCATAGTCAAAGATTTATACGTTTTAAATGAAAAAGTGCATGTATTTAAATGATTCATGTTTTCAAAATGTGATTGCACGTGCATAATTAATTTCTAACAGAGATAAAAGTTCGATTTTCCCGGTTTTCTCTTATTTTACATATTAGTATAAATGCTTCTTTACTACATAAACATATCTTTTTAAGCTATGCGTCTCACTGGCGTCTTTACCAAAACATTACCTTTTTTTTAAAGTTTTGCTGACTCAAAAGAAAGCCTTTTGGAAAATAGCTGCAAACATTTTCCCTGTCCCCTGTAAGGCGACTAATGGCCCTTTTCGGTTTAAGTCCACTTAATACGAAGCACCAAGTAACCAACCCAAAGAACTAGTCTTATCTGCCTCCACATGGATTAATGGAGGTAACCCTTATGTCATGGGTGCAACGTTAGGGGGGGTGCAACGTTTCTTGCATGTAGGTTTCGGTAAGAGTAGGACCCGTAGGATCACCTGTGGTGGGCTAAATTGTCTCATCTTGCCCATTTGTTACCCTCCCTTTGTAGCTCTCTGAAGTACCTTACCTCTTACTGCATTACGATATCATGCTCATTTTATTGCCCTTAGCAAGTTCATTGTATAACCCTTCTCATGTTCATTCTATCACCCTTATCATGTTCATTTTATAATATCACTCTTATCATGTTGGTCCTATCACTCTTATCATGTTCATTTTATCACTCTTCTTCTCATGTTCATTCTATCACTATCAGCCTTATCGTGTTCATTCTATCACCCTTATCATGTTCATTTTATCACTCTTCTTCTCGTGTTCATGTTATGACTCTTCTTCTCATGTTCATTCTATCACTCTTCTCGTGTTCATTCTATCACTCTTCTCGTGTTCATTCTATCACTCTTCTCGTGTTCATTCTATCACTCTTCTCGTGTTCATTCTAACATGCATTTACTATAGTCTAATTAGGGCAAAGCAATAACAAACAAACAAAGCGAAAATGATTTCGATAAGAAACAGGCAGACACCTAATAAAAAGGTTTAAAACACATTGATAAAAAAAACTTTAAATAGTAAGAGGAGGAGGAACATTCCATTTTGAAAGGTCAGATTGATAATGCCTTTAGGGAAGGATTTGAACAATAAATAATGGAAATTTTATTGAATCGATGAACGCTTTTTCACCTAGGTATCATTTGCGAACCATCGTGGGCAGACAGACAGACAGATAGACGGACTAAACAGAGTAGGACTGCAAAACTATAAATTTTCATTGCCATTTCGTGTGGCAGTGGTAAAAAAGCAAAACTGATAATTCAACATCGCTGAGGGGTTACAAATTAAAACTAAACAGACAGCATATTGAAGTGAAAAAAAGACAAAAGAACATCGCTTTTATTACTGCTTTTCATCCTCAAGTCCGACACAGGGAAGCCTTCAACGTGGAGCATCTCAATGCAAGATCGGGACTTCAATACTGAAGTTCACAAGCGCGAGTTATTTACAAATCAACAGACATGTGCCAAACGCATTCGTTCACTTCATTTTTGTGAATGGTGTCTATGTAAAATTAAGAAAAGATCGAAAAATATTCAGAGGTCATTTCGGAACTGATTCTTAAATTTTTGCACTAAAATATGAAGAAATATTTTATTTGTTCTTATTTGTCTTTTGTTCTAGGGTTGCAATTCAAAATGGTCTAACTCACTCTTTATTGATTATTCAAATTTTGATCAAAAATATTTCCATAGAAACATAAGTAATTCTTATGTCAAAAATTTTGTTAACACAAAAGTCTCAAAAGTCTATTTTATATCCATTCATCGAAAATTTAAAAAAAAATGGTCAGATAATGACTCCAGACGATTATTTTTAAATTGTTAATTAACATATAGAAAGTAATGGAAAACTTTAGAGTGACCGAATACTTTATGCACATATCTGTGCATCTAAAAAGTAGCTTCTTGTAACAACTAGTTCTGATAATGGAACTCAAAATAACCGAAACCATTTTAATTTTATGTACAAATAACAAAGATAACATAAATGAATAATAACAAACAATCATTGTAAGTAAAAGATCAATCTTTTGGAATGTTTAAATCATCTCTTGTACTTTGGAGCCTTGGGTAGCGGAAACACTTCAACAACGGGGTCCATATGGACCTTTGTCTGTCTTTTCATAAGCTGGTCCGAACTGAGTCCGGCAAATCCAAGTCCCATTTGGATCAGGTCCAAAACCATGTCAATTCCTAGAATTACCAGGATGACGATAACGGCAACATCTTTGTTTTCATGCTTTTTTAACCGCCAGAGCTGGAAGAAGACAAATCCCGCGTTGATAGCAGACGTCAGTTTGAAGTACGCCATGACGAAGGGAACGACTCGGTATCTACGCAAATCGCGCCCAATGACGCATGATATTAACAAAAATGTTATGTGAAGCGCCATGAGCCCCTGGAAGCCACAATACCCATAAAATACGTACTTCCAAACGTCACTTTTGTAGTAAATTGTGTTATCATTGTAAATCCATAGAAAGGCAACGGCACCGGCATCAAAAGCATATCCTACCCACATACGCAAGATAAAAATTCGTACAATCTTCTCAGGTTCTCGGCCGAAGATTTTTTCAAGGACAAGGGTAGAAAAATCCATTTTGTCAGATTCTACGTTATTTTGGTTTGATAGAAACTAGTCCGTCTATCGCAAACGAAGTTTGTAAGTTATGTTTATAAGTTAAGACCATTCGATTAAATTTTTTCAAATCATTTGTTCCATTGTCAAAAATTCCGCTTGAAAACCTATGCGTGTAAAGTAACATTTCATTTTTTGATAGTTTGGAGTTAGTGTCCGGATCAATGAGCATTTATAACTTTCTTTGTTTTAATGAGCTATTAAAGCGGATTGAAGTTAAAAACTTGAATTTAAAGTTAAAATGAATACACATTCATTTAAGATTCTACTCATTTCTAACACACTGGTTAATAGAAACATGAGGCTCCCAGGAGCCTGAATCGCTCACCTGACATATGTGGCTGAGGTAAAGGTTATTACTAGTATAGGCAAAATATATTTGACATTGAAAGGGTCATAAGTTTAATAAGGGGGTCATCTGACAATAGGGTGTAACTTAAAGTAGTACTGATTGTACAGAGTAATATTGTAGCAATTGAAACCTTTTAATACTAATTTTCTTTCCTTCGCCATTCCAAGAGGAATAACCCCTTAAATGAACAGTATCACAATCTTGACCTTATTTCATATTTTTTAGATCATGATGTGCTTAACAATAGTGCAAAATTCATTAAAAAAATAAAATAAGAGGGCATGTAATTACTCTTTCATGGGTTGTTGAATCTTCAAAATTTCAGGGCTGGTTGATCATGTATTGAGGTGTTGATCACTTTTGATGTGCTTATCAATATGCAATTTAAAGTTCTCAAATATCTTATATAAATTTCAAGATATTAATCTTAATAGGTGCAAAAGTAGCAAAAAATCCACAAAAAGGGCAATAACTCCTACATGGGCTTTTAGATTTTCTTCAAAATTTCAAGCTGGTAGATCTTTAGGTGCTGATTACTTTTGTTTCAATCAAAATTTTAAAATCTGTCACCGTTTTTGAGTTATTTGCGAAAAACTGCATTTTTCCCACCATGTTCTATTTCTTGCCACAGCGGCCATGTTTTACGACCAATCTAAAATCCCCACATCAGTTCTATAATCTATACTACTTAAATAACGAAACGTTTTTTTTTTGTTAGCCGGGTTGCAGCCTAAACAACAAATGCTACGACTAAGCTTCTTTGAAAATTTCATTAGCACACATGCAATTATGTCTGCAGTTTGCTAATTAACCTAATTAATTGACCCGGAAACGCTATAGCCGTCATCGTTCCGGAAGTATCCCCCGCTTTATTAGAATGTTTGAAATTATTTTCCCTGTTTTCAGACAATTACTTAAAAATCCCACAAAACTTTTCCATTGATTATTTTGTATATCCAAATGATTTAATATGATATATTATATTGGTAAGTTTACTATAAAAATGTATGCAAAACATGTTTAACTGTCAAAAATTGTAACTTCATAGAAAAATGAAAACCATATTGATTTTCCCCCTTAGTGTAAAAATTGCGTAGCGATTGTACCATTTATCAGTTTTGCAAATTCCGACAAGTACTTCCCCGTGGTGTAAGACCGACACTGTTCCAGCGACGACAAAGGATACTCTGGAGCAGCTAACATTGGCGGTGATGTGTCATGGGCTGGACGACCAATGGCACAAAGCGAGTCTTTAGCAGGTTTACTGCAATAGTGAATAGTCACGACTATAAAAACCGATCAGTCAGACCACTTTTTCAGGAAGGGTAACAAATAAACGAATATAAACCTACCGTAGAACTTTTAATATGCGATTAGCACAACCATGTAAGATACAAGGAGGCCTAACCGTTTATCGAGAAATATGGTCCGTTAAAAGGTGTTTCACGGTTTTTGTGGTCCGTTAAAGTCGCCGTGACAGTCCGTTAACCAGGTAAAATCGAGAAAAAACACTGAAGGACAGTAATTAAATTGTTATATCATAATAAATACGCATTTTATATTTTTAAAAATTACATCTGTCAAAATGAAAATGAATGACTGTTCGATACGATTTGCATTTGTGTAAAAATAGTTCTATAAAACTTCATGAAATGAAAAGGCGTGTGGCTCCTTAATATTTTAAAGGTCGCAAATGTACACATGTTTGCCTCATTTTTATCAATTTCTCTTTTTATATAGCAAAAAATATGTTTTGGTTGATATCCATAGAAAGTACAATAATGTATCAACATTCTGTTTAATTTTCAATGCTCTATGTTATATAATAACTTTGTAATAGGGGAAAAGTTATAAAATATGGTCCGTTAAGGGCTGATGACATATTATTTTGTCCGTTAAGTTGGTCCGTTAAGTGCCTGTGACAAAATATTATGACGTTAAATAACATAAATAGATAGAAGATTAAAATAGTTTTGTTTGATATGACATATCATAATTTTACTATATTGAAGGACTGAGCGCCTGTATACAGAAGAAAAGACAAAATTCGTGTGGATTCATTAGAATATGCACGTCTAAAAACGAACCATCTTGTAACACCATTCTAGATCATTCTACGAAACAACGGTATTGAAAACGTACAATACATGTGTATATAATATATGAAAAAAAGCAAGAAGCTACTAATTATTAATAAATATAATGAAAACGGTTCAATACAGTCTGTTTTGGTTATTTATTTTAGGCAATGAAAAGAAAAAAAAGAACAATAACTATGGAAATAAAAAATATACATGTAAGAGGAGAAAAATATCTTAATATGAAGGGATTTGTACCATAGACACATTTTTGGAACTTTAGACCGTACTGATATTTTTGTATAGTGTATTATGTTTCTTAGTTGTGCATGGTTGTTGATGTACGTATATATTTTTCCACATTTTAATTTAAAATTTTCATTGATTTATTGTTTTGTGGTTTTTTTTTTATCTACCATACTACATCTAACTTATTATTTTAGTTTTTAATCAAGAGCATAGTATTTGCACTGAATATATTTTTTTTTCAATATTTCTCCTCAGCTGTCGCTTTTTATATTTTTTTCATAAATAAATGTAACACTATATCATTCTATTTGTATCATACATGTAAGTATATCCAAATAAAATACATTTAAATAAAATTGATAATTGTGTTCAGGTTTATTTCCATTGCCACAAACTCGTGTAAATATTTTCGGCATTTATATTATATTAAGGATAATACAATAATTCTGGGAAACCAATCATTAGAATCTTCTGACAAAGATATCATCGATTTTGCCAATTTTAATAATTGGGATTCGCTATATGAAGGTTTATTTCCATCAGACCTGCATTTTCAAAATGTGAGACATGCATCATTAACGGACCAAAAAAGTGTCAGGTGCCTCTTAACGGACCATGTTTCTCAAAGTAATACCAATTTTGGCATTTTTGTCCCAATATTAATATTTTGGTCCAGAAAATCCTTCTCTTATGCTTTTTATTGTGCAAGTAGCACAAGACTTACTACCAAAAAAATGTTTCAATGACGAAAATAACGTATTTTAATGCATTATCGTCATTATAAGGACACATTTTTGCAGAGGGTAGGTCTCCGCCTTTCCGTTTTGCAAAGAAGTGTCAAATCAAATCAAAATGTTTTTTGCGGGAAGTTTTTCGTGAATAACAACCATTTGGACACATCTATCAAAAGTTTCACTTATTTACTATATTTTAGCCTCAGAGTTAATTTCGTAAAAACAAATGATTTTTTTGTTCATAAAACTACTTAACGGACTGCCTCGTGCAACATATAACGGACAAAACCGTAATGTTAACCTATGGTAGAAACACGTAACGGACAAAATGCCTCGATAAACGGTTAGGCCTCCTTGAAGATAATGCAATGCTTTTATTGTGTTGTCTATTTTTGAAGGATTTTCCCGCGAATTCGCGGATTTTTCCTAGTACACCTAATGCTTATAAACAACTATACCAAGTTTGGTTGCAATTGGACTTAAAGTGTCACAGGCCGGAGTAAACGTTTTCAATGTAATAAGGAAATGCTATGAAAATGCTCAATTTTGACGTTCAAAGGGCAATAACACCTAAAAGGAAAGGTCCTACAACGTTGACCTTATTACATATTTTGAAGATCTTGATGTGCTAAACGATATGCAAATTAAATTTCTCATATATCTTATACAGTTTTCAAAATATTGAGCTAAACAGGTGCAAAATTTGCAAAAAAAAATCACAAAAAGGGCAATAACTCCTACATGGGTTGGTGGATTTTCTTCAAAATTTCAGGGTAGGCAGATCTTGAAGTGCTTTTCACTCTAACCTTGTGCCAGAATTTTGATATCTGTAGCCGTTTTTGAGTTATTTGCGAAAAACTGCAATTTACCCCTATGTTCTATTTTTTAGCCACGGCGGCCATGTTTTACGTAGAATAAAAAATCCCTACATCAGTTCTAAGCACCGAATGCTAATGAACAACAATATCAAGTTTGGTTGCAATTGGGCTTATGGTGTCAGAGGAGTTAATGTTCAAAAAGTTTACGGACGGACGACGGACGCCAAGTGATGACAATAGCTCACATGACCCTTCGAGTCAGGTGAGCTAAAAAGGTTAGTCTAGATCTTATACATGAATCGCTCTCTAAATTTTCTAGCTTTAGCACTATTCAGATTTATCTTGTATCGACGAAATGGGTGTCAGCTGCTGTTTGACTTTACTTGATGTTATTGTATTGAAATCATCATCATGCCTTTGAGGTTGTGTCTGCTGGTAGAAGTTTGTACCGGGTGATCCTTATCTAACGTTTTTAATTTCAAAATTGTTTAAATCCTAAATTCTACTCTCATTTGGTGGCATTTGCATTGGTCAAATGATTAAAAGAACACTGAAATAGCTCGATTGACTCCCATGCTTATATTTAATACTAACATGACTAAAATCAGCAGTCATTTTTTCTCGCTTGTGATTTACATGCCAAAACGGGAAGTGACCAACACCTGCAAATCTGCAGTAATATGCATTAACGAGTAAAAGTTTGAGCAAAACCTCAGGCTAATTTGTTTTACAATAAATCATAAAGCCTCCATATCTGTCTTTACTGATCCGTCAATATTAAAAAAATCATTTAAGAAAGTCTCAACTAAGACACTAGTTAATTTTTATTATCTCTAAGGGGTTAGTTGGACAGTGGGTACCATCTCTCATCCCAAGCCCCAATCTCCCACATCCCCCTTCTCTCCAACTACACTGTAACCACCCCTCTTTTTGCAGCTTCCCCATTTCTTTTCTTCCACCTCCTACCCCTTCTTCATTCCCTCTTCCCCACCCCTCTTCTCCCAACAGTCCCTTTTTAGCTGCCCGCCCATCATTTATAGTGCAGCCTGAACTTGACATACATAAAGTAAAGTGTATACCTCAAACAATAGAATTAAACCAGCTTGCTCATGCTTACGAAGCACTTTCAACTATTACCTTATTACTTTCACGGAACGCATCAGATTAGACAAAAAAAGCTGGAAATATTATTTAATAATAAAAGCTTCAATAAAAACAGAATAAGACATTAGAAGACAATGCATTGGCCCATTTATATTATGTATACTCTTAAAAAAAGTTACGCATAGATAGAAAATTTCCTATAGGTTTAAATATTGCAAGTAGAACTCAAGTGTATATTTTACGCATTAATTTCCCGTTTAAATCAATGCAAAATGTTTCATGAAAAACATTAGTCGTGTTCCACTCACAATTTCTAAAAAACCATTGAAGTTAGGATTTTTGTCTAAATTAATCAAACAATCTTTAATTGATATCGTTTTCTTTTTACTGGATTTTATTTCATGAAAATCGGTTGCAGAACAGCTCAGCAATTTTGTTTTGAAATTATTTGGATTTTGCATTAAACGTACGGGGAATTTTCTATCTATGCGTAACTTTTTTTAAAGAGTATAGAAGAAGAAGAAGTATAAGTTACATATGAAGTATATAATTATCACCTATATATTAGTTAATTTATATTCAGTATATTTATAGTCATTAAGATAGTATTCTTATTATAAGTACTCAGGTACAACCCAGACGAGGAGATAGGCCTATTAATGGAAGCAATGGTGCACAGTTAGATTTAAAAAGTTATATATAATATAATTCTACAAGTTAGCTACAAAACCGGAGTGGCCATCCTCGTGTCAAAAGCAGATACACTAGCACATGAGGTAATATATCTGCAGATGGCACCGAGGGACAATGCTCTATGGCACATTCCAGTCTTGGCCCTTGTATATGAGTGGCTGCAGGACCAGGTGGTCATCCTTGTGTCGTATGTACATGCATAAGCAGATATAAGCTAAATGGTTACACGTGTACAAACGGCACCAAGGGACGGTGCTCTATGACACACACTTGTCCTTGCCATTAAAAAAATAAATTTTAAACCACCTGCACCACTAAATATTAGACGCCTTTATTAATTCACAAATTTTTAGTAATATATCTACGTTTTCGGTGTTGAGTAACCAAATTAGCTTTCCACTCGAATGCAGCTGTTGAAAATTTGGACAGTTTTGGTTGACTGTCTGAAGCATTTCTGTTCTTAGATTTGCTAAAAACTTGCAATCGAATAGAAAATGCATTTCATCGTCTACCTCGTCTGAGCTACACCTGAGGCATGTCCTACTTTGTCGGGGAGTACCCTGATAACGCCCTTGTTCTATTCTCAATCTATGTGCTGATATTCTTAGTCTAGTGAAATTTTTCCTGTGCTCTTCGGAACGAATAAGTGTCAGATATGGTTCAAATCCGAAATTACATTTGAATTTGCCATAGCTGCACAATTTTCCATCACAAGATTTTTGCATTTGAATGAGCCATTTCTCTCCGTAGAACTGACTCAGTAGTTTTTTATAGGAGTTTGAGAATTTGTGAGGACTCACATTTTTTAGGTCCTGAATACCTTTAATTTGTTTAAGTATAAATGCCATAGATCCATACCAAGATTGTGTCTTAGCTTCATTTAATGATTTTGACACCAAGTAGGCATCTTTTAGTATGGGAAATGAAGACTCTAAGTTTTCAAGACGATACCAATAAGTAATCATAGATTTTAATATATCAAAATGTAAAGGAAAACGTCCCAGTTCTGAGAGTATGACAAGATTTGTGGCCCTTTTATTTACCCCCAGTACAATTTTGCAAAATTTGATATGCAGAATTTCTGCTGGTAATTTGGGGAATGCATCATCTATGTTAGCATTATCTATGCTTAACTTTTTCTTAAAGGGATTCAAGTATCCCCAGACTTCTGATCCATACAGCAAAATAGGTTTTATTGTATGGTCAAAAACATGGAGACAATTTTTCACACTTGGATTAAGTGATAAAAAATCTTTGCGGAGTTTGTGATATGCTTTAAGAGCTTTGTTATATAGCAATCTTTGAGCACAGGAAAAAGATCCAGATGCACTAAAAGTAATACCTAGGTATTTACATTGTTGAACACATTCAATTGTGTTATTATCAAATATAAATAACTGCTTGATATGGCGGTCTGCTTTGTTGAAGATCAAAATTTTTGTTTTGGTGGTATTGATTTTCAAACACCATTCTTTACAATACACACTAAGTTGATCAAGTTTCTTTTGAAGTCCCTCTGCAGAGGTTGAAAGAAGTACAATATCATCTGCATATAATAAGCAATGCAATAAATTATCATTCAATTCAACCGGGTCAGGTGTACAGCTCATATATGTTGGTAAGTCATTAATAAAGATTTTGAATAGATTAGGACTTAAGTTATCCCCTTGCTTGACTCCAACGTTTGTATGAAAGAATTCAGTAATCCTATTTTTATCTATTCGCACACATGATTTACTTTGATTATACATACTCTTTATTAAATTGTAAAAATTGCATTGGATACCTAAATTAAGTAATTTCAGTTTAATGCCTTGATGTATAACTGTATCAAAGGCCTTTTGAAAATCAACAAAGCAGGCATATAATCTACCCTCTTTTTGGCTGCAGTATTTGTCAATTAATGTTTTAAGGATAAACATGTGGTCTGATGGTCTAGCTTTTTTAGTGAACCCAATTTGTGCATCATTAATAATTTTGTGTTTTTCCAAATATTTTTGGAGGCGGTTATCTAATATCTTATTAAGTAATTTCCCTAGTGCAGCTGTGATGGTGATCCCTCTATAATTATTTGGGTCTGAAGCATCACTGGATTTATACAGTGGTACTATATAGCCTGGAGTCCAGGTTTCAGGATAAATACCATTGGTTAAACATGAATTAAAAATGTTAAACAAACAGGGTAACAGGGAAGAATGACCTGATTTAAGCATATTATTAGTTATATTGTCTAGACCTGCTGCCTTATTTACCTTTAGGCTTGCTATGGCAGTAGATATTTCAGATTCAGTGATCCTCATATCAAGTTCATTAAAGCACTTTTCTTTTTCAAGAATATTGACTTTCTGTTCTAGTATTTTAAGTTGATTTTTGAACTCTTCTTTTGGTTCATTCAAAGTTTGAAAATGTGAAAACCATGCTGAAGGCTGTATCATTGAGTTATCATTATGGCTATCTTTTCCTTGTAACTCATTTATGAGTTTCCAATATTTTTTGGGGTCATCTTCATAAAGAGTTTCTATCTGATTAAGCAGTGACTGCTTATACTCACGATGCTTAGTTTTCCTTGCTTTTGAATATATTCTCAGTAATTTATAATAATGTCCTTTGACTAAAGGATCATTTGGATATTTTGTGTAGATCTTACCATAACTTAATAGATTGCGTCTCATTTTAAATAGATCACAATCAAACCACTTTTTATTTTTAGTTTGCTTTTTAGAGTTAAGAGGTTTACGTTTTTTTAGAGATTTATTGGCAGCAGCAGTTAATATGTTGGTCAGAGCCATGGATGCTTCATCAATAGTTGTTTTTGGGTCATCACTATCAAGCTTAATTTTTGAGAGGTTCTCTAGCTGATCCTTTATGTCAAGAGACAGTAGAGCCTCTTGAAACAAGGATGGTGACTCATCAGACCAAATGTACCCAGGATTTATTTCATGCACATTTGTATCTACAGTAATAGGTTCAGAACAATATTTAGCAGACATTCTTCATCCAATCATACAATGACAATCTGACATTAATGGAGTGAAATCGTGAATTTTCATAAACAACACTTGGTCCAGAATACTCTCCGACAAAAGTACATAATCGACTGTGCTTGCTCCATTTGGAGTATAACAAGTAAGCTTACCAAAAGAGTCTCCGAGGACCCGACCATTCAATATCCTAATCTGATTAGAGATACACATGTCAAGTAATTCTTTACCTCTTTTATCTACTTTTATATCCTGACTTCTGCGGTTAAGTATTTGTTTGTCACTACAATAATCAGAGTGTAGTGGCACATGATTGTTATCGTCATTAGTAATGAAATCAGGCTCAGAAGACACTCTTGCATTGAAATCTCCACAAAGTAGTATGTTACCTTTATCTTTATATAATATGATATCTCTTTCCAATTGACTAAGAATATCATGGTCGAGTCCCCTGGAGTAAGACGAACCTTCAGGTGGGTTATATACCACACAAATATACAAGTGTTTATCAAAACCAAAGTGGTCTTTCTCTAATTTCAACCATTGTAAATCTGGTATTACAGAGTTTAATATCTTAACATGAGGTTTTAAAGAAGGCTTTCTTAATATAGCAATTCCTCCAAAGTATCTATTGTTACCTTTTGTGATAGGTCTACATGCTAAATGACAGTGAAATTGACCAATATTTGTAATATTAGCATCATGCCCTAAATGGGTCTCTACAAGAAATACAAGATCTAAATTTTCAATTTTTTTAAGAAAAACTGGATCATAAATTTTATTATGTTGTCTTTTAAACAGACCCCCTACATTCCAGCAACCCATGCAAATGGACAATTTGTTATCATTCTTTCTCATTATAATATTCTTTCAAGATATGATTTTGAGTAAAAGAGAAAAAAATATATATTTTTTTTTTATAAAATACCCAAGCCCTTGCTACATGCACATTCAATACATTGTATATTGTATACATAGTAATTAGGTATTAATTTTAGTGTACAGGTATATATTTTAGTGTACATATAGACTCTTATAAAATACAGTATATCATCATAGACCTGTATATTCAATTACTATACAGGTCTATGATATCATACATATATATGGTATATATGGTATATATGCACATAAAGAAAATTGCGAACTTCATTGACATAATTTCATAAATGTCATTTCATTCATAAATTACTTTTTGCATTTCACAAAAAAAGAATAAAAATAAAAACAGTACAAAATTATTCGACCCTGATGGGACTCGAACCCACAATCTTCGGCTCCGGAGGCCGACGCCTTATCCATTAGGCCACAGGGTCATGCCAAAGAGAGGGGATTAACAGAATATATGAAGACAATCAAAGTACCAAATGCTCATGCAATGTTGACTTTTAAAGGATTTCGTTCTTATTTATCCGCTCATCGTTAATGCCGATAAATTGAAGGTTTAATGCACAGAAAAAAAAACAGATAAGGCCAATATTTGTTTTACTTCAAGGGAAGGAAAATACACAACGCCTTCCGAATAGAAATTCCCGTAACGTCCCAAGAACCTACTGTAGGTAAAATGTTTAAACTTAAAAACATCGGAAAGGGTATCCTTGCTATTAATATTTTCTGTTATAATAACGTAGGGTGCAATTCTAATCATAATCAATTTGAAAAACCTATATACCCCCCAATTACTTAAAACTTAATTCAAACTTGGTGGCGACACGACCTGAACAGGTGCTCATCTCGTCCCAAATGTTTATTTTCGGAACACCTTTTGTGTTTTCTTCAATTTACATAACACAATCATAACATGCCAAACCTTTGAACCAACATCGCCTGATAATCGTAAAATACAAAATATCACAAAACAAGTCTAATAATATAAACACCCCATCACCCACAAAGTCATCAAACATGTCTAATGCCATAAAATTAGCTCAGTGTAACGGGGCAAGTGGAAATTCAGGAACATCACGGAATGAAGCACCATCACTACCCAAACGCCGGTAAAAATAAATTCAGTTGATAGATTTTATGATTTATCTGTACATATTTTGAAATTATGATTTGAAATCACTTGCTCAAATCCTTGATTTTTAGTTTTTGTAAGCAACAGATGAGAATTAATCTGATGAATTATGGCAAAGTTTATACAAAGTTTCCTAAAGATCCATCAGTTAAGGTTCATCTGTACCTTTCGTTAAAAAAGGTGAAATTTTCTACCTATTTTTTAGTATATGCAGAACAAAAACTTCAAATAAAATTACATAATAAAGCATAGCTGGACCTAGATATGGTAATTTCCGATTCAATATCTATCAATTTTTCATTTTAAGTTCCTTAAAAATTAAGATCTCTTTTTTTCCTGTTCAGATTTTGAATTGAAAAAGGACAAACTATCCCTATTGTGCCTCGTACATGAAACGAGGTGAACACTTTTAGTTAAAATCCTTATTGAAAGTTGCATGAAATTTGAGGCATCAAGAAAGGGTGAAAGTGATATTAGCCTTAAATCGGGTGTTTTTAAAAGCGGAGAAAAAAGAGATCTCTTAAATAAAGGATTTTTTCGGGATGAATTCATAGAGAAAGGGTAAGAATTTCTAATATTTAGGTCCAGCTACACTTTATATTTCAATTTTATGTGCAGTTTTGGCTGTGCATATACTGAAAATAGATTAAAAATAACGCCATGTTTTAAAGAAAGGTACAGATGAACCTTAAAAATCATTTCTATAAGCTGTATAGAGAATATAATAAAACAAGAAAGACAAAGCGAAAAGCTTTTAGACAAAACATGTTGCATGAGCTCGAAACTCTACACGAGGAAAGCCCCAAAAAATACTGGCAGCTTATAAATGAGCTACAAGGAAAACATCAAAATA
The DNA here is from genome assembly GCA_963971305.1 of Arcuatula senhousia. Lineage (NCBI taxonomy): Eukaryota > Metazoa > Mollusca > Bivalvia > Mytilida > Mytilidae > Arcuatula > Arcuatula senhousia. The sequence goes on from OZ020311.1 coordinate 24,294,689, forward strand.
CTAGCAACAGTTGTATTTCTCCTGATGATTGGTTATGTCATTTCAAGAATTTAAATGAGGCAAAAGATAAATTTCACAACCGTATTAATGAAATAGATCAAAAAGTGAAACAGCTTGAAAAAAAACAACTGTTTTAATGAACTTGACTTTGCCATAACAGATTCCGAAATTTTAGATGCTATATCCCATATTAAACTTAATAAATCTCCTGGCTTAGACAATGTCTCTAATAATATGATCAAGCATTGTCAGTCTGCAATTTTACCTTGTTTTAAAAAAATGTTTAATGCCTGTTTTACAAGCTGTTTTTATCCAGAAAATTGGGCTGAGGGATACATAGTGCCATTGTACAAAGGCAATGATGTAAATGACCCTGGTAATTACCGTGGTTTAACTATTACAAGTGCAATTGGAAAATTATTTAACCGTATTCTCAATGATAGACTTGTCAAGTGTTTAGAAAAACATAATATTATTAATAATTGTCAAATAGGCTTTACCAAAAAAGCAAGAACTTCTGACCACATGTTTAATTTAAGAACTATAATAGATAAATACTGCAGTACAAGTAATAGTAAGATACAAAATGTATTTGCCTGTTTTGTTGACCTTAAAAAGGCATTTGATACTGTAATCCATGCAGGAATAAAATTGAAACTATTGGAAGTAGGTTGTGGATCCTTATTTTACAATATTATTAAAAATATGTATGCTGTCAGCAAATTTTTTTTTTTAATCTAGTATCAAAGTTGATGATAATACATGTATGATTGATTTCATTCCAACTCATTTAGGAGTCAAACAGGGTGACAATTTAAGCCCTAACTTGTTTAAAATTTTTATAAATGACTTTCCAAAGTATTTAAATAATTCACCTGACCCCGTTTTCCTTGATGACAAAGCAATCCATTGTCTCATGTATGCTGATGACATAATTTTACTTTCTACTTCAATCTGCCTCTGGATTACAGGAAAAGTTGAATTTACTTGATAAATTTTGTAAAGACTGGTGTCTTACTGTTAATACTCAGAAAACCAAAATACTTATATTCAACAAGGCAGGGAAGCTTATTGATATGAAGTTCAAGTTTGACAATACAGTTCTAGAATGTGTCAATAGGTATAAATATATTGGAGTTACATTTTGTGCTTCAGGATCATTTGCATATGCTCAGGAGGAATTATATAATAAAGCAATCAAAGCATATTTTAAGCTTTCAAAAGATTTTCTATCTCTTTATCCAAGTGTTAAAACTAGTATGCAAAAAGATTTTCTTTCTTCAGGATCATTTGCATATGCTCAGGAGGAATTATATAATAAAGCAATCAAAGCATATTTTAAGCTTTCAAAAGATTTTCTATCTCTTTATCCAAGTGTTAAAACTAGTATGCATGTTTTTGATCATACTATTAAACCCATTCTTTTATATGGGTGTGAAATATGGGGAACCTTTAATCCCTATTCTTCCAGATTTAGAAATGGTATAAACAATATGTGTTTGGATGAAATTTATTCAAAACAGAAAGCTGAAACACTCCATCAAAAGTTCTGTAAATTTATTCTTGGGGTTCATAGAAAATCTACCAACTTTGCTGTCTTATCAGAACTTGGAAGATTCCCCCTACATTTTAATATAATAAAGGCCATGCTTAAGTATCATGACAGACTTGCTAAAGTTAAAGATTGCTTTCCCCTGCTGCATGCAGCATACAATGAATCTATTTTAATTGACTCAAAAAAGCACTTATCATGGTATTCATCTGTCAGAGTTATTATCAATAAGATAAAGACTTCCTTGAATGTGAATATGAAAATTACAAATAAAACTCTTTTGGAATTCTTTTTAAAAGAATGGAAACAAAGATTACATCAAGTTTCTGATGGTAAATTATGTACTTACTCAACTTTTAAAATATCTTTTGATAATAAAAAAACTTTGAACAGAGATGTAGATTAACCAAATTCAGAATCTCGGCTCATAAGCTTAATATAGAGACAGGTAGATACAAGGGCATTCCCAGACACAATAGACTCTGTACAAGATGTGATTTAAATGTTGTGGAGGATGAGACTCATTTCTTGTGTGTGTGTCCTGGAGTGAACAATATTCGTCAAGAGCTAGAAACTACTGCTCATAGAAAATGTAAAAATTTTGCATCTCTAGAATCTAAGACAAAACTCATTTGGGTATTACCTAATGAGGATTTAGAAATTCTTAATCTAATATGTTCATTCCTGGCACACATATAATGTTTGGTGTTTTTTTAATCCTCTATATTAAATTAATATCTGCTGGTCTGCCACATTGATGGTACATTCTTTGTTCTATTTAAGAGTTCTGAGAATATATTTATATATGACTAAAATGCACTACTGCAGTTCTTAAGCACCGCCCCCTGGTGACCACAGCATTCATGGAACATTAAACTTCTATGGGTGCTTTGATCACGGGGAGAACTGTACAGTATGTGTATAAATCAATGCTACAAGTAGTTATAAGTTTCGCAGTCCTAAAGCACCGTCCCCTGGTGACCATAGCATGCATATGACTATATCATTTTATAAATCTTGTATGTGTGATCTGAGCACGGGGAGGACTGCTATAACAAATGTTTTTTGTTGTTTTTGTTTTTACTTGTAATTTATCATTGTAGCATAATGAAATATTGGCCCTTTTTTGTATCCAGACTCTTTGAACAAGTATATATATAGTATCTGCATTAAGCTATCTATTTATTATAATCTTATACTTTATTCTATTCTCTGTTATAATGTAATCATTGTTATGATGCTGCCCTTTGAGGGACCATAATTGGAAAATAAATTATGTCTATGTCTATGTAATACAAAATTCCACTAAATCTCACTTGCCTGTCTGTGAACAGGTGAAAGAATATTTACTGTCCAGAATTTCACAGACTGCCTGTGTCCTATACTGGACAGTAAGTGGTTAAGGTTCATCTGTACCTTTCTTTAAAACATGGTGTTATTTTTAATCTATTTTCAGTATATACACAGCCAAAACTGCACGTAAAATTGAAATATAAAGTGTAGCTGGACTTCTTAAAATTCTTACCTTTTCTCTATGAATTCTTCCAGAAAAAATCCTTTATTTTAGCATAGACCTGTATATAAATAGATTTGCAAATTGGTGAAATCTCACAATATCTCATGCAAAGAAACAAGATCTCGTACAAAATAAACAATTTGAAATGTACAACTTTATACTGTTATATCTCAAAAACCATTAAAGATTTTTACATGATTCTTTTTTACAGCCATTCTTAAATGTTTTGAGATATTACATGTGACAAAATAACTTTTATAACCTTAAGCACTTTAGAGGAGTATCGAAAGAGTCCATACTACCCAAGTTTTCATGAAAATACAATATTTTACAAAACAATTGTAAAGTTTCCACTTTAAATTGTCACAAAAAGTTTATTCCTCAACCAAATTTAATGAAATTTTCACACAGATGTTCCTTAATCTTTTCTCTGTTTAATGCAATTTATTCTGTTTGATTCCATAGAAAGACATAAAAGAAGTTAGAAAAATTAACAAACTCTCATTTATAAACCAGTGATATTTTCACACATATACTGGATAATTAACAAGTTGCAAATCTATTAAATTTCATGCAACTTTCAATAAGGGGTTTAACTAAAAGTGTTCACTTCGTTTCATGGAAGAGGTACAAAAGGGATAGTTTGTCCTTTTTCAATTAAAAAAAAGAGGTCTTTATTTTTAAGGAACTTAATATGAACAAGAATATGTCCAAAAGACATAATGCCCCATCTCGCAACATTTATTTTTTTTCCACAATCACTAAAGCATCAACATGGTTGCTATTAAAGCACTTGTCAGTCAGAAGGAATGGACTTTAACTTAACCATTCTTCTATAAGTGGTCATTCATGCGGAAAATATAGGTCACTGCCAGCATCCGAAGCATGCATTGTGCTAAACATTACTAGGTGCACCTACCATACCAATATATTTGATGTGGCACATGTCAGTAAAAAAGGAATGGTCTTTATCCATTCTTCTATAAGTGGTAATTCATGCGGAAAATATTGGTCACAGCCAGCATCCGAAGCATGCATTGTGCTTAGCATCAATAGGTGCACCTATCATAACAATAGAGTAGATGTGGCACATGTCAGTAATTGGGAATGGACTTTAACCAGTCTTCTTCAAGAAGGTCATCCATGTGGAAAATATAGGTCACATCCAGCATCCGAAGCATACATTGTGCTAAGAATCACTAGGTACACCTACCATACCTATTTGGTTGGTATGGCACTTGTCAGTAAGGAGGAATGGACTTAAACCATTCTTCTATAAGTGGTCATTCATGCGGAAAATATAGGTCACATCCAGCATCCGAAGCATGCATTGTGCATTGTGCTAAGCATCATTAGATGCACCTACCATTCCAATTAGGTTACTATGGCATTTGTCAGTAAGAAGGAATGAACTTTAATCATTCTTCTATAAGTGGTCATTCATGTGGAAAATATAGGTCACTGCCAGCATCTGAAGCATGCACTGTGCTTAGCATCACTAGGTGCACATACCATGCCAATATGGTTGATGTAGCACTTGTCAGTTAGAGGGAATACACTTTAACCATTTTTTCTGTACATGATCATTCATGCAGAAAATATAGGTCACATCCAGCATCCGAAGCATGCATTGTTCTTATCATCACTAGATGCACCTACCATACCAATATGATTGATGTGGCATTTGTCAGTAAGTGCAAATTTGGAAATATGGGATTTGGGACGGACATCCCAACGGACGGACGAACGAACAGAAGGACGGACGAACGGACGGATGAACGGACGGACTCACAGTCCCGAACACTATATGCCCCTCTACTTTCGTAGATGGGGCATAAAAATTGATAGAAATTGAATCAGAAATTACCATATCTAGGTCCAGCTATGCTTTAGCCTTTATTTTATTATTTTATTTGTAGTTTTTGTTCTACATATACTAAAAAATGTGTAGAAAATATCGCTATTTTTAAAAAAAGGTACAGATGAACCTTTTGATGGTGGTCTTGACAGTCATTGACAGTAAGGTTGTCCGCTACAGGCCCCCTGATAATCAATTTCACACCCTTTACTAATTGCCAACTTTGGCCTTTTTTACCAGCACAGTTTGTATTATTTCCAGCCCTTTCCTTTGACCCCTGTTTCATGTTCTTTGAGGCAGCTGCCTCCAATTCCTGTTTTTTTCTCTACTGCCTCTCCTAATCTATAGGTCGACACCAAAGTTAGCTTACATGGCATGTCTGGGACTTCAGGCAACAACTTACTGTAACACTTACGCTTTCCCTGGCTTTTCTCTGATGAGCTGTTTGTGACACACGTCTTTAGTAACTTTAAACTCAGAAATTTTGGAATATTTGGTTCTTATACTTTTTTTTAAAGGTCCCAAAATCTTTTCAATAAATGTTTTTTATTATTAAGTTAGGTAGGACAGTGGTGTCAGCATAATCTTTTTTACCCCCTGCTTAAAAAGGTAATATGTACAAAAATGTACATGTACTGAAAGGGGTTTCCTCTGTTATGCCTCAGATTACACACTTATTCAATATCTAATCATCTATATTCCACATCTCCTAGTCCCTATTTTACCACTCAATGAATTTTCATGATTCTTTTTAGGCGTGCACTTATCATTTTAAGATTTATCTAATTGAATTTTTGGATGAGCTGTGGCCTAGTGGTATTTATTTGTGGACTGCAGTTTTCAGTTTTTGCCCTAGTTTTATCTTCCAGGTAATTAAATGTATATCAAACACATTTATTTGTTTTATTGCAGTCAAGAGGTTCTTAAATGGAATGGCTGGGGTTATAAAGATTCAAAGTTTAAAGTGAACAAAGACAACCAAGTAGAATTTACTGGAGAAAGGTAATTTCTATGTAACATAACTGTTAGTTACATTGTACTTTAAAGAAGCTGAGGTACCAGTATTATACTTTAAAGAAGCTGAGGTACCATTTGGGGATCCAAATGTCATAAGTGAACTCAGGTGCTCAGGAAGAGTAAGCTGTTCCTGCTTTCTATAAGACACCCGTCGCACCACTAAATCATTGTTATTGCACTTGACTCATACTTGTTAAGCTGCTTATAGTGAATGGAATTATTACTACAAGTACATGCACATGTATGATGTAGAACATATTTTTTTATTTTTACTTTGCTATAAAAATCACATTCAAAAGATGTAATAATTATTATATCGACTTTTTAGGTACAAACTTAGTGGACAAACTATGCCTTTGTTGAAAGAATGGATGATGGCAACAGTGGGTATAAGTCTGGATCACAAAACTCCAGCTCAGGTATAGGTTGATTTCTTGATTTACACAAAAATGTACATGTATTAGCATTACTATGATTATACATGTAAATTGTTTATGATTTGAAATAAATGTAATCTACCTACCTACCTTATACCTATGTTATAGTAAAATCATAAAAATATGAAATATGAAATGAAAAATATCAGGATTGATAAGCTTTTGATTTATGTTTGCTTTGGTTAATAATTCCATGAATTGCGAAAAAAAAACAACAGTTAAATTATTATGCAACTTTAAAATCAACAGAACCTCTCATATTTAATGTTATTATCGCCATCAATTTTGATGATGAATAAATGAAAATTATAATAGAAATTAATTCATGAAACAAAATTTGGACCTTGATTTAGACCAATATTAGTTCCATTTCATGCTGCAAGTTTTCATTTTTTTCTCCCTCTTTAGCCTGAGCTAACTGCTAAAGACATAGAGGCTCCTGTAAAGAATGATGCTTTCATAGAGGACTTGCGTAGAACAGGGATTAGTCAGTCTGATGATTGTCAGGACCGTTTGTTCAGAGCTCATGGTTAGTGAGGGTTATAAAAAATATATTTAGGTTATGGGGAAAGACTCAGTGGATCTTTACAACATCACAATAAATGAAGATTCAGAATACAGTATATAGAAAATGGTGAATAAGAGAATGTTAAACACATGCATACACAAAGCTCATCGCAAGTGGAGTATTTAATTAGAATTTTATAACAAAGGATAAATGGGCAAATTAAGGGCCATAATTCAAACACTAATCCTAGTTGATTTTTGTTGTAGGCCTAATGATTAAAAACCATAGGCAATTTTGTTCAAGACGAAAAGAATGGTGACAACTGTTTTTTTTTAAAATGTAAAAAATAAAGCATATATTTTCACTTGAATATCACTCCGTTTCAGTTACATCTTTGTAGTAAAATTCAATGTCATGAGAAATGATATTTTTTTCGTGTTTAGTGCATGTTTTTTGTTTGCAAAAGAGCAAAAGAGTCATTGCTTTAAAAATGCCAGAAAATAAAACAGAAGAGCATAATGTTCATGAATGAATTAAAAAAAAAGAGAAACAACAACAAACCATGTCATAAGAAAAAGTCAATTGTTTAAGATAAAAAGAACTATTAAGTAGAAGTCCACCTAAGAATCATGCAAAATTGAAGAAAAGTGATTCCTTCGATAAAAAGGCTACAGTGGTTTATTTTTTTGAAAGATAGTTCAAAGTATATAAAATAAGAAATAAATAACAATTTGCTCATAACTGCCTGGTCCTGGGAGAAATCTTGCCATTTTGTTACAATGGTTTCTATTGAAATTATTTACAATTTTTAGAGTTATCTTACATTTTTCCAATGCATTCTATATATTTTTTTTCTCTCAGGACCAGGGCTAGTTTAGAAAAAGAGCACAAAAAAGATCAAAGCAGGGTGCTAGTAGGAGTAACACATAAAAAATAAATTGGTGTAGGCTTTCTACCCATGAATCGCTCTCTGCATGATTCTTATAAAAAAGTGGTACTTAAATACCATTTCTCTTTATAAAATGTTTTTACAATAGGTCATACATTACATGAAGTATTTTTACTGAGAGAAGGAAAGTTCAAAAGAATTCCAGATCTTGTGGTTTGGCCCAGTAAGTAGACATTTCTTCAGCAACTTCAATAAGCTGGAAAAGTACATATAATGTATTACTTAGTTGATTAAAATAATATATGATTTGGAATTAATAAAAAGGTAGTACATATGTATTTGGATTAAGAATTGTTGTTATTCTTTTTATGTAAAAGTGAATTTAAATGAATTTGAACAGCTGTTTTAAAAACCTGGATATATTTCTGAAAATTGTTGTTAAAATTTGTATTTTTTAAATTCTAAATGTATGTTTTTTCCTCACTTTTCAGCCAGTCATAATGAAGTAGCAAAAATAGTCGAGCTATGTTGTAAGCATAATGTGGTTATAATACCATTTGGAGGTTAGTATGTTGAAAAGTAGGAATTTTATCCCACTCTGTCTGTCCATAATAAAGAAGTTAAGTCGTTTCTCTTGAACTAGAAAAAACTTCTTTATTCTGTGTGTAATAAAAAATGTCTGCCATGAAAAGGTTTTACATATACAGTGAAACTTCTCTAAACCGGCCGCCACAGGGACCATATAAAATGGCCAGTTTAGAGGGGTGGCCGGTTTTGTGGGTGTCTCCTTAATGTCCATCACTGTTACAACCCATGATCAAAATATATTGATCTTAAATTGATAAAAGTATATTCTTTATCTTATACCTTGCGAAAGCTGTCTCAGTAACATTTAAAAATAAGGTTATGTTTACTTATTTTATATTTTTATTATTTTGATATTAAATTTGATTTGTAGTAAAGCTAAAAAAGTGAGTATTTAAAGATCAGGTAGTTTTATAATATGGACAACACTTTTGGTTCTGTTTGTTACTTGGCAAAATTCTTTATCAGTCTGGCATAAATTAAAATGCATTAAATAATGTCAAAAGACTATTTTCATACCATTAAATATCAGGATTATGTTCAGCTCATTAATTCCAATTTACATGATCAAATTACCTATGAATATTTTGATCAGCTTGGACAGAAAGATTTAAATAAACATCTTTATGTCACAATAACTTACAAAATTGCAATTATTAATTCCATAAATCTCTTAATTATCATTTTAAATTAATTGTTTATATAATAATTCAAATTGATTTGTGAAGGGCTTCAAAATTCTTTAATTGCCTTTTAAAACTAGTGTGTTGACAACTTTATTGCCTGTGGCATTGATTGCTTGGCCAGTATTCAGGGGTTTAAATTACTTGATTTATGAAGGGAAAGTTTGAAAAAGGTGGCCGGTGTACGGTTTGGAGGGGTGGCCAGTTTTGTGAGGAAAATTTACATAGACTTTTAATAGAATTTTGCAGGGACTTTTTGAAATGGCCAGTTTAAAGGGGTGGCCAGTTTTCAGGGGGTCCGGTTTAGAGAAGTTTCACTGTATATATCAAAGATTATTTCTAGGACAAGAAGTTTTTATGTGTCAAAATACATGTACTGTTAAAATCAAATGTAGGGCCTATTTTCGCTTGTTTTACAATTAAAAACATATACACTTAAATATTTACCTTGTGAATTTTCCCCACATGCAAAATGTTTTCTTAAAAGGTATAGAAATTTTCTGTGCATTTTTAGGAGGAACAAGTGTGTCTAGTGCTTTAGAATGTCCTGCAGAAGAACAAAGAATGATTGTATCATTAGATACTACACAGATGGTAAGAAAATCATAATATGAATACTTGCATCACTATTGTAACAGTATTCCAACACCTTTTAAAAAAAAAAATGTAGTAGCCCAAAGGTAAATATTTGCATGGCCTTTGTGAAATCTGTTTGGTAATAATCTATAACTACACGACTGCTGCTTGTCTTACATTTTTATGATCGCCTGCAACATGTTTCATTGCAAAGCGACATATAAGGCTACATTGACACTATCTGTGTCTTGCCTTGTCATCCAGCGTTGTCATCCTGCATCTTCCTGCAGTGTCGCACAATTTTTTTTAGGGCAACTACATGTGACAGCTTCTTGATATTTGTCATGCAGCTTCCTTCTATGGTACTATATTGTGTAAAGTGATTTTATGCTTGTATTTTATCTACTTTCTGTTTACCAAATTTATAAAGACGCAGGCTTCCCCGTGCTTAAGTTGTATGCTCTTATATATTTTCGAGTACTGGAATATGTGTTGGAAAGACACGTTTACATATTTTCAAAATTTTACAACATTTAGCTATTTCTTAAAAAAATAATAAATTTATCTGTTTGGTCATTGTTGCAATATTTTTGGCTTCTGTTTTTGTTATATCTAATCTTATGTTCTACCGGTTTTCCAAGTTTTTTACTCCTAGCGTGTCTGATGAAGGTTAATCCAGAAAAGCGCTTCACACGCAGTGAAATTTTGCGTTGTACATTTATCAAAATCATTTCAATATGTGGATTGTGTCTTTCTGGCACATATTCCATATTCTTTTGTTTTTAATATACGTCTTCCATGGAAGACCATCATTCTAGTTTTCCTTTATCATGTTCAGAAAAAAGACATTACTTTTACCAGTCATGAGCTTAATTGTTTTGGTTAAGCTCATCCTTTTATCTACGTTTTTAAACAGAAATTTGAATTGCAGTTTTTATCTTAAATTTTTTGATAAAAATTAAATTTTCAATAATATTTGACTCCAAGGAAAAATTACCGGTATGTAAAGAATTCTTTAGTTAAAAGATTGTGTCTCTTTTGATTGATCTTAATGTCAATATTTGTTTTGTAGAACAAAATTTTATGGATAGACGAGAAGAATTTGACAGCTTGTTGTGAAGCTGGCATTATAGGTCAAGATTTAGAACGAAGGGTAAGAAACATACTAGTTAAAAATCATTGATTGAATCAAAGTGTAAACTATTGTCAGAAATAGAAACAAAAGGGACAGCATATAAGCAAATAGTAACCTTAAATCACCAAATCTACAGCTTCAATAGCATAGAAAACATAGTATCTTGACAGACTGGCTTTAAAATGAGTTGCAGTGTTATGATTTTTATGCTTCAAACTTAGACCATAAAGAGATAACATAAAGAAATGTCAATTTAAAAAATCACAATGGAAAACAGCCAGCAGTCTTTAACATGAAAGAGAAAATATTTCTAAGATTTTGGGTAAAATAAAGTAATGCATTGCAAATATTTTGTTTTCTTGCTCCAGAACTTGCGCACAATAGGTGGATATAACAATTAAAGAATGGGAAATAAAACTTTCTTTTACATCTAGCTTGCAGCCAAAGGATTTTGTACAGGACATGAGCCTGACTCAATGGAATTTAGTTCCCTTGGAGGCTGGGTAGCAACTAGAGCATCAGGCATGAAGAAAAACATTTATGGCAATATAGAAGATTTGGTAAGTTGAAGTCAAAATAATCACCTGTTTTTAGATTAAATACAGTCATTATGACATTGCTACAGCATTGTTGAAAATATAGTTAGACATAAGTTTATGGAGACTCGCACAAAAACATGGAAAGCGTTACACATGCATGTATTAAATATTCATGAAAAAAATGCTCAACAGAAAATGACAAAATTTACACATTTACATGTATATTCCGTTAATTAACTCTTTTATCACTCAGTTTTGAAAAATTAAGGAAGCAAACAACCAAACAATATAAGATCATTATACTTAGTGAAGTGCTTGAATATGTTTATTTCTTAACTTTTGTTTTTAATGTACTGTCAGTTATAGATCTATATGTTTTCATTTTTGAGGTTGTACATGTGAAGTTTGTGACACCTCAAGGAATAATGCAGAAATGTTGTCAAGTACCACGAATGTCTTCAGGATTAGATATTCATCACTTTATCATGGGTTCAGAAGGTAGGATATATCTGGAAAAATTTCATCTTTAGTTCAATCTGCTTATATCAGTTATTTATGAGTACTTATACAATCTAAGTAAATAAATCAATATAGCTTTAAAACATCCAACCCATCGGATTTTACTTGATTATAGGATATGAAAATTCTTGATTATAAATTGGCGGATGTCAGAGGGGGGGGGCAGGGAAAAGTCTGTAGGACAAAATTTTCAGCACCTACTAATCACAGCCTAAATATTTGGTATGCAACAAATATGGGGTCCAATGTGAGGGTTTTATCAGGTCTGTTGTTCACATTCTTCTTGTTAAACAAAATCTGACAATGTTGAAAATGGTATGTTGAGAATTTACTGACATGGTGTTATTGTATGCCTTAAAATATTTTACTCAAGTACAGATGTCTTGAAATTTTATTAATCCAAACCATTTTTTTTTCTAAACTTTGAAACTATCTTTGGACTTTGAAATGAATAACATGCTTTATGTAATAGGTCACATCAAAGATTGTATAAAACAAATCTAATTTAAAGGTAAAGGTAAGTTTATTTAATGTCGTTGAGTACACATCAGTGATGTGATGTGTACACAAGTCAAACAACTAACATAACCTCTGAATACCTTTTGACTGACGGCAAGATTAACGACCGTTTGGCTAATAGGAGGCCTTGCATGGTCTCCAGGCTTGTGTGGGAGGAAAGCCCAATATTCCAAGCTGGAAAATTGGTGAAACCCACAAGCAACGGTAGGTGCCTGGAAACCTTGACACATGTTTGAACCCACAGAGGTGTCGACCTTTGATTTAAAGTCCAGTGCCTTGACCACTCGGCCACCACGCTCCCTTTAATATATTTTTATTGATTTATTTTGAATCTATGGATTATTTATAGGTACATTAGGGGTTGTTACAGAAGTTACATTAAAGATTAGACCTTTACCTCCATGTAAGAAGTATGGCTCCATTGTGTTCCCACAGTTTGAAAATGGTGTCAACTGTCTGCGAGAGGTAGCGAGACAGGTATGGGTATATGATAAAAAAAAACTTTAGAATAATAGTCAAATTTGTCAGTGTTTCCCAATATTAAGTTCAATATGAAGAGGGGTATCTTTTTGAGGTAGATCACAGGATTTATTTGTTAAGTTCCTTTGAATTTCTGTACACTGAACAAACAAACAAACTAAATTTACTATAGAATAATGACCTACTGTTTTCTTCTCTAGCGATGTGCCCCGGCATCCATTAGACTGATGGACAATCAACAATTCCAGTTTGGTCATGCATTAAAACCAGAAACTAAGTCACTGTTACAGAGCTTCATTGAAGGCATTAAGAAATTCTACATCACCAAACTGAAAGGGTTTGATCCTCTGAAGCTCAGTGTAGCCACACTGTTGTTTGAAGGGACCAGTGAGGTTTGTATAAAGGGGTTTGATGTTTTTCATTGTTTATTTTGTCACAAATTTGAAATATTGCTTGTGTTGATTTAAAATATAAAATGTAATTCAAGCAAGGGGTCAGATCGGAAAGTAAAGAGGATGTTGTATTATGCTTTTTATCGCGTATCAAAGTTGTATTATGCTAAATTATAAGCGTAAAAACTGCTTCTTTTACTAAAAGGTCAGGAATTAGAACGTAATTCTAATAATAATCTAGATGTTGAGAGCTGTTATTGCTGATATTTAAGAATCAAAGACTCTAAGGTAAGTTCAGAGATGCCTATTCGAAGGAAAAATCTTTCCGGAAAGTGGACAATTTTCCCAAATAAGCCTAGAATTGATGATTAATGAGTGATTCGTGTCAAAGTACCAGTACCCCTATTTTCAAACAGCAAATTCTAGCCCAAGTTCGGCCAATAATGCTTATTCTTGCATATAAGCAGCGCTTTTAGGCGTTATTAAGAAAAAACACACATCGTGTATCGCATCTGGAAAGCAAGGTAGTTCAAATTAGATTGTTTAACGATATTTTCTATTATAAGCCAACTTTGCATAAGTTATGTTTTGCTAAGACTATTGTGCGTATGTTATGCTTCATTATTGTAATATACATGGGTGTATCATTGATTTCCCCTTTTAAATATTGTAATGATTTGGGGTTAAACTGCTCGATAAATAAAAGAAACACAACTGCTTTAGTTCACAAATATATAACGCCATTCCAAAATTATGCACCAGATCAAATTTAAAAAAAAGTACACATCTAACTTCTGTCACCAAAATTGTGAAATATTTCATGAAAAGCGATAGAAATGTATATAATAAAGGTAATAATCATAATACCGAAGTTTGAGGTCCAAGAGAAAAGACAAAACAAGGAAGACATACCCCCCAAAAAGTTGAAGATCTCAATGGTCCTGAATTGGTATAGGCATTTCAAAAGAAATAGTTTAAACCAGGTATTACCGCTTCAAACCTCCCTTTTAACGATATATGTAGATAACCAGTATTGTAAGAGACGTGCAAAAGAATTTGCGGACATGGAAGACAACACATACATTTTCACTGAAACTTGTATAATTTATCTCCTCAATATTTATTTGACAAAATTTTTGAGCACTTCTTCTGGTGCCTCTAAAACGGTATCAGCTAAAAGAAACCCTTCCCACACACTTGGCAGATATATCTTGGCTCTCCATGCTTTTTTAGTCCATGCGAGATATTGCCATCACTTGGCGTCCGTCGTCGTCGTCTGTCGGCGTATGTCGTCCGTTAACAATTTTATAAAAATCTTCTCCTCTGAAACTACTGATCAGAATTTAATGATCCTTAGAATGGCCTGCACCAAACGTGTGTTTTGATTTTTGATTCGTCAGAAAAAATGGCTGCCGTTACTAAAAATAGACCAGGGGTAAGACTACTGTCTTTGATCTGTAAATCAAAAAGTATAAGAGATAGGTGAAATCTGATGCCACCGTACTGCTTCAGCATCAAAAGTCCTACTAAAGTTTCCATTGGGTCGAAGTTGTCAGATGATCCCTTATAGGGGTTACTAAATAGGTGATAAATAGCGTATTTTCATGTCTTTGGCTTATAGAATGAAAACTATTGCAGTTAGAGAAAAGCTGATGCTTGCTTTAATGTTCAGCTCATTTAGCTCTACAAAAGCATTCATAGGGATGAAGTTGTCAAATAACCCCTTATAGGGAATACAGTCCCTAAATTAACATGTTTTCACGTTTTTGGCTTATATAATGAAAACTATAGCAGATAAAGAAAAGTGGTTGTTTGCTTAAATGTTTAGCTCATTAAGCTATTAACAAAAGTCTCTATAACGTCAAACTTGTAAGTCAGCCCTTTAAATAACAGTTTGCACGGTTTGGCCTACAGAATGAAAACTATTGCCGAAAGAGAAAAGCTGTTGCTTGCTTAAATGTTCAGCTTATTAAGTTCTACAAAGTTCTTCACAGGGTTGAAATCAAGACCAGGTGAGCGATTCAGGCTTCTGGGAGCCTCTTGTTTTGTGTTGCAACAAATGACGCTTCTTAGAGAAGGATTTATGACATGTACCACACTTGAACAGGGAGGGGTTTCAATTCTGATGGTGACTTCTTAGCTTTTCAATCAAATTTGAAATTGAAATGGAGGTTAACCGCCATGGCTTTCTAAATGGGCGGTTACATTTTGCTACTCATAAAAACCTCTACCGCATACATCGCAAATATGAGTTGGCTTTTCTGTGTGGCGTTTAACATGAAGTTTTAGCGCCCCCTTTGACCGCAGTACCTTATGACATCTATCACATTTATGTCCGGGGTGTTTATGAGTACCTTATGACATCTATCACATTTATTTCCGGGGTGTTTATGAGTACCTTATGACATCTATCACATTTATGTCCGGGGTGTTTATAGGCATCAGCTGTATGCTTTGCTAACTGGTACTTTCTAGCAAAATATATACTACATGCCTGGCAAGAGTGTTGCAGCTCCTTGGGATCATGAGATTTTTTGTGCCTTTGGAGGCTGCTTTTGTGTTTGAAACCCCCACAAATCAATCGAGTAAAATTTTTGAATTTGGTTTGCGCATTTATCTGCATCATATCACAATGAATTTCATGAAAATTAATTGATAGGTGCGGATAAGAAGGGGGTTACCCTCCTTGTCATCTAAAAGTTCAATTTAAGTCTATATTTGCAAAGGGAAACCAAGAGTAAATCCAATCAAATTCTTATCAAATAGGAAGTGTAGTAGATCTATGGTTAAAGTTTCATAAAAAAAAAACATTGAGGGGTTGTGGATAAGAAGATGAGTAAGCTGGCAACCAGCTCCCTTCTGTTAAGATAAGGTTTTTTTCTTCAGATACTAGCGGGACATGGACAGACATCCCACTACATTTCACGCAAGGGTATAACCATTCGCCTTAAACTTTGCTGTAACGTAAAATATTTTATTTGTTCATTTTAATTTATATGGAATAAATGTCTTATAAACGTCAAATTGTGCCGAGGAATAATAATTTTGTATTGGTTTTCTACTGCATACATTTTGAGCTTTTTTTTGCATTTCCACATACGATGTCTAAAGCATAACATAACTTTATGTGGGTTAACAAACGCAAAATACAACAATATTATTCTTATCAATAGAGTTAATGTTTTATTTACATAAACATAATGTTTTACTTGAAATGTATCACTCAAGCAAAACATACCATATAATAAAAGTTAAGAATATAGTATACATGCCTATATAAGCCTGAAAACAGACTTACTTGAATCATTTTGAACGAACTTAGTAGGTTGTTGAAAACTGTGACGCGTTTCAACAAATTACCAGTGACGGTACAATTTCAAATAAGTATAGGTATTATACAAAAATATCTCTTCTTTACAATGGGCCAAATGATATTTGGATAAGTTTCAGCATTTGTGAGTTTATAACGGTTTGATAAAGTTGTCGTGTAAAAGATAGCATAATTCATGCGTATCATCAGCTAAACTTAACCGGAAGTCGTAAAATTGAGCTTAATACAACAACCTCTTTACTTTCCGATCTGACCCCGTGTCAAGGTGCAAGTAAGGATCTTAATTGTATTGGGTTGTACAACACTGTGGGAATATACTTGTGTGTGCAGATCTTCATTCAATCCTTGCTTTTTCTAACACTTGTGGAATATCAATATTCGTCATCCTTTCATAGTTATTCATTCACTATGATTAATAGCACTAAAATTAAGACATAGAATATCAGGCAATACCAGTGATCATACAGACAGTTTTTAACAATTTCAAACAAAGTTATATGTAGCAGTAATGAAATCTATCTTATTTTCAGGAAGTGGCAGCTCAAGAGAAAAGGGTATATGACATTGCTGCACAGTTTGGGTAAGTAACAGGTATCTAGGTCCTGTCAGCTTAATTGTATGACACATGGTTTTCTGTCTGATTTAACACAGTTTTACCTATGTTTGATGTGGAATTCTCAAACTACATGTATAAATTGGATTGTGATGGAATTTGGTACATAATGACATTAAATAAATAAAACTGTGAAGAAAGGTGTTCATGCAAGTGTTTTCAAATGCTTTCTTCAAATTATTAATTTATATAACAAAATTACTCAAAGAAAAAAGATTTTAAAAAGTCAATGTTTATTCTGTAACTATACAGCCCTCTACCAGCAAAAGTTGAATTTTACTTCATCTGTCTCGCTGTTTTATTGTGCATTTGTCTGTCCATTTATCACACATCAAATGAGAGCTAAAAGTATATTTAATAACTCAATGAAACTTTGTAACGTGACGATACCTAAATTGCAACAACTTTGACGTTTTTTGTCTCGTATTTTTATCTGGGCACGATTGCTTAAAATTTTGGTCGGCTGTGTTTTAAGAGTAAGATTTACTGTATTTATCCATAAAGAAAAAAAAATAATAATTGATACACAAATGTCATAAAACAGATTTAAAGACACCTGAGAATGACCCTAGCTTTTCACATCAGGGGTACCCAAATTGCACATGGGGGTAAAAGATTTCTCTTAAAAATCTTGCTTCATTATTGAAAGTGATTTTTTCAATTCATTTTCATTAAAAATCCAATCAAGAAAAGGTATGTCAAAAAAATTTAAAGGCATTTTATGACTCCTGGTAGGATTTTTAAACCATTGCACAGTATTCCCGAAAAAGGCTGTATAATTGTGTATTTTCTTGTTTGCAGCTAAAACAACAGTATAGACATGCGAAGTCTGTTGCAAATGAAGCATTTACATCTTTTAAATATTTTAAAACACTAAATACAAACATAACTGACCTGAAAACAAAATTAATTTGAAGTCTAAATTAAGGCCTCCATTACGCCATCTAGTGCGGACGTGATAGAAAGCACTTTTATTTTAGTTCGGGTTGAGATCTTGGAATATTCATATGAATTTTGCTGTCTGAATAATTTGGCAACAAATGATATTTAGCAAAATGAAAAATATGCAACAATTGTCAAGATTTTCAACATCAACCAGAAGTCCTGTCTGTCGCACGGCAATTTTCAGCATAGGGCCATATTGGATATGGTATTCCACTATCATAAACAATCATATTTTTTCTATTAGAAATTACTTTTTAGCTCACCTGACCCGAAGGGTCATGTGAGCTATTGTCATCACTTGGCGTCCGTCGTCCGTCCGTCGTCCGTCGTCCGTCCGTCGTCCGTCGTCCGTCGTCCGTAAACTTTTTAAAACGTTAACTCCTCTGACACCATAAGTCTAATTGCAACCAAACCTGGTATGGTTGTTCATTAGCATTCGGTGCTTAGAACTGATGTGGGGATTTTTGATTCGTCATAAAACATGGCCGCCATGGCTAAAAATAGAACATAGGGGTAAAACGCAGTTTTTTGCAAATAACTCAAAAACGGCTACAGATATCAAAATTCTGGCATAGGGTAAAAGTGATCAGCACCTCAAGATCTACCTACCCTGAAATTTTGAAGAAAATCCAAATACCCATGTAGGAGTTATTGCCCTTTTTGTGGATTTTTTGCAAATTTTGCACCTGTTTAGCTCAATATCTTGAAAACTATACTAGATATTTGAGAAATTTAAATTGCATATTGTTAAGCACATCAAGATCTACAAAATATGTAACAGGGTCAACGTTGTAGGACCTTTCCTTTTAGGAGTTATTGCCCTTAGAACGTCAAAATTTAGCATTTTAACAGCATTTCCTCATTACATTGAAAACGTTAACTCCTCTGACACTTTAAGTCCAAATGGAACCAAACTTGGTATAGTTGTTTATTAGCATTAGCTGTATAGAACTGATGTGGGGATTTTTGATTGGTTGTAAAACATTGCCGCTGTGGCTAAAAATAGAACATAGAGGTTAATGGCAGTTTTTTGCAAATAACTCTAAAACGGTGAAAGATTTCAAAATTTTGATTGGGAACAAAAGTGATCAGCACCTCAAGATCTACCAGCTCTGAAATTTTGAAGAAAATCCAACAACCCATGTAGGAGTTATTGCCCTTTTTGTGGATTTTTTGCAAATTTTGCACCTGTTAAGCTCAATATCTTGAAAACTATACTAGATATTTGAGAAATTTAAATTGCATATTGTTAAGCACATCAAGATCTACAAAATATGTAACAGGGTCAACGTTGTAGGACCTTTCCTTTTAGGAGTTATTGCCCTTAGAACGTCAAAATTTAGCATTTTAACAGCATTTCCTCATTACATTGAAAACGTTAACTCCTCTGACACTTTAAGTCCAAATGGAACCAAACTTGGTATAGTTGTTTATTAGCATTAGCTGTATAGAACTGATGTGGGGATTTTTGATTGGTTGTAAAACATGGCTGCTGTGGCTAAAAATAGAACATAGAGGTAAATGGCAGTTTTTTGCAAATAACTCTAAAACGGTGAAAGATTTCAAAATTTTGATTGGGAACAAAAGTGATCAGCACCTCAAGATCTACCAGCTCTGAAATTTTGAAGAAAATCCAACAACCCATGTAGGAGTTATTGCCCTTTTTGTGGATTTTTTGCAAATTTTGCACCTGTTAAGCTCAATATCTTGAAAACTATACTAGATATTTGAGAAATTTAAATTGCATATTGTTAAGCACATCAAGATCTACAAAATATGTAATAGGGTCAACGTTGTAGGACCTTTCCTTTTAGGAGTTATTGCCCTTAGATTGTCAAAATTTAGCATTTTAACAGCATTTCCTCATTACATTAAAAAACGTTAACTCCTCTGACACTTTAAGTCCAAATGGAACCAACATTGGTATAGTTGTTTATTAGCATTAGGTGTATAAAACTGATGTGTGGATTTTTGATTGGTCGTAAAACATGGCCGCTGTGGCTAAAAATAGAACATAGGGGTAAATGGCAGTTTTTTTGCAAATAACTCTTAAACAGTGACAGATTTCAAAATTTTGATTGGGAACAAAAGTGATCAGCATCTCAAGATCTACCAGCTCTGAAATTTTGAAGAAAATCCAACAACCCATGTAGGAGTTATTGCCCTTTTTAGCTCACCTGACCCGAAGGGTCATGTGAGCTATTGTCATCACTTGGCGTCCGTCGTCCGTCCGTCCGTAAACTTTTTAAAACGTTAACTCCTCTGACACCATAAGTCCAATTAAACCCAAACTTGGTATGGTTGTTCATTAGCATTCGGTGCTTAGAACTGATGTGGGGATTTTTGATTCGTCGTAAAACATGGCCGCCGTGGCTAAAAATAGAACATAGGGGTAAAATGCAGTTTTTTGCAAATAACTCAAAAACGGCTACAGATATCAAAATTCTGGCATAGGGTAAAAGTGATCAGCACCTCAAGATCTACCTACCCTGAAATTTTGAAGAAAATCCAACGACCCATGTAGGAGTTATTGCCCTTTTTGTGGATTTTTTGCAAATTTTGCACCTGTTTAGCTCAATATCTTGAAAACTATACAAGATATTTAAGAAATTTAAATTGCATATTGTTAAGCACATCAAGATCTACAAAATATGTAATAGGGTCAACGTTGTAGAACCTTTCCTTTTAGGAGTTATAGCCCTTAGAACGTCAAAATTGAGCATTTTAATAGCATTTCCTCATTACATTGAAAACGTTAACTCCTCTGACAGTTCAAGTCCAATCGGTACCAAACTTGGTATAGTTGTTTATTAGCTTTAGGTGTATAGAACTGATGTGGGGATTTTTGATTGGTTGTAAAATATGGCCGCTGTGGCTAAAAATAGAACATAGGGGTATATGGCAGTTTTTTGCAAATAACTCAAAAACGGTGACAGATTTTACAATTTTGATTGGGAACAAAAGTGATCAGCACCTGAAGATCTACCAGCTCTGAAATTTTGAAGAAAATCCAATGACCCATGTAGGAGTTATTGCCCTTTTTGTGGATTTTTGGCAAATTTTGCACCTGTTTAGCTCAATATCTTGACAACTTTACAAGATATTCGAGAAATTTAAATTGCATATTGTTAAGCACATCAAGATCTACAAAATATGTAATAGGGTCAACGTTGTAGGACCTTTCCTTTTAGGAGTTATTGCCCTTAGAACATCAAAATTTAGCTTTTAAAAAGCATTTCCTCATTACATTGAAAACGTTAACTCCTCTGACAGTTCAAGTCAAATTGGAACCAAACTTTGTATTGTTGTTTATTAGCTTAAGGTGTATAGAATTGATGTGGGGATTTTTGATTGGTTGTAAAACATGGCCACTGTGGCTAAAAATAGAACATTAGGTTAAACTGCATTTTTTTGCTAATAACTCAAAAAGGGTGACAGATTTTTAGATTTTGATTGAGAACAAAAGTGATCAGCACATTAAGATCCACCATATTGTCAGATGACCCCCTTATTGAACTTATGACCCTTTCAACGTCAAATAGATTTTGTCTAAAAACCTTTACTTCAGGCACATATATCAGGTGAGCGATTCAGGCTCCTGGGAGCCTCTTGTTGTGGATTTTTTGCAAATTTTGCACCTGTTTAGCTCAATATCTTGAAAACTATACAAGATATTTGAGAAATTTAAATTGCATATTGTTAAGCGCATCAAGATCTACAAATTTTGTAAAGGGTCAACGTTGTAGGACCTTTCCTTTGAGGAGTTATTGCCCTTGGAACGTCAAAATTGAGCATTTTAACTGCATTTCCTTATATTGAAAATGTTAACTCCTCTGACACTTTAAGTCCAAATGGAACCAAACTTGGTATAATTGTTTATTATTATTAGGTGTATAGAACTGTTGTGGGGATTTTTGATTGGTTGTAAAATATGGCCGCTGTGGCTAAAAAATAGAACATTAGGTTAAACTGCATTTTTTTGCAAATAACTCAAAAAGGGTGACAGATTTTTAGATTTTGATTGAGAACAAAAGTGATCAGCACCTTTAGATCCACCATATTGTCAGATGACCCCCTTATTAATCTTATGACCCTTTCAACGTTAAATCGATTTTGCCTTATAACCTTTACTTCAGGCACATATGTCAGGTGAGCGATTCAGGCTCCTGGGAGCCTCTTGTTTATTCATACTTTTGTTGAATACTTTAGAAAAATAATAGAAAAGAAAAACTAGTATTACTTAACAATCCTGTTATTTTAGAACAATTAATGTAGAGTGTTGCAATTTGGGTACCTGTTGCAATTTGGGTAGCGTTACGTTACATGAAGTAACAATGATGTTTTGTTTTTAAGAGGTTTACCTGCTGGAGCAGAGAATGGAGAGAGAGGTTATATGTTAACATTTGTGATAGCTTATCTTAGGGTAAGTTGTTAAATAAATTATGAAAAAATAACAAATACATGTAATGCCAGTTATTTAGTGGTTGATGCATTGGGGAAACTTTCTTCAATGATTAATCCTTCTCACGGGTGAAATTTTTCATGGCCCAAATTTCCGACTCTTATCTTGACACCATTTATGGGAGTCCTTCAAAAGAGACAATAAAGGTTATTGCATGTATTGAGAATGCAGTGCCCGATGCATGTTAAAGACAATTTGAAATGTGGAGAGGAACTTGCATAAGCTTATAGCTTGTTTTTCATCCAGTATAAAAGCATAAGTTTTAACTAAGATTGTGATAATGATTTTTTGTAAGGGCATCATATGAATATTTTATGAGTTGTCAAAGCCATTATATTTATGAAGTTTTTGTTATTAGAATATGCTTTATTACCAAACGAACTATTCTTACTTCCTTTGTAATATAAATATTGGACAAATTGAGTTGTGAAATAATATTTGATCAATTCTGACTTTGTTTTGTTTCAGGATTTAGGATTTGATTACTATATTGTTGCTGAATCATTTGAAACCTCAGTACCATGGGACAGGTATGCATCTGGACTCACAAATATGTTTATCTTTTGTTATTTGAAATTCTTTTGTTGAAAATGTTTCACTTGAAAAGTTTTTTACTTGGGGAAACAGAGACTTGGAGTTTTATTCTACGCAGCTGTCACCAAGTGACCTTAACCCCACTTTTTAATGCTTCAATGACATAAATTTTTGTAAACTTTTTTTTTAAGACCTTTGTGGAAAATGAATTACTGTGAAAGTAATAATATTCGTTGGGTACCAATTTTCGTGGTTTACCTGGGGCAAGCAAACAACGAAATTAAATTACCAACAAACAACGAATTTTACATTGCCTTATTAGAAATTCTTTTAAAACCACTAATTCATCAATCCACCAATATTCAGTTTACTCTGAAACCATGAAAATTGATACCCACGAATTTAAGGACTTTCACAGTACATGTACTTAAAAAGTATAATAATAAGGCATCTTATGTTTTGTAACTTTTACCCTGTCATCTGATGTTCATTTTACAGGTGTTTAGACCTATGTAATAATGTTAAAGACAGATTGTACAGAGAATGTAAGGAGCATGGTATACAGTTCCCACCTTATATAACTTGCAGGTAAATGACTACCGTAATCAGTTGTAACCTTATATAACTTGCAGGTAAATGACTACCGTAATCAGTTGTAACCTTATATAACTTGCAGGTAAATGACTACCGTAATCAGTTGTAACCTTATATAACTTGCAGGTAAATGACTACCGTAATCAGTTGTAACCTTATATAACTTGCAGGTAAATGACTACCGTAATCAGTTGTAACCTTATATAACTTGCAGGTAAATGACTACCGTAATCAGTTGTAACCTTATATAACTTGCAGGTAAATGACTACCGTAATCAGTTGTAACCTTATATAACTTGCAGGTAAATGACTACCGTAATCAGTTGTAACCTTATATAACTTGCAGGTAAATGACTACCGTAATCAGTTGTAACCTTATATAACTTGCAGGTAAATGACAGCAATTAATGATATGGAAAAGTGTGCATTCCACAACCTCCATACTACAGTAAAATTATGAAAAATCCACCATGGCCACCCAATCACAAAGTGTTCCAGAGGTGGTTGTTTGTCATTGGTTGTATTCAAAGTTTTTCCCTATTTTGTCACCTGCACATGCCTTGCAATTTGATAATATATGATCAAGTCATTTTGCTTCTTTGTTGTTGTCCCTTGCACTTTGTTTTCAGCTACTACTTCTCCTGGATTACTGGATTGATTTTCATGAAACTTGCACTGATTCTGTAGGACATAATAGTCATAAAAATGGACATGTCCCTTTTATAACTTCTTTAGATTGGTATCTGGCTCTTATAAATATACATGATTACAGGAACCTATTATTATTGTCATTTACATTAACTTATTATTAAAGATTTGATTCTGATTGTTTTCAGAGTTACACAGACATATGATGCTGGAGCTTGTGTTTATTTCTACTTTGGTTTTAACTATAGAGGAATTTCTAATCCAGTACAAGTCTACGAATCTATTGAGGTATTTTTTTTTCTATGAAAACAACTATGCAGAAATTTTTTCCTTTACTATAATGTTGATTCAACTAATGAAGTTTTCTATTTTATTTATAGTTGAGTTAAATCTTAAAAATTGGATTAAAGTCTGTTCAATGTTATACATGTTTGCGTGCACATTCCATTAGAAAATTTTAATCAACATAAGTTCAATTAAAGTAATTAGAAAGAAGATAGTAGAAACATCACAATATTAAAGTGTAAGTTCGCGATTTTTGAGTTATTAGTTTATTTGATTTATTATAATGAGAGTAGGCATCATGCCGGGTTTGGGCATTGAAAACGATATATTAAGAAAGATATTTATAATTTTATTCCAATACACAAGACCATATGGGCGCATCCATGCTATGAACAATGATGAATTATGGGATAGCTCAATTGGAGATGTGACGTCACATCTCCAATGATAAATACATTAACCAATTGACGATATTTGTAACATAAGGCCGATGTTGTCGATCATAATAATGATTTGAAATATGAATAATTTGGCATTGATAATTTTTTAATCCCGCGTTTTATTTTTACCGAAATAGCAAGATAATATAAAGTTTACTTAAACCTTAAATTGTTTAAAAATAATTAATTATAATTCCAAATAATAAATAATCTGAAATATTTATTGACACAGTAGCCCTAGTTTTCAATCCTTTTTCAAATATTTAAGACAATAAATTCAGTTCTTGATAAATACACAGGTGTCAATTAAAATCATTAACCTTTACGATCATTAACCATGGACGATCTGCCACGCCCCGTTAGTTAATTACAGGTATAATTGACAGATATCATAGATGAATTATGGTGCTCCTCCAATCAAAGATTTCCTTGCAGCACTCAACCCGCTTTAGACACACCCACCACAATTTCGACCGGCACATCTTTTGATAATTTCTTAATCAGTATACGGTATAATTAATCAGCAGGTGTCAATATCACCTGTTCACTCCATTGACTACCTTTCTCTTACAATTATCAATCAGCCAAAGCGCGGTGGTACATCGTGCATGGTTTGTGTAATACTAGTACCCAAATTAAAAATGTGTTTAAAGAGTTTTAGTTCCCACTTTTTTCGCTTTTGAAGTGTTGGAAAAACAATTAATTAACTACATAATTATTTGCAAGACAAAAAAAGATTCCTACAGTTTATTGTTTTTATATGTTTTTAATGAGAAAGGTTATTTTATTAATATTTTCGCACTTCAATGTTTAAACGACACTGGCGGACCAAAGGGGTTGATTTTCGTTAAAAGAAAGTGTTCTAGAAACCATTCCAACCAGGTAAATGTCGACTTTTAATACACAGGAAACAATATTAAACCCCTGTGGTGCCGATAGTTTGCACGGGGGTACTAAACATACAAAGGAAACGACAGGTGAACCCCTGTTGTGCCAGTGGTTTGTAGAAGGAAATAAAGTCTTATACACAGAAAACGATAAGTAAGCCCCTGTGGTGCGATGGTTTGCACGGAAGGACTAATTATCATAATATCACTTCAAACGAATCATGCAACGTAATCCCAGTAGCAGGGGTTAAAAATTTTTCTAATACCTTACTAGCCAAGGGCTTGTCGGCACTAGAAAACCACTAGCCCGACAGAAGGATCAACTAGCCCAAGGAAAATCTGACACTAGCCAAAGTATGATGCAAAGCTCAATCTATACATGTAGATTTGGTACATGTATTTATGTTATTAATTCTTTTTCTTTTATTTTATAAAAATGCATCAGATGCATTTATGTCTCTTTTAAAGTTAAAGCAGGTAAATTCAAACAGGAACATTAAACCTTGTTTTAAAGTGTTCCTGATTCAAGAAAGTAGGTAGCAGAATAACACAGATTGCAACAAGCTTCAGTTAGCTTGATGTCAGTGTGGCAGGGAATCTAGGGGGCACTCAGGGCCCCAGAGACTCTGGACATAAAAATTGCAAAAAATCCATCATCCTGGGGTTCTCTTGTACCTTCTTCACACCTTGGCACTTTCTTGTATCATAGAACACTTTCATAACAGTTTTTATGGCGTTTCAGTCCCCTATCATAATTTTCCCCTTAAAATAAATGTGGCCGTCAACTTTCAGACTGATTTTAAAATAAATTCAGGAGACTTTGACCTTTTTAAGAGTAAAACTACCTTTATTTAAGTTTGGAAAGGTGAATGTAATTGTCTATCATAATTTTCCTCCCAAGGAAATAAAATAACCCAATGTGAAATCGAAAGTACGGGATATTGCACTTAAATCAATTGTACCACCCCCCAGTACCAGATAATGACGATGAAAATAGACAGCATTAAATCAATTGTGTATTCCCCCCCCTACCAGGCAATGACGATAGATATGCGAGACCATTCTCTTACACAGAGTTGTCGTTCCTTTCATCCAGTGTGTGGATGAAAGGAACGACAACTCTGTGTAAGAGAATGATGCGAGACATGAATGATTTGGGTGATTTAATCAATAGTGATATCCCCCAGTACCGGTTAATGGCGATAATAATAGATCTAGGTTTCTCATAGTTTTATTTATAGCGCAAATTAAGTCAACCATAATTTTTAACTAGCCCGTCGGGCGTAGGTGGTTGTAACCTTTGGTAGCCCGAATATGATTTTCACTAGCCCCGGGCGTCGGGCTAGTGGATTTTTTAACCCCTGAGTAGGGTGTCAGGGAACCATGAATTTTAAACAGAATGTATAAAAGAAATAGTATAGGGCAATTCTACATACTGAAAATTGAAATATATATTTTCCGAAAATGTCTGTACGGCCAATCAAAAAAATATATTTAAAAATTC
Organism: Arcuatula senhousia; assembly: GCA_963971305.1. Taxonomy (NCBI): domain Eukaryota; kingdom Metazoa; phylum Mollusca; class Bivalvia; order Mytilida; family Mytilidae; genus Arcuatula; species Arcuatula senhousia. Next base: position 24,322,137 of record OZ020311.1, read on the forward strand.
TATATTTTTCTACGAATTAATTCTGAACTTAATGATTGGTACCATTTTTAAACGTCTCACAATCAATCATTAGACTGACTTTTATTTTATCATTCCCGACTTAACTATAATGATTTTAAATTGTCCGTTGTGGTACACATCGGTAAATACCACATGGGTATAGGATGCAACATTCAGGCTTTGAGCAGCGCCATCTAGTACAAATCACGTGACCCTCCATGGATAGAATTTTTTTACTTTCAAAAGCCAATTTTATCCTAACTATGCATATTTGAGCGCTAGGAATTTCACCAAAGTTATTTTTATATGATAGTCTTTCAATGTACAAATTTTGAAAAAGTCGCGAACTTACACTTTAAAAGAAGCAACTGTTTAAAAAAACAAAAATTCTATTAAGTGAGGCAAAATCCTTGTTATCAATTGAAAACAGAAAAATGTACATATTCATGAACCAAAAGACTTTGTCTAATAACTACAATGTATTTCAGAATTTAGCAAGAGAAGAAATCCTAGCCAATGGTGGCAGTATATCACATCATCATGGAGGTAGGTCAATATTGATTCTCTGACATCATGGTATCAATTATAATTAGTTGAATTAGTTGAAGAGGCTCTCTTTATCAAGGTTTGCTCAATCAAATGAAAAATCAGCTGGAGATTTACATGGCTGGATAAAATGAATTCATTTACTCATATTTGTACAAATTAGCCATTATATAATAAAACTGTATTAGAATTCCTCTTGAATTAATAGTAAACTTTCTTATCACCAAGATTTTGCAAATAATATGAATAAGTATCAAATAATGCTTAATTTATGTATGACACATTCTCCCTTATTTAGAATGACAAAACAGAAAGTAATAACAACAAGACATATAATGACATGATTATATCTCCAATTAAAAAGGAAGCAAAAAAGTTCCATTGTGTAAGTCTTATAATAGCTAAGACAAAATCAGCTGACACAAAAAAACAACCCATATGTGTAACATACATGTAATTTAAAATACAGACACACAAAACAACTCCAACTCACCTCAAAACAAAAGTCAACTCGAGTGCTTTAGAAAGGTAAAAACCCCTCATATAATCAATAATCAATTTATTGTAGGTAAATGATGACATAATTGCAAAAAATGAATGACAAGCAGAAAGGGTTTTCAACCATTTAAGGAATCTTACATCTTAAATTTTATGCATTTATATTTTGTTTTCAGTTGGTAAAATAAGGAAACAGTTCCTGAAACAGACTGTTGGTGATGTTGGACTTAATACCATGAAAGCAGTAAAAAATCATCTAGATCCACAAAATATATTTGGAAATAATAATTTGATGATCGGAGAGCCATCCTCTAAGCTATAGACATGTTGAAAATGTTATTTGTTATTTAAAGAGTCACTTAAGAATCATTAATTGTTAGAGGATACACATGTATAAAATTGAAAAAATGTCAGACATTATATTATTAATTTTGATCAAATCATATTTATGAAAGGGGTACATCAAAAGGAATTTCCCTTAGTATAACTGTCATAGAATTAAATGAAGTAAAATTTATCTTTCCACACAGGTTCTAACGGCATTTCTCAGCATAATTTGAGGTGTTTTTTTTTCTTCCTTTAACCTAGTATTTTTACCCATGTACTATTAATCATTAGAATATAGTCTTCTATGTAGAATTCTCATTTTTATTTATAATTAATAAAGACTGTGATATTTCATAATCATGAATTTTATACCATTATTTTTCAATTATATGTAAATATAATGAATATCTATTCCTAATAAATTAAATTTATGCTTTTTATAGTGTCTTTTTATCAGATTGTGAGAATGAGGAGTTGGTCTTTTATGCCCTAGCAACATTATATGGAATCCATATGTCAGGGTGATGAACATGACCAATGATAAAATGTATATGAAATGATGAGAAAGATAAGGACAGTCACCAGGCTGTGCTCAGGTATAGTAGAAAGGAGGATATAGAAAAAGATATGGCTTTTCAAAACATGTATTATTTCACAAGTGGAAGAAAATTATCTGTTTTTGGATTTGCCGAAAAATGGATTCAAGAGAAAAAGGTCACTTAAGGTCCACATACTAGCTTTCATTAACTCACTCTTTTGACTCTTTTGATGAGTGAGTTTTGGGGTATAAGTCCCTTTACAACAAACATGGGACATATAGGACTTCATCACAGAAGCAATAGGAAACCATCATCCTTAGAAAGGTAACTGACAAACCTTATTACAACTGCTCTTTAACATCTTAATAGATTTTGATGAAACTTTTAAAAAATGAAGAACATCACATTGAGATGTGCACGAAGAAATTTCATTGATCTTAGATATTATTCATTGAACTTTACTTTCATCAATATTGATTGTATAATGAAGTGTGTTAGCTTTGATGAACTCACCTATTGATGTGCAAGCCAGTGTGCATGGGCTATACACATTGGTCAATCTTAATGATAGAGGAAATCACCAACCTTGAACAGGTACTGACACAGGCTTCAAATAGTGATTCGAACATCTGCCAAGATTAAAGTTTGTTTTTGCCGTTTCCCCAAAAGTTTTATGTTTAAAGGGCCATTACTACCACTCCTATTTGAAGATCAAAATGTCCTTGTAGATGCACAACTACAAATGGTGCAATTACTGTTGACTAAAATTCAGAAAATTCAACTCAGAATTATCAGAGGAGTTGTGCTGACAAGACGATAAGTTTCTAAGTTCAAAGGGCCATAACTTTAATAAACATTTAAGGATAAAAAATCCCTGGGAACAGGAATATTTATATATGGTGTAATTACTTATTAACTAAGTTTCATAGGAGTTGTAATTGAGTATTTCAGCAAGTTTCTAAGTTCAAAGCACCATAACTCCCACAAAAATTTGAGGAAAAAAATCCTTTGTAAAATGCACAACTACATATGGTGTACTCATTACATATACCAAGTTTCATTGAATTCAGTTCAGTTTCGAAGGAGTTGCACTGACAAACTTTGTGATTGACCTTCAGACATGACAGAAACAATATGTCTCCTCGTAAAATTGGGGGGAGCCATTATGATTAATAGCAATGTTTTTAAACCAGTGCCTTAGACCACTTGGTCAACCAGGTTTCCGTTGTTTTGTTATCTCAATGAATGAATTTTCAGTGTGTCTCTCCTTGTTCTGCTTCATGGTTTTTATCACACAAATTTTGAAATGACCTTTGGACTCCTCTATCTTTTCCAGATAAAATTTTTTCGGTAAATTTTATATTTAATTCATGAATTTTAGATTCTGGCATAGATTGACAGAACAAGAATATGTCCAAAAGACACAATGCCCTGCCTCATAACATATTCTTTCTTCCTGCAATCATTTATGACTATTTTCATGTCACAGGTATAATTTCATGATGATATTTGTATGTTCAAACACTGGTGCATATGTGTACAAATATATAAAGTTTCATAATGATATGCTTTCTACATAGAAAAGTAACTTGAATTTGTAGGTAAACCTTATGTAGAACAACACCCTGAAGCCATGTGGTTGATGAGACAGGTTTTGTGGTGATATTTGTTTGTTCCTTCCTCAATGGTTTTTATACGACCACAAAAAATTTGTGGTCCTATAATGTTATGGCGATGTCGTTGTCGTCTGCGTCGTCGTTTTGTCTGCGTCATCGTCGTCGTCTGGGGACATTTGGTTTCCGTGCGATGACTTTAGTAGATATTGACTGATTGTTATAAAATTTTGATTTGATGTTTCTATACACAAAAGGAAGGTTGGTATTGCATTTGGGGTTTCTGGCCCCTACCGTTTCAGAAAAAAGGGCCAAAACTTCTGTAGAATGTTTATTTTTTATCTGATTTTGATCATTCTTGTTTTATTGTATTCCTCAATAAATTCTGTCAACTAAATGTAACAACTGTTTTTATGTATCTTGCACTGTGACATTGCTAATGGGGGTCAAAGTTTGGCCACGCCCCAAAAATCAACTTTTTTTATTTGTGGTTTGATTTTCAAAATATTTTTTTCATTGGAATCATTGTAAAAATCCCTGCCTGGGTTTTTCAATCAGATTTGCAATATCTCTTACTGTTTTTAAGAAATTAGGGGTCAAAGGGACCAAAAATGCCAATTTAAAGTGTTCCTTTGAACGTGCGATTAAACTTTTAAGTTGTAGTTTCTCAATTGATATGAAATTTTGATATGATATTTTTCACTACAGAAGGAAGGTTGGTAATGAATTTGGGGTCTGTAGCCCCTACTGTTTCAGAAAAAAAGGGCCAAAAGGGACTCAAATGGGTTTATTGACAAAACTTCTGTAGAATGTTATTTTTCATCTGATTTTGATCATTTTTTTTAAATGAATTACTCTATGAATTCTGCCAACTAAATGTGACAACTGTTTTGATATATCCTGCATTGTAACCTTGCAACAAGAGGCTCCCAGGAGCCTGAATCGTTCACCTGGTCTAGATGTCAAATCTATGGAGTCTTTTGTATAGCTAAATTAAATGAATGTTTAAGCAAAAAAGCTTTTTTTTATCTGCAATAGTTTTCATTCTGTAAGCAAAAAAACACTATTTTTATACGACCGCAAAATTTTTGCGATCGTATAATGGTATGGCGATGTTGTCGTCGTCTTCGTCGTTGTCGTCGTCTGGGGACATTTGGTTTCCGTGCGATAACTTGAGTAAATATTGACCAATTGTTATGAAATTTTGATATGATGTTTCTAACCACTAGAAGAAGGTTCCTATTGTATTCGGGGTTGGTGGCCAAAAGGGGCTAAAACGGGTGTATTGACAAAACTGTTGTAGAATGTTTATTATTCATTTGATTTTTAAAATTCTTTTTTTATTGAATTCCTCATTAAATTCTGTTAACAATATATGTCAAAGGTTTTGATGTATATCAAACTGTTACAGTGCTACAGGGGGCCAAAGATAGGCCACACCCAAAAAATCAACTTTTTTATTTGTGGTCCGATTTTCAAAATCTTTTTTTCATTGGTATCCTTGTGAAAATCCCTGCCTGCATTTTTCAATCAGATTTGCAATATCTCTTACTGTTTTTGAGATATTAGGGGTCAAAGGGGCAAAAAACGCAATTTTTAAAAGTAGCTAAAGGCAAATGGTTTTACACAGGAAATTTAGCTGTAGTGGGCCAGCCAATTGATATGAAGTTTAAAGATGATGATTATATCCACTGAAGGAAGCTTTTTATTGCATTTGGGGTTTGTGGTCCTAACCTTTAAAAAAAAAGGGCCAAAAGATGGCTAAAACGGGCCAAAAATGTCAATTAATATAGAAATATGATTTTCTATTAAATGTTTATATATATATATATATATGTGTTAAATGTGCATTTTAAAGTCCACCATGGGATGCATGTGTCAAAAATCTTTGTAAGTCCACCATGGGCTGCATGTGACAAAAGCAATAGACTATCCATATTAGGCCTCCAATGTACAGGGTTCAACTTGTTGCGGTCGTATCATGCTGCGCTCGGCGTAGCTTTTTATTTGCGTTTAAAGGGCCATATTCCCTTAAGGGGTCATCTGTCAACTTTGACCCTATGGAGACTTTTGTAGAACTTAATGAGCTGAACATTTAAGCAAGCAACAGCTTTTCTGTATCTGCAATAGTTTTCATTCTATAGACACAAAACACTATTTTTCGCCATTAAGGGGCTGTAACCCCTATAAGGAATCAACTGTCAACTTTGACCCTATGGAGACTTTTGTAGAGCTAAATGAGCTGAACATTTAAGCAAGCAACAGCTTTTCTGTATCTGCAATAGTTTTCATTCTATAGGTCAAAAACACTATTTTTTGCCTTAAAGGGGCTGTAACCCCTATAAGGGGTCATCTGTCAACTTTGACCCTATGAAGACTTTTGTAGAGCTAAATGAGCTGAACATTAAACCAAGCAACAGCTTTTCTCTATCTGCAATAGTTTTCCTTATATAGGCCAAAAACACTATTTTTCGCCTCTGAGGGGCTGTACCCCTATAAGGGGTCATCTGACATCTTTGACCCTATGAATGCTTTTGTAGAGCTAAATGAGCTTAACATTTAAGCAAGCAACAGCTTTTCTCTATCTGCAATAGTTTTCATTCTATAGGCCAAAAACACTATTTTTAGCCTTTAAGGGGCTGTAACCCCTATAAGGGGTCATCTGACAACTTCGACCCTATGGAGACTTTTGTAGAGCTAAATGAGCTGAACATTTAAGCAAGCAACAGCTTTTCTGTATCTGCAATAGTTTTCATTCTATAGGCCAAAAACACTATTTTTCGCCTTTAAGGGGCTGTAACCCTTATAAGGGGTCATCTGACAAATTTGACCCAATGGAGACTTTTGTAGAGCTTAATGAGCTGAACATTTAAGCAAGCAATAGCTTTTCTCTATCTGCAATAGTTTTCATACTATAGGGCAAAAACATGAAAAAACGCTATTTTTCACCTTTAAGGGGCTGTAACCCCTGTAAGGGGTCATCTGACAACTTCGACCAAATGGAGACTTTTGTAGAACTTTTGATCCTGAAGCTGTAGCGTGGAATTAGATTTCATCTATCTCTTATACTTTTTGAATTACAAGCCAAAAACAGTAGTCTGACACCCCTTATCTATTTTTAGCCAGGGCGGCCATGTTTTTTGACGAATCAAAAATCGAAACACAACTTTTATGCAGGACACCCTTAGGATAAATCATACCAAGTTTCATTGAATTCTGTTCTGTAGTTTCAGAGGAGAAGATTTTTGAAAAATTGTTAACAGACGACGACAGATGACGACGACGGACGCCAAGTGATGGCAATAGCTCACCTGGACCTTCGGTCCGGGTGAGCTAATAAGGGTGGGGTAAAAATTTGGCTGCACCCCAAAATTCAACTTTTTTATTTGTGGTGTGATTTTCAAAAACCTTGTGAAAATCCCTACCTGAGTTTTTGCAATATTTCTTACCGTTCTTGAGAAATTACTCGTCAAAGGGACCAAAAACGCCAGTTACAAGAGTTTCTTAAAAGTTGGTTTAAATACAAAATTCAAATATGCGTAGAAAGTCCGTCAAAGTGCTTTGTGAGTCCACCATGGGCTGCATGTGTCCAAAGCATTTGACAATCCATATTGGGCCTCCAACGTACAAGGTTCAACATGTTGCGGTCGTATCATGCTGCGCTCGGCGTAGCTTTTTATATGTTGATGCCATAGAAGATAATGAGAAGTGGAATAAGTGTATGCAACATAACTTACATATTTGTAAGTGGCAATTTAAAACATTTGTAGTGGAAAACAGTCAGCAGCCTTTAATGATACCCATGATCACTGCACTGGCCCCAGACTAAAAATATAATGGGAAAAATAAAAACCAATCCTAAAATCCTAGAAAGCCTCCCTTCTTAACAAAGAACAAATAACATAAAGACAACCAATTAAAGCTTAAGCTTTTAAAAAGATTCCAGGCTTAACACAGGCACATAAAAAATGTGGCAGGGTCAAAGCCCAGCCTCCCCCCATTGATAATCAATAACAAAGCACACACAGTAAAAATCAAATAGTTTAAAATTTGATGCCACTAAATTTCTAAACAAAAAAAGAGGGGACACCCAATTTCAATCATATTTATTTTCTATGGTAAGTAACATTACTGTAGTTTCATAGCATTTGGTCAACCAGAAAAAGGTCGCTTTTTTGGTCCCTTTTTGACCCCCAATTATGATCCCATAAGGGGAGATGCACATCTGCAATATATCTGTGCTTACTTTATAAAATTTCAAAAAGATCTAGTGTTTGGTTTTTGAGGGATTACACAAGAGAGACACCCCTATAGCATGACAGAGTGACCTGACTCCTACACTCTGTGACACAGGTAAACAAGAAAATGTGTCAAACAGACACGGTGCTCCGCCTTTAGATTTATCAAACAGCTAGGTTATCTTTCAATTACAATTTGTCAAAGCTAGCCTCGTTACCCATTATTATCATTAAGTGGGAATTGACTTTAACTTTTCAAAATTTTAAGTGCACATTCATGTAGAAAAAGATTGTCACAGACAGCATCTGAACCATGTCTTGCTCATCATCCCTAGATGCACCTACCATATCACTTTGGTTAAATTGGTACTTGCCTGTTAGCAAAGTGGTCATCCATGTGGAAAATATAGGTCACAACCAGCATCTGAAGCATGCATTGTGCTAGGCATCACTAGGTGCACCTACCTTTCCAATATGGTTCATGTGGCACTTGTGAGTAAGCAGGAAAGTACTTAAACCATTCTTCTGTAAAATGTCATTGATGCAGAAAATGTAGGTCACAGCCAGCATCCGAAGAATGCATTGTGCTTAGCATCACTAGGTGCATCTACCATACCAATTTAGTTGATGTGTGCACATGTCAGTAAGCAGGAATGGACTTTAACAATTCTTATGTAAGAAAATATATAGGTCACATCCAGCATCCTAAGCATGCATTGTGCTAAGCATCAATAGGTGCACCTACCATACCAATATGATTGATGTGGCACTTGTCAGTAAGTGGGAATTTGGAAATATGAGGATTTGGGATGAATGGATGAACGGACAGACGGACGAACGAACGGACCCAAACATTATATGCCCCTCTTCTTTCTTAGGAGGGGCATAAAAACAGATTGTAAAGGAATTTTCTTGAAATCTCTGTTCTGTCAGCTTTATATACCTCCTTGAAAATTTACTTGATTTGGGAGGGATGGACAGACAAACAGACATGACCTGAACACTATTTACACCACCATTCAAATGTAGAGCATAAAAGACCTAAAACTAGCATAGTTATCAATTGTATTTCTTGTTTTTATATCTATAAATATTACACAAACATGATATTACAAGCAGATTTTGTGAATATGAATCAAACATTTATAATGACAATTTTAGTGAAAGTCTTTTCAAGTCATATGTATGTAATGTACACTGACCATTAAACCACCTACATGTATAAATAAAAGTTAAGGAGTCCATTAATGTTTAAGGTGTGAATAAACAACTATAAATGATTCATATACAAAAAATGTATTATAAAATCATTGTTTAAAATTAATTTTTTAATCCTTTTTCACAGAAAATAATATTTCCATATTTGTAAACCCTACACATTGGTAAAAAAAATAATTAGTTCCATTACATATACATGTATAATATAAAATTAAAACCTCTTTGTAAATTAATCAAATAAATTATACTCTTTAACTTGAATAAATGAAAGTTAAATATTTCAAAGACAAATTCTTGAATAAAAATATAGTAAGCATTATTTTAAAATGATGAGAGTTTAAAGCTTAGGAAATCAGGAAAATCCTACCAGAACTACTGGTGATAAAATCTAAAGAAAGCAAAGTGTATAAAGAAGATGAAAGAATATATGTTTATTATAAATTTTAATAAATTAATATAAGCATTCTTTATTAAAATCCATAGGATTCACAAGCAAAAATAATATATCTATATGTAACACAGCTTAAAATAATTCACATTCACATTGAATTCTAAAAATTATTTTTAATGAATTTTATAAAGTGAGCAGCATGCATTATAATGCATAATGAAACCAATGTACTTTATGATATAAATTTTTGTACCAAATCGTGTTTAATTTTACTGTGGATTCATTTATTTTCGTGGATACTAATTTTTGTGGTGTAACGAAAAAGGATCAGTTCGTGGATTTTTAAATTCGTGGTTTTGAAGACGGCAGCATACAGATCACTGTTAAATTTCCTTTTCGTTGGGTATCAAATTTCGTGGGTAAAGGCCACCCACGAAAACCACGAAAATTGATACCCCACGAATAATAATGAAACCACAGTATTCATTTGATTTTTAATGTGTAAACTAAAAGCTTTTTTAATTATATGCCTCACATTCATAATAGCTCTAAGATGCAAGAGAGATTCTATTTCTACATCTTGATCTGGAAATCTTACTTATATGTTTATGTATGCATAATTTAATGAATTTATTTATTTAAGAGGCTGTCCATGTAGAAACCAGACAAAAGCCTACAGAATCTGGCACATGAAAAATTTTATCCCAGCAAATTTATTGTTTAAATGTATGTAAAACAAAAATCACCAGGATTCGTTTGAAAGCAACATTGATGACTTGTGATTCAGCCTTAAAGTTCATGAACAAAGCAACCAAATTTGGCAAATTTGCAAGAGTTATCTCCCTTTTTCTGCATATTATCAATTTATATCTAAGTTGTCACTTCAATAAACCAAAAATCTGCATTTTTTCTGGGGAACGAGGTTAACCTGGTGTGAAATCAACAAAAATTTTTGAAAAACAAAATTTGTCATGTGCCAGCTATTGCCTGGGTTTTGGTTGGACAGCCTCTTAAGGTATTCATTTATATATATATATAGATAAATCATAATTGCACCTGAATAACATACAAAACATGAATATTGCATAAATGTCTTAAATACATTATATATAACACATTGAGATTACATACAAGGTTCAACATAATTTCCCGGGAAAAGTCCAGTAACTCCATTACAAACTCCTTCATACCACCCATCATCATTTTTCTTCAGGACATAAATAACAGAGTTCTCTGTAAAACTAAGCTCGTCTTCTTTATCAGCTTCATAATCATAAATAGCAATAACTGAAATAGAGAATAAAATAGGAGACATTGAAACTGCACAGATATAAAATAGGCAATGATAAGAATATGTCCAAAAGGCATGATGCCAAACCACAGTGTTCTAGGATTTTTTGGCCACATGGACTTTCCAAGGGAAAGTTGTTATAAAAAATGACTTACCCACACCTCAGATTGACTTACCAAACTAAAATTGTAATTTTAATATTGAATTTCGAATGCTGGTAACTGGTTACCTGTTTCCTTATATGATTTCAACAGAACAGATAATATGGATAAATGCAGAGCCACCAGCTTGATTTTTCTACACTGTGGATAAATGAGCCTTATTGAGTGAGACTTGAGCAACACATCTAGACTAGAGATGAGAGATATAAAATGTTCACCTCTTTCTAAAAAGCAGTCATTTATTTCCACCCAAGGAAATTCATCTTTCCATGTAGTGACATATCCTCGATTTCTTTTTTGTTTGTCATATATTTTATCTTTTTGTTTTTTTTATCAAGTTTTGGTTTTTTAGGTTCAGGTTCTGTTTGCTTTTGTTTGTTGGATGTAAATCCAAACTTGTGCAAATCCATGATGATTTGAATTTGCCACCATTCAAACTTTTTGAATTAAACAGAATAATTTTGTCAAAGCTGGATACGCACATGAATAAAATTTGGAAAAAGTTTTCATAAGTTTATTTCAAAAGACGATTTTTATACGTTTTATTTATATCACGGCATTTATTTTTTAACTATTTCATAATCTTTTATTTTAACTATATATTTTTAATTCCCTCCGATGACAAACAATGACAAAAGAAATTGACGATATTTAGTACGAAATAACTTTCACCGTTGCCGGTTCCGAAATTAATGTACGATATAGCGTGGTCTCAAGGGCGCTTTTGTAAGTAGCAGTGAAGACAGTGTTTAAATTTCAAGCGCTGGAAAGACTCCCGATGAAAAAAATGTAAACACAACTGCACAACGAAATTGTTACGATGTCTTTGCTGAATCATAAATGATTAAAAAACCATAACGTGAATAAAAACAAGAGGCTCCCAGGAGCCTGAATCGCTCACCTGACATATGTGCCTGAAGTAAAGGCTATTAGGCAAAATCTATTTGACATTAAAAGGGTTATAAGTTTAATAAGGGGGTCATCTGACAATATGCTGGATCTTAAGGTGCTGATCACTTTTATCTCAATTAAAATTCAAAAATCTGTCACCCTTTTTGAGTTATTAGCAAAAAAATTCAGTTTAACCCAATGTTCTATTTTTAGCCACAGCGGCCATGTTTTACAATCAATCAAAAATCCCCACATCAGTTCTATACACCTAATGCTAATAAACAACTATACCAAGTTTGGTTCCAATTGGACTTGAAGTGTCAGAGAAGTTAACGTTTCAATGTAATGAGGAAATGCTTTTTAAAAGCTCAATTTTGACTTTCTAAGGGCAATAACTCCTAAAAGGAAAGGTCCTACAACGTTGACCCTATTACATATTTTGTAGATCTTGATGTGCTCAACAATATGCAATTAAAATTTCTCAAATATCTTGTATAGTTTTCAAGATATTGAGCTAAACAGGTGCAAAATTTACCAAAAATCCACAAAAAGGGCAATAACTCCTACATTGGTCGTTGGATTTTCTTCAAAATTTCAGAGCTGGTAGATCTTCAGGTGCTGATCACTTTTGTTCCCAATCAAAATTTTAAAATCTGTCACCGTTTTTGAGTTATTTGCAAATAACTGCCATTTACCCCTATGTTCTATTTTTAGCCACAGCGGCCATGTTTTACGACCAATCAAAAATCCCCACATCAGTTCTATACACCTAATGCTAATAAACAACTATACCAAGTTTGGTTCCAATTGGACTTGAAGTGTCAGAGGAGTTAACATTTTCAATGTATTGAGGAAATGCTGTTAAAATGCTCAATTTTGACGTTCTAAGGGCAATAACTCCTAAAAGGAAAGGTTCTACAACGTTGACCCTATTACATATTTTGTAGATCTTGATGTGCTTAACAATATGCAATTTAAATTTCTCAAATATCTTGTATAGTTTTCAAGATATTGAGCTAAACAGGTGCAAAATTTGCAAAAAATCCACAAAAAGGGCAATAACTCCTACATGGGTTGTTGGATTTTCTTCAAAATTTCAAAGTAGGTAGATCTTGAGGTGCTGATCACTTTTACCCTATGCCAGAATTTTGATATCTGTAGCCGTTTTTGAGTTATTTGCAAAAAACTGCAATTTACCCCTATGTTCTATTTTTAGCCACGGCGGCCATGTTTTACGACGAATCAAAAATCCCCACATCAGTTCTAAGCACCGAATGCTAATGAACAACCATACCAAGTTTGATTTCAATTGGACTTATGGTGTCAGAGGAGTTAACGTTTTAAAAAGTTTACGGACGGACGACGGACGCCAAGTGATGACAATAGCTCACATGACCCTTCGGGTCAGGTGAGCTAATAATTAAGGGACGGGCATGTACATGGGTTTTTCAGCTTTCCCGAACTTTGAGGATGACTTTCCAACGGGTACTTATGCTTCAAAACTGACTTTCCTGTTGTGGAAACTCACTTACCACGGGTAACGGATAATAGGAATCCTAGAACACTGAACCATACAACCTGATTTGGGACAGTCAGACTAGAACACTAGAAAGGACATCACATGACATGTGATATTTCGCTGGATAAACCTGTAACTGTTGTGTCGCATGGTAAGGTCACCTGCTAGACAGATATTCCATGTGACATCTTATGTTTTTACTGTTTCAGTGTATCCTAAATTAAATTTGATATAATATAACAGTAAGTTGCTGTGTCTATCCCACGAAAAGTGAGGTTACCCTCAGGATAAGCTCTAAAGTGACCTTACTTAAACTTTCTCTTGGAAAGAAGCATCTGGGTTACACATCAACTAGGGTGATAATTGTATGATTTCCTGCTGGTATATGTAATTTATATTCTTAATAATGTTAATAGAACAAAACATTTTCAGCTTTTGATTTGATACTAGTATTAAAATGGCAGTATAATATCAGGACACTGTTAAATCTGGCTTAAGCAGTATTACGAATTACAAGTTTTGATGCTCAACCTTTTAAACCTCAACTTTAAAGAAAGCATATTTCTTATTCTGATATGTAAAAGTCCCAGATTCCATACATGTATATTTTAATGAGTTAAAGCTTATCAATGTTTTAAATGACAGCAAAGAACCATTGTATTAATATTATATGCTTAAAAATTCATAGTAGATTTATGTAAAAGCTTTCAATTTTATTGAAAATTTTACCTCGGCATAAAAAAATCAACCCTCTAAAAAAAATTTAATTAATGTTACAATTGTTGCCTCCTTGGATTTAATGAAGTCTAGTTTGGCAGATATCAAAACTTAACCAAATTATTTTGTTGAAATAGAAATTTAAGTTAATTTAAAACATGATTGTAGGATTTTTTTCATGATGGATGAACATTTAACAAAGCTAAAATTTTCTCATTTTTAATTCAGAAACATATATTTTATGAGTTTTAAAATTATATACTTAAATTAAAATGCTAGAAATATTTTAGACCTTGATGTTCATTTCAAAGACAAATTTCACATTAGATAAAAAACAAAAGCTGTCCATTCTAAACTGTCATTTTGCAAAACAAAACAGTTGACTGTTTATAGAGTTGAAATGAAAATTGCAATGGTTCTTACTTGATTTGAGAATTGGTAAGTCTTTTATGACAAAATTCTTGTAAAGAAAATTGATCCTAGTTTTGTGCTAATAAAAGTTTCATAACAGAGAGTGTAAATCACTATGGTCCTGACTTGGGTCAGGATGTTTCTTCCAAGTAAAAGTATATTTCTGTGCCAAGAAAATCAAATGTAGTATACCTTTCTCCAAGTACTGATTAGGAACCATGTCTTGTGCCAGCATGTTAAGGCCGCCAGTTCTAGCATAGGTTTCTTCATCTGGGTGTGGTTCTTCAACATCACTGAACTGTGCAGGAGGGGGTGCTCCAGAATAGTCATAACCCTGGTTCCCAGAAGCTGGGGGAGGGGGCGGCAATGGGGGAGAAGCTTAAACAAAGAACCAAATTTAATTCAACATCTTTAAGGTAATGTTTTTAATTGCAATATGAAGTATTTGGTAAGTTTGCAATAGCTTTACATAAGATGTCCTAAATGAGTATACATTTTTTTTTCAAAGGTAAAAACAATGTCTCCCCCTCATTTACCCTAAAAGTTCTAAGTTCAGAGTCCATAACAAAAAATTTAAGATCAAAATTTCCTAGTAATATGCACAATTACATATGCTGACCTTCCAACATACCAAGTTTCTTTGAATTCTGTTCAGTAGTTGCAGAGGAGTTGTGCTGACGAGTGGGGGAGACATAATTTTAACACTAGCGTGACATAAAATTTTAGATCAATTGACTTGTGTAGTTCAAAGGTCTCATAGGTTCTTACATAAGTTCTTGGAAAAGACCGGCTGATCTTTCATGAGTGATAGAATTTTTCAGTCTTTTTGCGAGTGGAGCGCAGCGGAACGAGTCAAAAGACCCAAAAATTCTATTACGAGTGAAAGATCATTGCCGGTTTTCCAAGAACGCGTGTAAGTACCTATTTCTTCCATAAGAAATAAAATTTTATATTCTGAAACCTTAGAGGACTTCATTCTAAAAACCGAAAGTATAAAATAACAGTGCATTTCATTGGTTGACATCATCGATCAATATCAGTACAGGCGGTTATTATTGGATAATTGACCAGTGTGAGATCGCTGCACGTGCTCGCATCTCAACCTGGTCATCTCACACTGAAAAGAGTCATTTACGGAAGAAATCACAATTCTCTACATTAATCACATGATTATTTAACAAGCTTTTAACTCAACACATGTTTTGACAAGCTTCTTATAAGACATCATAATGATTTTGAGGCCACACTGCTATTATTGAAACGATCTCAGTTATGAAATGTTAAAGTATATGTAAAGAATGTAGGGATTACTGGTTGGACAACTTTTTTTTGCATTTTTAAATCATAGAAATACAGTTAATAACAAGTGTTAACACTAAGGTATTTTCACCTTCAGAAATATAAATTCCTTGTCACTTCCACTATATTTTTATCAATTCATAAACTACTATGATAAAATCGAACCTGAACTCTAATATTTCTCTACATACCATAGAGAATTATCAATTTGCTTGAATGAAAAACAAACATCAGGAGGATGCAGCTGTAACACTCTAAATCAAGTTTCATTAACCTATACCAATGACTTGTAGTTTCTGAGATGTAAATAAGCTCATATTATGACATAAAGCTTTACATTTCTATCATATGGTATTGAAAACTGTCAATATTAAAAACGAAAGAATATGGAATATGTCACTCAACACGAAAATCAAGGTTAAAAGGTGGGGGCCACAGCTGTGCCAAGCTATTACTAGGGCTTAAGCATACTTTAGTCTTGAGAAATAGAGGTGCTCATAATACTTTTACACTGAAAGTGTATACTGCCGTCGTTAATTAAGTAACATCTTTGTAAAAGTCTGCTTATGCACAAGACAATTATTATTACTGGCACACTCATCGGTTATTTGAATATTCCCTCATAGATTAAGAATCAGTTAAGTCAACAATGGATGGAACTAATATAAAAAGTAGATGAGTGACAGACTAAGGATATGGGACCCTATTCAGATGCTGCATGACAAATATCAAAAGGCTGTAATAAGTAGTTGTTGAGAAAACTGTTACAAAACCTTTTTTTCTGTCCGACCTGTCATCTAACCAGATTTTCACTACCTGTATTTAAGCTATCAATTAAACAGAAAATCTCAAAGCAAGCAAAAAGTATTGTTAATCATAGATTTCCTAAACTAAGTCAGAACATTGTCAACATAAGCATTTTTTCTGTGAAAACTTAATTGCATGCAGACCTTCTAAAATTTCACTGTTTCCAGTATCACCTGTCACTTCTGGAGAAGGTGGCGGAGGCAAATTATCTGCAAAAACAAACACAACATCAAAACATACATGCAAAAGTTATTTCCAAAGCCATTCTGTTAAAGCTCACGACACCAAGCAAAAATTATAATGTAAGTTGTAAAACTGCATTCATGTAAATCATATAAAAGCCAGATGTGTTAATCAAATGAAATTTATACTTCAAAAAAATAAATAAAAACCATGTAAAGCTGCAAGAAACAATCATGGTTTTTGTCAAAACTTTAGAAGAAAATTTAATGTAGTGGTTAGAATTAATAAAGAAATTGCTGTTAGCTATGCTATGAAATAAAGTCCAGCTAATTACTTAAAACGAAGGTGATGATATCATGGACAGTATAAACCTAAGTATAAACTTTACTGACAAAATGTGATTTATTTCACCAACCATTTAAAAAGGATTCTTAATTCAAAGTTGAACAAAGCTAAAAAGAAACATTTTAACACAAATAGTGACAAAAAGTTACTATTAGCCCATTTAATCTGCCAAGAAAAAAATTAATAACTAATACTTAAGATATTTGATAGTTTTCTAAATAGGGTATCACATCTTTCTTTCAGTTTCACACTGACAGATTATAACTCAAGTCTAATTAATCTCAACAATGTATTCCCCCTTAAAAATCAGGGTATCTAATAGTATCAATAAATTAACCCTGGCTAGATAAATAAGATATGGAGATTTTCTCACCTACCAGTAATCTACCCATAAGCCTTGAATTCACAAACAAAAATCAAAAATCTAGTTCACTTGACAAACCAACAAACCATGCAACTAAAAACCTAAGAGACATCCACAACATTGAAAAGATATCAAAAATTTGTCTACCTATGGAAGTTTGTGGCATCACTTGAGGCCTGGACTGAGGATGTACCATGCCCACAGAGGGAGGTATTCCCTGATTCTGACTGCGTCTGTCCATACTGCCTTGGTTTTGACTGTGTCTTCCTTGATTCTGACTGTAGCGACTTTCTGGAACTCCTTGATTTTGACTGTAACGACTCTCAGGTAAACCTTGATTTTGACTGTAGCGACTGTCAGGACCTCCTTTGTTTTGACTGTATCTGTCTGTGCTAGTTCTTCTCTGGCCAGGCTGATTTTGTGCTAATTTAAAAAAGAAATTGGAACTTTAACTATACTATGTTGTTATATACCATATTATAAAAATACAAACTGAAAAATAACTTGTTTTCTGCTCTGACTTCAATTTAAAAAAAAAATATTTAACAATAGAAGACTGATGTATTGTATTTTTCGCAACATTTCTTGAGTTTTATTTAAGATACTTTCAGGTCATTGCTTTTAATGATTTGACTTATGTTTGGATTTCCTATTGAATTTGTCTATCTGATATGCAGAAAAGGTCTAAGTGAAAATGAAAATTAAAAAAAAAACATAAGGGAAAAGACATAAAAGTTAATTCAAAAGATTATGGCACATTAGTACACAACTCACTGTGTTGGCCTGGCAATGCTGTGATCTGTCCCATCGAGTAATTACTTTGGGGCTGGGCATTAAAGGGGCCTGGTCCAGGGGGGCCATTCATAGGAATTGAAGGAGGGGCTACAGGTGGTGCTGGTGTTCTGTATGGCCCCTTTTGGCTCTGTTGAGCTGCACTTGTTGGCTGAGGGGGGTTGGGAGGCTGTGTTGTAGGGGCCTGATGTACTGATCGTTGGCTACTGACAGATGGAGTTCTTGATGGCTGTTGTCTTGGCACACCTCCTGCAGGCTGTAAAGAAAACAATGGATAATAAATAAATTATGATTTAAAACAGATATGAATAAAATTCCATTTCATACACACAATAAAATCAAGACACAATTATTCAAGCAGATGCAAATGTTTACTTTGAATGTGAGTATTATAGTATGGCATTGGCTTTTGCTATGAAATTCTCTCTGACCTTTTTTCAGTTCCCTTTAAGTAATAAACAATCATGTCTATGTTTAATAAGTGATACATATAAATACATGTATAACTTCATATACAGAGAGCAGCAAAAGAGCTACCAAACCTCTCCTATTCATTTAAAAGTTCATTTCCAGTGATTTTTTTCCGGCATAGTGAACAGTAGTTTAATGACAGAATCAAACTTTGTAATGCAGAAAAATATAAACAAAAAATAAATCAATTCTTAATTGAATACTTCTAGTGCAAGTTATTTCTTCGCTTTCAATATCAAGTTTTCCAAAAGCTCTCTTGAGACAGTGTTAATTTCAAAGGAAAATATCTAATCTGAATTATAATTGATCCATGGTACAAGTACCTTAACTCCATGGCCTATCTCATCCAGTAGTGTAAAGTCTATAGCTTTCCTCTGATACTTTGTGGGTCTCTCATTATGTTCAGGGAAGATGATACCATTTTTAACACCTAATGGCCGATTAGAACTTTTGTTTGTAGTCAAAACGCCAATCTCTCTTCTGGCAACCTTTTCTTTGTGTATATTGACAGTCTGAAAAAAAAAAAACTTGCATGAGATTTACATGTACATGTACATGTGCACTAATTGTTCAATGTCATAATGTGATGCAAGATTTTAACACACTTATCTTTACTAAAAGAATAAATATAATTAGAAGAAAAGAGTTTCATTTTTCAAACAGTTCATTTTTCGTACTTTTTCACATATTCCAGATTAGACACTTGATTTTATACCCTTGTAGATGTAATAGTTTTTAGAACCTTAATTTTGCCTAAGGAAACAGAGGATCATGAGGCAAACTTTGTGGTCATTAAAACTGGGATATTTCATTTAAGTGGACATTTACATGTACTTTCTCAATCCTTTAATTTTGTAAAGGGAATTTATGTATGGTTAATTCAATTTTTGCAAGTTTTTATTCCTGCTTGGACCAGGTAATTTACTCCAAAATCAATTTAGACCCAAGCTCGTTTATAAATCTAAATTAAGGTCTGGTATGCTGCTCATTGGTTTAGTATGAGTTGAATACGACCTCATGAATAAAGCCAAAATTGAAAAAAAAAACACCTCCCAAAAATAACATAACATTGACATTACATGTACATGTATCTCATTACCTTCTATTGTTCCTAATAAACATGAACAATAAACTAACAGATACAAACCTGTGACAGATAGTTAACACTGGATTCCATCTCAGCCATAACATTTTGTTGAAGATCTAACAGCTTGAGGAAGTTTGTAGCTAAGCTGTTTATCTGGTAGGCAACGCTGGCTAAAGAGTGTGTTGTGTAATTCTTGGTCTCTTCTAAAGCTGCCTTTTTATCTTGAGACTGCAAGTACAATAAAAAAACTTCAAATGATCTCATATACGACAAAAAAAGAAACTTTTAAGGTACATTTTTACTTTAGCATGCAAGAAAATTGGAGGTTAAAATGTGACTAGGAATAAGTGTATGCATCACAAACTAGAACATATATAACATGTATAAAATCTGCAGTGGAAAGCCACCATTCAATTCAATATTTTATTGGAAAGAGCACAATAGATGTGTGAACCAAGACACGGAAATATTCTAAAATAGACATTTACATGTTTAATAAATCATAAGAATATAAATAAACTTTGGAATTGGAATGAGTATAACAAACAAGAGACTCCCAGGAGCCAGAGTTGCTCACCTGGCTTCAATGACTTAATGTAACAACATTCAACATTGCCAACAGTCCATCATTAGAAAGCTCTATAAAGCTGAGCATTTCAGCAAACAAATGTGTGGTACGATCTTCTATGGTATGCAATCTTTCACTATTTTTGGCACTTAAGGGGCCATAACTCCTATAATCCCTGTCTTTTATGGCTCACAATATACAAGGCCAAAACCGCTATTTTGGGGGTTGAAGGGGCCATAACCCCTATTAGGGGTCATCTGACAATTTCAACCAAATGAAAATTTTGTAGAGCTTAATTAGCTGTACATTTAAGCAAGCAAAACCTTTTCGCTATTTCCTATTGTTCACAATCTATAAGGCTAACACCACTATTTTTTGCGCTTAAGGAACCATAACTAACTCCTATAAGGGGTCATCTGACAATTTTGACCTACATGAAATGGACAACTTTGTAGATCTAAATTAGCTGAACATTTAAGCAAGCAAAACCTTTCACTTTCTCAGGGCCATATCTACCATTGAGGCAGACGAGGCAATTGCCATGTCTTAAATTACGGCAATTTTTTTTTTTACAGAGTTTATTTATATACATAACATGATTTGTTGTCCTTGGCAGCGAAGTCAATTCAAGGCATCTGGTTTTAAAAAGATCCTAGTCCAATGTTGATTTTCTATCTATTTATTTCCCGCAAATGTGTACCCAAAACAAAATATTATTTCCGTTTTGTGTGATTTATCGCATGCACCTTTTATTCTATGACTCAACATTTAATTTCAACTTTGCCATAATTATTCGTCTGTCCGTCCACACCCATGGTTGCTTTTCAAATCTATTCAACTTCCAGAACATGGCTGATCCAGGATTTCCGAAAAGGGGGGCCCATTGACTGACCAAATTTAAGGGGGCCAGCTTCGTTTCATTTCAGTGATTTCCTATGTTATCAACCAAATTTTTGTTCTGTGAGGGGGTGTCCCTGACCCCCCACCCCCCGATTCTCCTATACCTTTTCAGTACAAATCAACAACATTTAAAAGTGACAAAGCTGAATTTAATGTGTCAAAACAGTAAAACCACCTGTGCAGCCAGAATCTATAAATTCTAAGACTTAGTCCAAACCATGTCTTTGTGGTCAATGATATCATTGAAATTGTACCGGTACTCTCCTAAACCATATCTTCATTTGTTTGTTGTTTGTTTTATGACCAGTCAACAATATTTCATTTAAAATCAGGACAAGAACATGTTAACTTAATTTATACATGTTATATAATTACCCTAAATAGTGAAACATGACCTCCAATGATGAAAACAAATTGAATATTTAACATGTTTAATTGAACAAAACAGAAAATGAGAAAAAAGTCTTAGGCTGAACAGTTAGTGATTTTTATAAATACTGCTAGCCATAAAGACTCTATAGCTAAAAGATGCAATTTTCTATGCTGATCCTGCTCTGTATCCAATTGCAAATGTCCATATAATTCTAAAACTGTTGTTAACATTGCCAGTAGTTTGGTGCAGTTGTGAGCCCTCTTTTTCAGCTTTGCGTCATTTGAAGACCTGGTGTACGGGTACATGTAGATCAACCATACTGAAAGACCGCTTGTGTGGGTTGGCCATGCTGCACATTCATAGAAATTACACTGTTGGTCAAGTTAGTGCAGAGAACGTAATGGGACTTAGGTGGAAATAGAAATATACAACTTGCCTTTATAGAATAAAAACAATAAACCATACATATTTCTCAATTAAAATATTCATTGCATGTAGTTAAGTAAGAAGATAGGTTTAATAAGCCAAAATCTTATAGTTTATCATATTTATTGGGCCATTAAAGCATGGATTTTCAAAAATTTTCGCCGGGGGCTTACTATGGTTCACAATCTATAAGACTAAAACCACTATTTGGGGTGTTTAAGGGGCAATAACCCCTATAAGGGGTCATCTGAAAATTTCAACCTAATGGACAACTTTTAAATCTTTATTAGCAGAACATTTAAGCCAGCAAAACCTTTTCTCTTATTTCTACATGTACTATCAATCACAATCTACATGTATATGGCAATGAAAAGCTTCGCCGAATCATTTAGAGCACCATCGTTAACAATATGGTGTACTCATTGTATGATGCTGAATGTTAAGCATCTGCAACCTTGTACATTGTTCATATCAAAAATACAATGCATTATTGATCATTATTCATGTTATTGAGTTTGAAAATTTATGGATCCCCCACAGTAAAAGAAATGATCAGATCAATAAATGGCAATATTGTCTGTTGACTTGAACACATACTTTAATCATATAAGTGTGTAATCCGGTGTTAAATATATCTTAATTTTACCTTTAAGGTTCATCTGTACCTTTCTTTAAAACATGGCGTTATTTTTAATCAATTTTCAGTATATGCACAGCCGAAACTGCACATTGAATTGAAAAATAAAGTGTAGCTGGACCTAGATATTAAAAATTCTTACCTTTTTTCTATGAATTCTTCCCGAAAAAATCCTTTATTAAAGAGATCTCTTTTTTCTCCGCTTTTAAAAACACACGTTTTAAGGCTAATATCACTTTCACCCTTTCTTGTGGCCTCAAATTTCATGCAACTTTCAATAAGGAATTTAACTAAAAGTGTTCACTTCGTTTCATGTAAGAGGCACAATAGGGATAGTTTGTCCTTTCTCAATTCAAAATCTGAACAGGAAAAAAAAGAGATCTTTATTTTTAAGGAACTTAAAATGACAAATTGATAGAAATTGAATCAGAAATTACCATATCTAGGTCCAGCTATGCTTTATTTTATTATTTCATTTGTAGTTTTTGTTCTGCATATACTTAAAAATGGGTAGAAAATTTCGCTATTTTTAACGAAAGGTACAGATGAACCTTAATAACAAATGCAAAAACAAAACAAGAGTGCTAGCCATGACAAGGGACAGGCATTAGCAGTATTATTTATAAATAAGAATGGAATATACCTTTAGATAATTATCCCTACAGTACTGGGCAACCTTGTCTAGGTTAACATAGCTTTCCTGAAGGTGCTGACGCCCTTCAGGAATTTCTTGATCAAGAAGTTGAGAGACCTCGGCCATCTTGCAAGTTCTCTTCCTGTTTGAGTTATAAAAAGGAACCAGTTTACGTACAACAACCACTATAAGCACCATCGAGCACCATCAGTAAAACGGTTTATATAGCCAACGAAAAAAGGGTCTAGCACCACGGGGCCTATGGGTCCCAGGGATGGTCCAAGTCTATCGAAATTGTGTATGTGGGTCCATATGAGTTAGGCCTAACATTCTAAATAGGTCCGGGATCCAATGGATCACTGTCAAAAAAAAAAAAATTCGAATCCTCATGCATTTCATGTATAACATGACTTGATGTAGAAATGTTGCAGTGACAGCACCATGGAAACGGACTTTGCACCACGGGGCCTATGGGTCCCAGGGATGGTCCAAGTCTATCGAAATTGTGTATGTGGGTCCATATGAGTTAGGCCTAACATCTAAATAAGACCGGGATCCAATGGATCACTGTCAAAAAAAAAATCGAATCCTCATGCATTTCATGTATAACATGACTTGATGTAGAAATGTTGCACCATGGAAACGGACTTTGCACCACGGGGCCTATGGGTCCCAGGGATGGTCCAAGTCTATCGAAATTGTGTATGTGGGTCCATATGAGTTAGGCCTAACATCTAAATAAGACCGGTATCCAATGGATCACTGTCAAAAAAAAAAAATTCGAATCCTCATGCATTTCATGTATAACATGACTTGATGTAGAAATGTTGCACCATGGAAATGGACTTTGCACCACGGGGCCTATTGGTCCCAGGGATGGTTCAAGTCTATCGAAATTGTGTATGTGGGTCCATATGAGTTAGGCCTAACATTCTAAATAGGTCCGGGATCCAATGGATCACTGTCAAAAAAAATTCGAATCCTCATGCATTTCATGTATAACATGACTTGATGTAGAAATGTTGCACCATGGAAACGGACTTTGCACCACGGGGCCTATGGGTCCCAGGGATGGTCCAAGTCTATCGAAATTGTGTATGTGGGTCCATATGAGTTAGGCCTAACATCTAAATAAGACCGGGATCCAATGGATCACTGTCAAAAAAAAAATCGAATCCTCATGCATTTCATGTATAACATGACTTGATGTAGAAATGTTGCACCATGGAAACGGACTTTGCACCACGGGGCCTATGGGTCCCAGGGATGGTCCAAGTCTATCGAAATTGTGTATGTGGGTCCATATGAGTTAGGCCTAACATCTAAATAAGACCGGTATCCAATGGATCACTGTCAAAAAAAAAAATTCGAATCCTCATGCATTTCATGTATAACATGACTTGATGTAGAAATGTTGCACCATGGAAATGGACTTTGCACCACGGGGCCTATTGGTCCCAGGGATGGTTCAAGTCTATCGAAATTGTGTATGTGGGTCCATATGAGTTAGGCCTAACATTCTAAATAGGTCCGGGATCCAATGGATCACTGTCAAAAAAAAAATTCGAATCCTCATGCATTTCATGTATAACATGACTTGATGTAGAAATGTTGCACCATGGAAACGGACTTTGCACCACGGGGCCTATGGGTCCCAGGGATGGTCCAAGTCTATCGAAATTGTGTATGTGGGTCCATATGAGTTAGGCCTAACATCTAAATAAGACCGGGATCCAATGGATCACTGTCAAAAAAAAATTCGAATCCTCATGCATTTCATGTATAACATGACTTGATGTAGAAATGTTGCACCATGGAAACGGACTTTGCACCACGGGGCCTATGGGTCCCAGGGATGGTCCAAGTCTATCGAAATTGTGTATGTGGGTCCATATGAGTTAGGCCTAACATCTAAATAAGACCGGGATCCAATGGATCACTGTCAAAAAAAAAATTCGAATCCTCATGCATTTCATGTATAACATGACTTGATGTAGAAATGTTGCACCATGGAAATGGACTTTGCACCACGGGGCCTATGGGTCCCAGGGATGGTTCAAGTCTATCGAAATTGTGTATGTGGGTCCATATGAGTTAGGCCTAACATTCTAAATAGGTCCGGGATCCAATGGATCACTGTCAAAAAAAAAATTCGAATCCTCATGCATTTCATGTATAACATGACTTGATGTAGAAATGTTGCACCATGGAAACGGACTTTGCACCACGGGGCCTATGGGTCCCAGGGATGGTCCAAGTCTATCGAAATTGTGTATGTGGGTCCATATGAGTTAGGCCTAACATCTAAATAAGACCGGGATCCAATGGATCACTGTCAAAAAAAAATTCGAATCCTCATGCATTTCATGTATAACATGACTTGATGTAGAAATGTTGCACCATGGAAACGGACTTTGCACCACGGGGCCTATGGGTCCCAGGGATGGTCCAAGTCTATCGAAATTGTGTATGTGGGTCCATATGAGTAAGGCCTAACATCTAAATAAGACCGGGATCCAATGGATCACTGTCAAAAAAAAAAAATTCGAATCCTCATGCATTTCATGTATAACATGACTTGATGTAGAAATGTTGCACCATGGAAATGGACTTTGCACCACGGGGCCTATTGGTCCCAGGGATGGTTCAAGTCTATCGAAATTGTGTATGTGGGTCCATATGAGTTAGGCCTAACATTCTAAATAGGTCCGGGATCCAATGGATCACTGTCAAAAAAAAAATTCGAATCCTCATGCATTTCATGTATAACATGACTTGATGTAGAAATGTTGCACCATGGAAACGGACTTTGCACCACGGGGCCTATGGGTCCCAGGGATGGTCCAAGTCTATCGAAATTGTGTATGTGGGTCCATATGAGTTAGGCCTAACATCTAAATAAGACCGGGATCCAATGGATCACTGTCAAAAAAAAATTCGAATCCTCATGCATTTCATGTATAACATGACTTGATGTAGAAATGTTGCACCATGGAAACGGACTTTGCACCACGGGGCCTATTGGTCCCAGGGATGGTTCAAGTCTATCGAAATTGTGTATGTGGGTCCATATGAGTTAGGCCTAACATTCTAAATAGGTCCGGGATCCAATGGATCACTGTCAAAAAAAAAATTCGAATCCTCATGCATTTCATGTATAACATGACTTGATGTAGAAATGTTGCACCATGGAAATGGACTTTGCACCACGGGGCCTATTGGTCCCAGGGATGGTTCAAGTCTATCGAAATTGTGTATGTGGGTCCATATGAGTTAGGCCTAACATTCTAAATAGGTCCGGGATCCAATGGATCACTGTCAAAAAAAAAATTCGAATCCTCATGCATTTCATGTATAACATGACTTGATGTAGAAATGTTGCACCATGGAAACGGACTTTGCACCACGGGGCCTATGGGTCCCAGGGATGGTCCAAGTCTATCGAAATTGTGTATGTGGGTCCATATGAGTTAGGCCTAACATCTAAATAAGACCGGTATCCAATGGATCACTGTCAAAAAAAAAAATTCGAATCCTCATGCATTTCATGTATAACATGACTTGATGTAGAAATGTTGCACCATGGAAATGGACTTTGCACCACGGGGCCTATTGGTCCCAGGGATGGTTCAAGTCTATCGAAATTGTGTATGTGGGTCCATATGAGTTAGGCCTAACATTCTAAATAGGTCCGGGATCCAATGGATCACTGTCAAAAAAAAAATTCGAATCCTCATGCATTTCATGTATAACATGACTTGATGTAGAAATGTTGCACCATGGAAACGGACTTTGCACCACGGGGCCTATGGGTCCCAGGGATGGTCCAAGTCTATCGAAATTGTGTATGTGGGTCCATATGAGTTAGGCCTAACATCTAAATAAGACCGGGATCCAATGGATCACTGTCAAAAAAAAATTCGAATCCTCATGCATTTCATGTATAACATGACTTGATGTAGAAATGTTGCACCATGGAAACGGACTTTGCACCACGGGGCCTATGGGTCCCAGGGATGGTCCAAGTCTATCGAAATTGTGTATGTGGGTCCATATGAGTAAGGCCTAACATCTAAATAAGACCGGGATCCAATGGATCACTGTCAAAAAAAAAAATTCGAATCCTCATGCATTTCATGTATAACATGACTTGATGTAGAAATGTTGCACCATGGAAACGGACTTTGCACCACGGGGCCTATGGGTCCCAGGGATGGTCCAAGTCTATCGAAATTGTGTATGTGGGTCCATATGAGTTAGGCCTAACATCTAAATAAGACCGGGATCCAATGGATCACTGTCAAAAAAAAAATCGAATCCTCATGCATTTCATGTATAACATGACTTGATGTAGAAATGTTGCACCATGGAAACGGACTTTGCACCACGGGGCCTATGGGTCCCAGGGATGGTCCAAGTCTATCGAAATTGTGTATGTGGGTCCATATGAGTTAGGCCTAACATCTAAATAAGACCGGTATCCAATGGATCACTGTCAAAAAAAAAATTCGAATCCTCATGCATTTCATGTATAACATGACTTGATGTAGAAATGTTGCACCATGGAAATGGACTTTGCACCACGGGGCCTATTGGTCCCAGGGATGGTTCAAGTCTATCGAAATTGTGTATGTGGGTCCATATGAGTTAGGCCTAACATTCTAAATAGGTCCGGGATCCAATGGATCACTGTCAAAAAAAAAATTCGAATCCTCATGCATTTCATGTATAACATGACTTGATGTAGAAATGTTGCACCATGGAAACGGACTTTGCACCACGGGGCCTATGGGTCCCAGGGATGGTCCAAGTCTATCGAAATTGTGTATGTGGGTCCATATGAGTTAGGCCTAACATTCTAAATAGGTCCGGGATCCATTGGATCATTTTATAGTTGTCAAAAAAAAATCGAACCCTCATACATTTCATGTATAACATGACTTTATATAGAAATGTTGCACCATGGAAACGGACTTTGTACCACGGGGCCTACGGGTCCCAGGGATGGTTCAAGTCTATAGAAATTGTGTATGTGGGTCCATATCAGCTAGGCCTGACATTCTAAACAGGTCCGGGATCCAATGGACCACTGTCAAAAAAATTCGAACCCTCGTATATAACATGAGTTAATATAGAAATCTTGCAACGTAAAAATGACCTACCACCACGGGGCCTTTCTGGGTCCTGTGTCCTTTGGATCACTGTTTTTAGATTAAAACTCCGTTTATTTATTTATATGAAAATCCTGTATACACAAAAAAAAAACGGACCTAACACCACGGGTCCCATGGGGTCTATTGTCCTCAATAATGGTCACAAAAACGAACCAAGCATTATATTGCCCTTGGCCCAAGAGTTGATTAAATTCTTTTTAAATAGATGTATATCGTTATTAGTCAGGATTGACCTGTAAGATCTTAGTCTTATTCGTTACATGTTCATGTACACGGAAAAGAAGTTCTTTTATTTACAAAGTACTTTTTGAACTATTACCGCTCCCTTCTTACCAAGAAATTCACGTTTAGTGTTGTAAACAAAACGGAACAACTCAACAGTTTAAACGAGCTGTTTGTATTGGGTAATTGCATTAAAATTGCTTTCTTTTAAATCCCTGCTATTTTATATAAAATATCCTTTCTTTTAGTGTAAAACTAGAAAACTGCGAACTGCAGCTTACAAATATATACCCAACGCACCCCACGAATTGACCAGATTTTTAATGGAAGTTGCACATCTACATTAAGTCACAAACATTCTATGAAATTTCATGAAAATCCATTGAGTGGTAAAAATCTATTGAGTAATTTAGTAGGAGTTGTGGATAAGTTATTGGTTCCCTCTTGTAATCAAACGGATATAATGCTAAAATTTTTGGTTTATCATTTTGCTCTTAAAAATCTTGAAATTTTCATCCAGAGTTAGATTGTTTCTTTCAAAGCAAAACGCGCATCAGATGCAGTTTAAAATGTTTGCCAGACAATTTGATATAGTTTTGTCTCTTCATGCCCTTTTTGCTTTCTTTTTCTATACTGGTTTCCCACATTATAAATTGAATTCCTTCTGAAGGACCTTTATCATCAAAGGCTTTTTTGTCTGCGAAAGTAGAAGGGCATATCTTATGCATGGTGTTCTGGTCTGCCCGTTGGTCCGTCCGTTCCAAATCAGGTTATACCAACAGGTTGAAGCTATTTTTCCATAAAGGAAATATGATATTATCGCAAAATCTTTTTAGAAAAACGGTAGCTGTACCATCAACTTTATGAATGATATTTGTTATAGTTTCTTTTTAAACCAATAAACCAATCAAGAACCTTCGCACGCAATCATATTAGCATAAAAAGTCTTTATTACATATTATGCCCACTACATGTAATCGACTTTACGGTTCAAAGGCTGGTTGCATGGGAGGGCATCATGTCTTCATTTAATTTGGACATATCATTATTTTAGCTCACTTGGACAAAGGTCATGTGATATATTGCTATCACTTGGCATCCGTCGTCCGTCGTCTGTCGTCTTTTCAACTTTCAAAACTTTGTTTCTTTAAAACCGATTGACGAAGTGCAACCAACTTGGTATGCTTGTTATTTGTGGTGGCGTTTACAAAACTATTGTTTTTGATGTTTGATTCAACAAAAAACATGGTCGCCATCGCTAAAATATCTAATTGGGGTAGAATCACCTTTAAAGATTTATAACTTAATTAATATGACAGATAGAACAAATCTGATGCCTCTATGGTTCTTTTGAGTCGAAGTTGTCAGGTAATTCCTTTAAGACGTAATGGCCCTTTTAGTTTAAAATCACGATTTTTATGTTTTTGCCTTATATAATTATAATGGAAACTTTTGCAGATAGAGGGAAGCTGTTGCTTGCTTAAATGTTCAGCAATGGTTCGAAGTTGTCAGATGACCCCTGTAAGGGGCTATGGCCAAAGAAGGGGTTTGGCTCATAGAATGAATTCCATTACAGACAGACGGATGTCCAGTTTGAGAAATTCTTAAAATAAAAAAAACCTCTCCATTTGATGGAAGTTTTCGGATGACCTGGACCGAAGCTCTACAAAAGTATTCATTTGGTCGAAGATGGCAGCTGACCCCTTATAGTGGTTTTCTCTCTCCATATGTCAAAAATAGCGTTTTATGCCCCCGCGAGGACATGTCGGGGGCATTAAGTTTTACTTAATCCGTATGTCCAACTGTCCGAACAAATTTCCGTCAAGCTTTTCTCAGGAACCGTACATGGGAATAATTTGAAACTTGGTAGGATGGTTCAGTATGACAAACTGTACGTCCTAAGCCACTTTCAGACCTATCGGACTTTTACTTCCTGTTTAGGGTAGGGCCGATATGAAATCTATGAAAAATACTTGAAAATTTCTGTCAAGCTTTTCGCAGAAGAATGATTTGAAACTTTGTAGGATTGTTCAGTATGACAATCTGTATGTCCTAAGCAACTTTCAGACCTGTGAGACTTCCACTTTCTGTTTGGGGCCTAGCGGGGGCATTTGTGTACCATGGACACATTCCTTCTTTATATTTCATGTTTTTGTCCTATAGAATGAACATTATTGTGGACTAGGGAGAAAAGCTGTTGCTTTCTTAAACCTTTAGCTCACTGCACTTTACAAAAGTCTCCATTTAGCCGAAGATGTCTGGTGGCTCCTTAAAGATAAAATGTTACTTGCTTAAACATTCAGCTTATTAAGCTCTACAAAAGTCAGTATTGGGTAAAATTGTCATTCTTCAGAATGACCTTAAGATTCAGGCTCCTAGGAGCCTCTTATCAAGGATTGCGGTCCTTAATTCGGAAAATTATCGTGTTTTTGACTAACAGCATAAAAAAAAATGATTGCTGATAAAGAAAAGGTTTTGAATTATTTATGTTCAGCTAAAGCTCTATAAAAGTGTCCATCGGGTCATAGTTGTCAGATTATATCTTTTTGGGGTTATGGCCCTAAAAATGTCAAACACAGTTTTTGTTTGTCTTTGCATTATAATTTAAAAACTAGTGCAGATTATTGCATCAAAGCTCTGTGACAATCGTGATGGTAATATTTTTTTTCAAATAAATTTAAAGTGGATTTTTATACCCCGCTTTGAAGATGAATGGGGTTTACTGGTTTATCTCTGTTTTTCCGTTCCCATCGTCCGTCTACAACATAACTTTCTTAACAGTTGTCTCAACAACTACAAATCACAATTGCTTGAAATTTTAATATTTGGCTTCAGCATGAGGTCCTTTATCGCAAGAACAAAATTAGGTCTGTCTTACATATACTTTCTGTTAAGACTTTGAGAATTTTCAACACTATTGGTCAATTGTTTAAAATGTTCGTAACACATGGTAACAGTTTTATCGGAAACTATTCATCACAGGAACATGATATTTGGTATATGACGTATTGCAAGTATCAAAAGTAGGTCCACATGTCAGATATCTACTTCCTGTTCACTGAAAAAGTTAATACTGGGGATAGCGGGGAAACATGTATTCTCTGCGAAAGTTCCGACCGCGGGTCTTCTCGGGGATAATATGCTTTCCTCGCGGAAATATTGTCCGCGGGTGTTCTAGGGGTGACGATGCTTTCCAAGCGGAAACCTTGTCCGCAGGTCTTCTTGTGGATTTTTGTATAACATCTTGAGTACTTTTCAGGAAGTAAACGAGAAGCAACTTCCGACAGCTAGACTGAACAATATGTATCCATATCTAAGCATGCGTTAAAAAAGTGCATGCAGAAAATGAATATTAGCTCCTTAAATATTGTAGATGTATAGATTTTGTTTACTTAACATATTATATAGATGCATGCTAGAGAAATGTAACCTTATTTTTGACAAATTGCAAACGAAAGTTTTGGCGTTTTTAGCATTGTGGGTGGACCGACAGACAGACGGTCTCTTTGACAAGGAGAAAATTATAGGCATGCTGCATTTTTGTGTGAGGTCTTTTGCTTTTGGTCCTAAAGAAAACTGCAACCTAAATGCTTAAAGTATTGAGATGTAGAATAAATGCCGATGAAACATCATCTTTTAACATAGTAATTTTACAATTCACAAAAAGGATGAGTTGCGATAAGCCTCTTAGCCTACCATAGAAAAATAAAAATAAAGAAGGAATGTGTCCATGGGACACGGATGCCCCCGCTGGCCCAAAACAGGAAGTAGAAGTCCGACAGGGCTGAAGGTCGCTTAGAACGTACAGTTTGTCATGCTGAACGATCCTTCCAAGTTTTAAATCATTCTCATGTACGGTTCCGAGAAAAGCTTGACGGAAATTTTCATAGTCATGTTTACATATTTTCATATCGGCCTTAGTCCCAAACAAGGAAGTAGATGTCCGACAGGTCTGAAAATTGCTTAGGACGTACAGTTTGTCATACTGAACCATCCTACCAAGTTTGAGAAAAGCTTGACGGAAATTCGTACGGACGGACATGAGTAAAACTTAATGCCCCCCCCCCGACATGTCGTCGCGGGGGCATAAAAATAGTAGGTGAATAGTGTCACCAAATGTCTCGTATTAAATTTGAATGCTTGTATTTTTATACAATTTACAAAGTCTACTGTAGTATATACTTGATTCTACTTTATAGAAAATGATGCTTTAAAACCCGAAACAAAATGTTTTAACATTGAGCCAAACGGAAAGTGAAGTAAAAGAGTGTTGTATATCCTTTCCAGAAGCATGGTCTTGCATAGGCGGAACAAACTCCATATTTTTTTTTCAAAAGCGTGCATTACTAAAACATGAAAACACGTTGTTTTTTTTTGTGAAAGCTGCAAGACATACTGAAAAATTAAAAAGTCTTTAAGACTTTACTTTTTACCTCTTAGTCAATAGCTAATAATATCTAAAATTCCTTTCGTTTTTTAAGGCATAATAAATAAATTCAAGTTCAAAATTATCATGTAAAACAAAAAAGATTCTTCTAGTGTTAAAACACCTTATCGCCCGACTGTTGTGTTATTCTTTTGGACTTTATGTAAAAAAATAGATATAGTAGATATAATGCCAAGCTCTGTATTCTAGTAATTCATCACACAATTTCATTTTTATAAAGGTTTTATCTTTAGCAGAGGCGCTTGGGTCCAGGATTTTTTTTTAATATAATAACGTGTATATAAAAATTTTCATCTCCTCTATCTATATACTATTTCCACATAGTATATAGAGGAGATGAATTCTTTTATATACACGTTATTATATTTAAAAAAATCCTGGACTCAGGCGCGGAAAGGCGCCTGTGATCTTTAGTATTTTTTCTTATTCAAAATAAAGATTTGCATGAAAAATTAATCTATTCTTATATTACACTTTTGCATCTTGTTCTTTTGCACAACTACAAAAGATTATTTATTAATGAAAGAACAAACTATTTAGCTACAAAAAAAGTGTAAGGCTGTGCAACAAATATTTTGGCGCATCTAAAGGCGGAAAATAAAAATTGACAATTTTTATCTTCCGCCTTTAGATGGTCTAAATTAGGGCCTTATCTATGGCACGCCATATTTATATTTATTCCTCTTTAAAGATATCTCATAAAATTTATAAGATATCTCGTATACTTTATAAGATATCTTATTAAATATATAAGATATCTCATATAAATGGTAGTTTATAAGATATCTTATAAAACATATGAGATATCTTATAAAACATATAAGATATCTTATAAAACATATAAGATATCTTATAAAACATATAAGATATCTCATAAAGTTTATAAGATATCTTATAAAGATTATTAGATATCTCATATAAAATAATTTATAAGATATCTTATAAAACTTATAAGATATCTTATAAAACTAATAAGATATCTTATAAAGTTTATAAGATATCTCATAAAGTTTATTAGATATCTTATATATTTTATGAGATATCTTATAAGTTATTTTTTATAAGATATCTCATAAAGTTTACGAGATATCTTATAAACTTTATAAGATATCTTATAATTTTTATTAGATATCTTATAAATTATTTTATATAAGATATCTCATAATCTTTATAAGATATCTAATAAACTTTATGAGATATCTTATATGTTTTATAAGATATCTTATATGTTTTATGAAATATCTTATATGTTTTATAAGATATCTCATATGCTTTTATAAGATATCTTATAAATTCCCATTTATATGAGATATCTTATATATTTAATAAGATATCTTATAAAGTATATGAGATATCTTATAAACTGTATAAGATATCTTATATTTTTATAAGGCCTCTTTAAAGATATTTCATAAAATTTATAAGATATCTCATATACTTTATAAGATATCTCATAAAGTTTATAAGATATCTGATAAACTTTATAAGATATCTTATAAACTTTATAAGATATCTTATAAAAAAATAATTTATAAGATATCTCATATACTTTATAAGATATCCTATAAACATTATGAGATATCTTATAAACTTTATCAGATATCTTATAAACATTGTGTTTAGTAGATATCTCATTTTCTCTTAAAGATATCTTATATAATAAATATCTTATAAAATTTATAAGATATCTCATAAAGTTTATAAGATATCTTATAAAGTATATGAGATATCTGATAAAGTTTATGAGATATCTATAAAGAGCAATAAATGTAAAAACGGCTTGCCATACTTATCGCTATCCATCCTTTAAAATGTTGACACGTTACATTTTTTTTCTGAAAAAAAAAGGCTTTGAGAAAAGAAAAGTTTTTGACGTGAGATTTTTATCATGAAATTTTTTTAACGAAAACAATTATTAAGAAAAGCAAAAAAGCCTTAACTTGATAGTTACTGAGTGCGTGTATTAACTTAGTATGAATAGTTAGAAATATTATCAAGTACCACATTCTCTAAATGTTTGAGTCTTATCATAGGAGAAGATGAACAAAAGGAATGGCATTTTATGGGTGGAAATATTAAAAGAACGACAACAGGCAATTGAGTCTTCAATGACACATGCATGTTAGAATTCCAAAACTTTAAGGTTATAGATACATGTAAATGTACAACATTTTATGAATATAAGGAAAATCAGTTCATTAAAACGCACTTGGTGTATGATGTACGAACAGACTGACAAGTAAAGAATCTCTGACGTGGGGCCACTAGGCGTTCTGCCCAACTTTGCACCAGCCTGAAACTAATATGTAATAAAGCCTAGGGAGGGAATCGAACCCTCGTGCGTCAGAGTTCTAAAACATAGAAGTAATTTTGTTCAGGTCGCTTGTCTAGATCTAATCATAAGCAAAAGGTCCATTTCCTCCTCTTTTTACTTAAGTTCACAAAAATGTTTAAAATTTGTAGATACAATATAGTACTGTTTCCAACATTTATTAGTTTAGCATCTATTCAAAAAATGCTTTAGTGTGCATGCAGTTTCCTGAAAACAAAATTTACAAAACTTTTTCGTTTTATTTTGAAAATTTCAAGCCGACTTTGAAACTTTAATACTTTTTTTTATTCATCTACCTTTATCATCACCCAATTCTTTTATAGACCTATCTTTAGCCTGAAAATATCATAAAAAAAACTCCTAATGACTATTATGACTTGTATAAAATACACTCCGTATTTGGTGGATTCCAAATTGTGGTTGCACGAAATCTGAACCAATTTATAGCTGTAGGTCCATTTCACATATTATACATTTTCTATAGACTTTAACCAACCCTGAGTGCACCATGGTGCTATTTCTGTTTTCATAGTGCAAGATTGCTATAAAAAAAAAGAATAAATAGGGGTTCAAAAATGTTCTTGGGAGTAATTCAGTGAACCTTGACCTACTAGTATTTAGTAATCCAGTCCTAACTCAAACTAAAACAATTTCGATAGACTTGATCATTCCCTATGGCCCCTATAAGACCCGTGGTGCCAAGTCCTTTTTTTGTGATGGAAGATGACTGTACCCACGTATATAAACGTGGGTATCAAAATTTTCTCTGACAGTGATCCAAGGGAAACCGGGTCTATTAAAAATTGTAGGCTTTACTTATATGGACTAATAAACATAGTTTAGACAATCTTGGACCAACCCTAGGTTATAAATGGCCCGTGGTGCTAGGTCCGTTTCCATGGTGCAAGATTTCAATGTAAAGCCATGTTATATGTGGGTGTTTGACAATGTTTTGACTGTGGATCTATTTAGTAGAATTTTAGGCCTTACTCATATAGACCCCCCCACACAATTTCGTTATACTTGAACCATCACTGGGACTAATATGCCCCGTGGTGCAAGGTCCGTTTCCATGGTGCAATATTTCTGTATAAAGTCATGTAATGTACGAGGGTTCGAAATTTTATTTGACAGGGATCACGAGTCTATCTCAAACTTTAGGACTAGCTCATATGGACCCACATACACAATTTTGCTAGACTTGAACTATCACTGGGACCCATATTCCCCGTGGTGCAAGTGGTCCGTTTCTATGGTGCAAGATTTCTATGTAAAGTCATGTTATACATGAAATGCATATGGGTTCGAAATGTTTTTTGCAGTGATCCATTGGATCCCGGACCTATTTGGAATGCTAGGCCTAACTCATATGGACCCACATGCACAATTTTTATAGACTTGAACCATCCCTGGGACCCATAGGCCCCGTGGTGCAAAGTCCCTTTCCATGGTGCAACATTTCTATATAAAGTCATGTTATACATGAAATGCATAAGGGTTCGAATTTTATCTTTTACAGTGATTCATTGGACCCCAAACCTATTTAGAATGTTAGGCCTAACTCATATGGACCCACATACACAATTTCGATAGACTTTAACCATCCCTGGGATCCATAGGCCCCGTGGTGCAAAGTCCGTTTCCATGGTGCAAGATTTCTATATAAAGTCATGTTATACATGAAAAGTATGAGGGTTCGATTTTTTTTGACAGTGATCCATTGGATCCCGGACCTATTTAGAATGTTAGGCCTAACTCATATGGACCCACATACACAATTTCGATAGACTTGAATCATCCCTGGGACCCATAGGCCTCGTGGTGCAAAGTCCGTTTCCATGGTTCAACATTTCTATATAAAGTCATGTTATACATGAAATGCATTAGGGTTCGAAATTTTTTCGACAGTGATTCATTGGACCCCGAACCAATTTAGAACGCTAGGCCTAACTCATATGGACCTACATACACAATTTCGATAGACTTGAACCATCCCTGGGACCCATAAGCCCCGTGGTGCAAAGTCTCCCTTTCCATGGTGCAAAGTTTCTATATATGGTCATGTTATATATGAGGGTTCAAAATTTTCTCTGACAGTAATCCATTGGACCCCGAACCTATTACGAATGCTAGGCCTTACTCATATGGACCCACATACACAATTTCGATAGACTTGGACCATCCCTGGGACCCATAGGCCCCGTGGTGCAAAGTCCCTTTCCATGGTGCATCATTTCTATCTAAAGTCATGTTATACATGAAATGCATGAGGGTTCGAATTTTTTTTTGACAGTGATCCATTAGATCCCGGACCCATTTAGAATGCTAGGCCTAACTCATATGGACCTACATACACAATTTCGATAGACTTGAACTATCCCTGGGACCCATAGGCCCCGTGGTGCAAAGTCCCTTTCCATGGTGGTGCAAGATTTCTATATAAAGTCATGTTATACATGAAATGCATGAAGGTTCGAATTTTTTTTTTACAGTGATCCATTGGATCCCGGACCTGTTTAGAAATTAGGCCTAACTCATATGGACCCACATACACAATTTAGATAGATTTGAACTATCCCTGGGACCCATGTGCCCCGTGGTGCAAGGTCCGTACCCATGGTGCAATAATTCCACGTAGTACAGCTATGTTATGCACGAGGATTTAAAATTTTCAAATTTTCTTTAAAAGTAATACAATGGATCCCGGACCTATTTAGAATTTCAAACCTTACTCATATGGACCCACACACACAATTTCTATAGAATTGAATTATACATGGGGGTCAAAGGTTCCGTGGTGCAAGGTTCGTTTTCATGGTGCAATAATTCTATGTAAAGCCATGTTTTACATAGAGGTTTGAAATTTTCTCTGAAAGTGATTTAGTGGAAATCCGAGCCTATTTAAAATTCCAAACCTAACTCATTTAGACCCACATACTTAATTTTTATAGAATTAAACTATCAATGGGCCAATAGACCCCGTGGTGCAAGGTTCGTTATCATGGTGCAAAAATTCTATGTAAAGCCATGCATGTTATGCACGATCGAGGGTTCGATTTTTTTTAGAGTAATATAATAGACCCCGGACCTATTTAGAATTTTAAACCTTACTCATATGGACCCACATACTCAATTTCTGTAGAATTGAACTATCTATGGGGCCCATAGGCCGCGTGGTGCAAGGTTGGTTTTTCATGGTGCAAGATTTCTACCTAAGCCATATAATACGTAGGAGTTTGAAATTTCTTTGAAAGCGATTCAATGGACCCTGGACCTATTTAAAATTCTAAACTTAACTCATATGGACCCGCATACACAAGTTTTATAGAATTGAACTATCCCCTGGGGTCCATATGCCCCGTGGTGCAAGGTTCCTTTTCATGGTGCAAGAATGGTAGATATGTAAAGCCATGTTATACATAGAAATTTGAAATTTTCTTTGAAAGTATCATAATGGACCCCGGACCTACTTTGAATTATAGACCTAACTCAAATGGACCCATTAACACAGTTTCGTTAGATTTGAAGGTCCCGTGGTGCTATATCCTTTTTTTGTCAAGGCAGTGGTGCTTGCAAGATTTCTAAACCATGCTTTTAAGCCATATGGGAAGAGGAAGGGGGCTCTCAAGTTTTCTTTTTCTTTTTCAAACAATGGTCCATTTACCCGGGACCCAAAATATAATATTCAATGCTTAACCACAATTTTGATAGATGATCATAGATTTTTACAATCTCAGTGACCAACAACGGGTCTAGTGGTGCTTAGTCCGTTTTTCATGGTGCTTCCTATCTAACGTAAAATGTTTTTTGTGGTTTCTACATTTAAATTTCTATTAAGAATATTCTTTTGGTAACATTATATTATTTTGAATTTATTACATATGAATTTGAATCATTTTCAATGTGTTTTTTACTATTCCTTTTCCATCTTTTTCGGGACACTTTTCATGTATTAGGTACATCCCGCATGTCACATGATTTAAAGAACCAATAAGACGGTGGTGCTTATAGTGGTTGTTGTCACGTTTCTATATATTTATTATAAGTCTCCTGTTTATTTATTTAGGTTGTGTTTGTTTTTCTTACAGGAACACTCCGGGTGTTATCAACGCTAAACGAAAGACGGAAAACCAGATAGTTTTTTAATACTAAACAAGTACAGCTTTGATACGACTTAAGCCCGAAGAACAAACAAAGAAGAAATTTAAATTGGAAGATACATTGTGCCCGGGCATTGTGCAAAATCATTTGTATCACCAGATCAGTATGATACAAACAGCTATGGTAAAGTTATTTAAGACCTCTCCCTCTTAGATCAAACAATATACCCATCTCTAAAAAAGTGTAACTTTTTAAATAGAAATAGATATAGCTTTATTCCAATTAAAAGGGCCCTATTATGTATTAAATAGAGCATACAAATGACATATTAAAAACATAACACATATTTTAATATTTGTATCTTTTATATCCAATGTACAGATGTATATTTGTTCATAAACCTGTAACTTTTTTGTTATATTAAATAGATTGGCAACTTGTTATATAACAGGTTGGGAATAACCCCAATTGGGATAATATATCTCAATTGGGATATATTATCCCAATTGGGATAAGTGAAGTTATCCCAATTGGGATAAATGACAAGTTTTTCAAGCATAATTTTGAAATGGAGTTTTGGTGCATCACAAATCATGAACAATTTAAAAGTTTATAATTTCAGGGATATGAAGATGTATTGCAATAGTGTGTGTGATGCTGCATTTTTGCGACAATTCATTTTAGTAATTGCAGCATCATTCAGTAAATATTGCTACAATCATACTAAATCAAACAAGATATTGACTCAATGATTGCATTACATGACAAAACTTGATACTAAAATATTCGAAAGATTAAATCTTCAGTTCTAGTTGTTATATTTTCACAGAAAATGTTCAGTGGAAAACATCAAATATTTGGTTGTTTTTTCAATTTTTTTACCCTGGTCAAAGAAAGATAACTGCAATTTAAAATAACAATTTGATTGTCAGAATTTTTTTTCTGAGATTTAAAAAAATAATTCAAATCTATGCAAGTTCCAAAAATATTTGAAATTGCACTACTACAGAGGGAACATACGTTATTGTACAAAAATACACACAAAAGAACTTTTAACAATACTAAAACGTTGTTGATTCACATTAAAAACGACTAACTTTTTAGACAAAAATTATGATCTGTGCATAAAATGCAGCATCCCTTATGTAATCTTTGTATATTGTAATGAAGCATTTACATCTGGGTATAATCTCTCACATGCATTTTTATGCACCATTCAGCCAGTAAATTTTTATATCTTAAAAACCTGTCTTTTATCCCAATTGGGATAAGTCCATTTATCCCAAT
This sequence comes from Arcuatula senhousia, assembly GCA_963971305.1. NCBI lineage: Eukaryota > Metazoa > Mollusca > Bivalvia > Mytilida > Mytilidae > Arcuatula > Arcuatula senhousia. The sequence continues at coordinate 24,362,946 of OZ020311.1, forward strand.
TGGGATAATATATCCCAACTGGGATATATTATCCCAATTGGGGTTATTCCCAACCTGTATAATTATTGTCCAGTATATGTGTGAAAATATCACTGGTTTATAAATGAAAGTTTGTTTATTTTTCTAAATACCTTTATCATGTTTATGCCTTTCTATGGAAGTACATTATAATTGAGTAGAAAAAAGATTAAGGAATATTTGTGATGCAGGTCTATGATTTTTTAAAAGCAATCTTTGTGAAATGTTCAGAAAGAAAATTAATCAAAACATGCAAAACAAGGCAAAGATATACCAGAGAAATTGAAAATCACAATTTAATTTGAGAAAGGTATTGGTCTAAAAGATTGCATTGTTACAAAATTTACATGTAGTCTATTGCATTTCGATCCATGGAATGATTCAAGATTCAAGAGTTTAAGAACCATTAGAGGGGCATACATGTACAAGAAAAATTAGGGATGATGGGATAGTAATTCCTACCATTTTTTCTGTGTGTGCAGACTTTTATAAAATCTTCCGAACTATCAAAATGAGTTACATGACAGAACAATTGTTTCTTCCATCATATTTTGAGTCTCAAGCAATGGACCAATTAAGAAATGCAACTTCTGTCCTTGTAAATGGGACTGCGCCGTCCCAGCATCCTCACAAAATATGTTGATCTTGACCAATTGACAACGTCATGAACAATTACAATCCCAGAAAGCCATACGATTTCTGAATCGGTCTATTTGGCAGACTTTCTACATTAGAAAGCATATATACATTGTACTATATATATGCTTGCATATCATTTATAATCAGATCATATTGTTTCTAGGAAGTTGACACAGGGTGGGACAGTGTTAACAATCTGATGACAGATGAAGCAGACAAATGGATGGATTCTATCATGTAGGTATAACTATAGCCCTATTTATATGATGTACATGCACACCTTTATGGCAAGCCAAAGTGGACAAAAGTCCATATTTATTAATATTAATAAATCATTTATTAATATTAATAATTCATTTATTAATATTAATAATTCATTTATTAATATTAATAAATATTTATTAATATTCATAATTCATTTATTAATATTAATAATTCGAATTTTTAATATTAATAAATCAAAATTGATTTATTAATATTAAAAAAGGATTTATTAATATTTAAAAAGGATTTATTAATATTAAAAAATGAATTATTAATATTAAAAAATGAATTATTGATATTAAAAAAGGATTTATTAATATTAATAAATCAACGGTATTTATTAATATTAATAATTCATTTTTAAATATTAATAAATCATTTTTTAATATTAACAATTCATTTTTTGATATTAATAATTCATTTTTTAATATTAATAAATGATTTTTAAATATTAATAATTCACGGAATTATAAATATTAAAAAATGAATTGTTAATATTAAAAAATGATTTTTTAATATTAATAAATCAAGTTTCAAGCGTTTCAAAGACAATTCAAACGATGTCTGAGATCACCCCTCTAGCAATGTTCTGTTCTGTTCTATAGATTCCTCCACTGATTGGAGAACCATTTAAATAATTAAATCTACACGTTTTTAAATCCCCAGGAATCGTTTCTTAAGATGTAACAGTCTAAATATTGACGAACGTTATATCTGTGGCATGGGAACTATAGCTATATTGTATAAGTACAATAAGTTTTGGAGACCTAAATGTCACTTCATTGTCCTTACAAGTTCACCCTGAGTAGGATACACACTGACAGTTTGTGATGATTTAGGCAAAAGTTTGTCTCAGAATGGGGCTTCGGTGGGTGTGCAGGGCGTAGCAAAACCCTCATGCAATGGATGTAATGCTATTGTAAGATGTCACTGGTAACTGTATAATTGGCAAGGCTATACAGTTTTATATTAGCTGGGTGAAAGACTCAGGATATGCCAATAGGTCATTTATAACATCTTGTCCAAAACTGCTTTCTAGAACAGTATAGATAAAGTTGAGAAATCTAGGTCTAGTCTGGTCAAGTGAAGAACAAACCATGAAGAAGTGAGTTTGATCCTAAATGCCATTGTCACAGAGAGGGCAAACTCATGTCTCAATGGTTAAATGTATGGCGAGTAGACTGAAGCGTATAAACACCAAGCAGTAATCTCATTTAGGAGGTTTCGCGCGCCTTAAAACCGGGTTTAACCCACCATTTCTTTTGAAATGCCTGTACCAAGTCAGAACCATTGTGATCTTCAATTTTTCTGGTATGACATTGTCTTCCTTGATTTGTCTTGTCATATGGACATTTGAGATAAATTCTCCAAGTTCAGTAATTTTGTTACTACCTTTATTTATTGATGCTCTAGTGACAGAGGTTGGTTCATGTCCACACTGAGCCCATATAAGGTGGGGCTTTCCAATTTCTATTCTATTTAAGTGGTGTCTGCTGTGTTGTCTGATACTTCAAATCCTTTTCCCATTTGTAAGTTTATTGCTCTGGTGGTTAGCTTTTTCCAGGCACCATTTGATGGTATATGTTACTGAGGAGGTAGGCCGTATCTTGGATCATAAGTAGTAACATGAGTAAACCAACTATGTGAGGATGATGATTATATTGTTAGTTCATATTCAACAGTATCTTTGTTACGAATAATGTTTCCAACGGTACATAATTACGGTGCGCTTTTCGATCTCGGCTGGCAGTGATAGGTAGTTGGCCATTAGCTTAAATAAGCAGCAGCATCCGATGTTCTTTTGGGCAGGTATTGGATTTGTGTAAGCAATTGTTTAAAGTACTTTAAAGATAAAGATAAAGATAAAGATATTTTATTTTCCTAATCATAGGGCTCATTACAAGCATGTAATCACATACAGTAAAAATAAAAGCCTTTCTCTCCCACTCGCACACACTCACACATACCACTATTGTTCTGATTAAGGATGATTGATTTAACAGTACAACATATATTAATACAATGGGGAGTCAGTTGCGTACATTTTATTTATATCTATCTATATGGAAAGAAGGATAACTCTAATTGCCAAGAGAAGAAAAAACAATTCATGTATAAAAAAAATGTGACAAAGAACTGGTGAAAACTAAGTTTTTGTTTTGTTTTTTTTTTAAATAAGTTTCACTTAAGCAAATATTTAGCTCTCAATGCATAATATGAGGATAGCAATTCACCTAATGTAGAGTTAAAATGAAGGCTATCGTTTGACATGAACCAAATAAGCAGATTGCTATCAGATATTTGGGATAAATATGCTTTTTTTTTTTAATAGTTCATCCAGAAAGGTTTTTCTTTGATTATTATAAAGGGTACATTTAAATACAAAATGTTCTTCGTCTTCAATCGAGTTCATTGAGCAAAACTGGCATGTTTTCTCTGATCTTGGCAGTGTAATACTTTTCCCATGTTCATTAATTTTTCGCTCGTAACTGCCTCTCTCTATGCGGAGACAGTGATTGCTTATTCTAAATCTAGTTAAAATTACTCTCTTATCTCTGTTCTTAATATTGAGGTAATCTTCAAAAGTGAAAGCATATTTAAATTTAAAGTAGTTGCTTAATTTACTGTGATCATCTCTTTTTAATAAGTTTCTTTGATTGCTCCAATATGTTAAAAAATCAGTTTTGATATTTTTTTAAGTAAAATTTTGAATTTATTTTTACTGAGTTTTTTACAAAGTGCTAAATTTAGCCCAAGTTTATCACTAAAAAACTTAATATTTGCATACCATGATTGATAAGCCATAGCTTTATCAGAGGAGCTTTCAATATAAGCATCACTTAAGAGATCAGTGGGGGAGTTTTCAAGGCGGTGCCAATACATTAACATTTGAATTACTATGTTAATATATAAAGGAAATCTACCTAGCTCTGACATAACTCCAATATTTGTGCAATTTTTTGAGACACCGAGAATATACTTGCAAAATTTAAGATTTAATTTATCAGGTTCCCAATCTTTGAAAATTTAGGATGGACTTGATGTCCCTTGTGACGATTCTTACGCTCTCTAACCCGTAGATAAGTCTAAGAATGATACAAATATGTATTATGTGTAGTGAGACTGTTAGACAAAGGCCATTGAGACCGTGTTACCCTGCACCCATGAGCATGTGATGAGTGAGTAGGATGTCTTTCTAGCTGTGCTGATACGTTCTTCGGCTACAAGTTTGTTGGTAAACTTTGATGTGTTGTCTCTTGTTATACCCAGATGGGTAGCTTTTTCTGAGGTTGGCACCACTGTTCCATTCATTGAAACTTCTTCAGCATTGGGTATACCAAAGTGTACAATTTACAATTGATGATTTAGTTGCACTTATGACATAATGCTTACGAATAGCATATTCTTTCTGGTCAGACAACATGGCTTGCCACTCGTTAACATCGTTCGAAGATAGACATATATCATCAGCAACGGTGGGTGTCCCACAGTTTATGACTAATAAAACTTCCCAGACTATGTTCTTTTAATGTGATTTGGAGTGGGTTGATATATTCTTTCTATGCAGACGGTGACCATCCACCTCCCTGTCTGATTCCTTGCTGTTCTTTAAATGATCTTGAGGAAAGTCTGAAGTTTAATGCAAATTGTCTTGTCTTCAAACGGATAAACGATAATAGATGCTTCTCTAATTTTCATCCGATTTATCAACCTCTCAACAAGTTGTGAAAAATATTTCTCACCTCTAGAGAGAAATTTGTTCTCAGCGTAATTGCACGTGCAATTTGATGAGCGACCTTTTGCAATTTCTTACCTGTAAACATTAGAGATAAACCTTCTACAACTTAATTCTCGATGATTATGGAATTTCTAACATCTCGAGAAATAAATTTGATATTTTAATCGCTAGGCAAGCCTCGCCATTAAAATAATCAAATTTATTTCTCTCGATGTTAGAAATTCCATAATCAACTCGATCGCGTTGTAGAAGCTATATTTCTAGCATTATATCTTCACTGTTCCAAAACGTAGGACCACTCCATTGTCAGAGTCGACATGTACAAATCAGGTGATTGTACAACCGATAACATTATTATCACATTATACATGGAGCAGAATATGTCCAGGGAGAATCTCAAAGTAATAAGAAAATAACAAAACGTTTTGGGGACTATGATGGGAATGATTAATATTGAAAAATGATTTTTTAATATTAATAAATGATTTATTAATATTAATAAATGTCACCGATTTATTAATATTAATAAATGATTTTTTAATATTAATAATTCATTTTTTAATATTAAAAAATCATTTATTAATATTAATAATTCATTTTCTAATATTAATAAATGAATTATTAATATTAATAAATCGGTGATTTATTATATTAGAAAATGAATTATTAATATTAATAAATGAATTATTAATATTAATAAATGAATTATTAATATTAGAAAATGATTTATTAATATTAATAATTCATTTATTAATATTAATAAATATGGACTTTTGTCCACTTTGGCTTGCCATACACCTTTACATATTTACATGTATATAAACAAGCCTTTTAAAATATGTATGTTATTTTACACATGTGTCCAAATATTGCATAATTATGCATACAATACAGCATATGTACAAGTGTACATTTACACTTGGTGTAAACTTACATCACATGGATCAGGACCAAATGCAAATATCTATTTGCAAATGTACTTGGGCTATTAAATTAAATTTTGTACATGTAAATCATAAAATGCAACCAAAACAAAAACATGTAGGTCATGGCAAAACATGTGACCTTGGCCTTTAACCTTTTGACTCCAGAATCTTAGGCTTCTACTTATAATATCTCATGAGCTTTAGTTTGTGTAAGTAGAGTTATGCCTCGAAAAACATATTCACCATGTACAATTTCTAAAGTTTTTCATAAACTTTGACCTTGACCTTGACCTTGACCCTTTGAACCCAAAATCAATCTGCTTCTCTCTTACTCCATAGAATTTAATGTTGATAATCATCATCATAGACATATATGTTCTAATATACAGGTCTATAATGTCTGTGTTGTATTTAAAGTTTAAAATTTGAGGAGTTTTAAAGTTACATTTATGCATTAGAAACCCATTTCACTATTTTTTTTTAGAATTTGAATTGCATGATTATCTGAAGAGAAATGAGAAACAAATTTACAAATTAAGAATAAGGGCCAATTGTAATAAATCTTAGAATATTGTCATAGATAACTATAATTCTTATACATGATCATATTTCTGAATGATTATTTATACTTATAGTCTATAGCTTCTTATAATCTATACATGTATAGTCTTTATGTCTATTTTATCAAGCCTTTATTGTGTTCTTTCAAATAAAATATTGAATTGAATAAGTTATGAAAAAACTTGTGACCTTGACCTTTTGACCCCAAAACCAATAGGCTTCTTACTAACTTTTTATTAAGGCTTAAAATGTATAACCTTCATGAATTTCTGTCAGGTGTTCCTAAGCTATACTCTTGAAACTAATTGGGATGAAATGAGCATGATGAGCATGATGTGGCAGGAACAAACTGAAAAACAAACTGCATGACAAAGCTTAATTATATACATGTAGTCTATTTTACTCTATACCAAGCTCTATTTCACTAAAGGTGGGGTCAACTAAGGGATGGTTTAAGGGGGTTTAAGGTGCACCCACAAGACTGACCTTTAACCTTTCAATGTCAAATTACTGGTAAGTAGTTGTGTTCATTACTACTTTGAATCGTCTAAAAGTTTGAAAGAATTTCCATCAATGTGTTCAAATTAAAAAAAAAACTGAAAAGCCCCCAAAAATCTCTGGAGATGAAATGCAAGATAATTCATGCATTATGACCTGCCATTGTCGAGGCATTAACATTTTTTCAAATTGTTTATATTTTTGTCTGATTTTATTTTCAAGACTTGTAAAGAATGCAGTTATTGGAAACAACAAGCATAAAAGTCTAGCTGTTCAACAAGGCATTATACCAAGGTTAGTAAGTACACCAGAAAAGGGTACCAGTCTGTAACTGCATTTAAGTTTATATGTATATTTATGTACATATTTATGTTTCATTTTTAAAAGGGGTCTCCAGACCCTCTTATTGAATCTTTAATTTGCACTTTGAATATTTGATTAGATATAAAATTTCTTAGGGTAGACAATTATGACATGAAAGTAAAAAGTTGAATAAGGCATATTCAGACATATTTTCTATTTATTTGATTTTTATTTTTCTTATAAAATGAAACCTATAAATTTATATTTTACCAATGTTGCCACAAAATGTTTATGCCATTGATTACTAAAACAAGGCTGTAGCTTTACTTAAAAGTTAATTTATGATTTACATTTTCTTAGTATTAAAGTATGTGTAATTTAATCGTGCTTAGGTTGTTACAGTGGATGATAGATGATGGTATAGCTATAGAACTCAGAACAGAAGCAGCCATTGTCCTGGGAAGTTTGGCAAAGGGCTCAGAACAAGATCTTCAGGCTCTTGTCGGTGCTGGTGCTGTCAATGTATTACTGATTGGTAAGAAATGTGGTTTTCATTGTTGGTGTTGACCCACGAAATCTGATACACCTTTAACATTGATCTGTATGCTGCAGATTCCAGAATCATGCATATAAGAATCCATGAACTGATCAATTTTTATCAAACCATGAAAATTGGTACCCACGAAAATAAATGAATCCTCAGTACATAGAGTTTTGTTGTTCTCTTCTGTTTTATAGGGACTGTTCATATTCTGGTTCATTTTGGCTTCACAACTTCTGGTTTGAGCTTCTTTGATGAGTATTTAATTATACCCACATTTGAAGTTATTCCCATGCATCAAACAAGAGGAAGATGTAGTGTTTTACCTGTGTCCCACCATAGTCCGTAGTTCCGACATACTTTATTAGGCTTTAAGTTGAAGGCATATCACTAGTGAGCATTGGCTCACAGATTTCCTGTTTATATTGCTTGTAAATGAGTTTCATTATAATTATTCACCTAAAACATTACAGTTTCTGTTCAAGTCTGAGATTCAATTTGTTATTTTACATTAATATTATTAGAAAAATTGAAATATAAATATTGGATTTGTTAAGGATTATTCTGAATAGAAATTCTAAAATCAATGAAAAATCCTTTAGAAATTGTTTTAACTGTTTTATAAATTAAAAATTTACAGGTATCAACAACACTAATATCAAGTTTGTAGAAGCTTGCCTACGATGTCTTAAGACCATATACCTAATAACAGACCCAGCACCTCCAGTCAATGTCATATATGAGGTATGTTATACAGCTTCAAAAAGACTTATTATCCCTTGTCTTTCACTTAAGTAGGAGAATAAAGAATTAAGTGCTCTGTCAGTCCATAGTGGGTTTATGAAGAATCATAACTTTTAGATTAGGGCTGTTTTAGAATTAAATGTATGGGGATGGGAGGCACTTTTTTCTTAACCCCAACACCCATCTAATAATAATAAATTTTTTTTCATTGTTTCTGAACAAAATCTTTCTCAAAAACCCACCACCCACCATATATGTAATAGAAGTTCCTCCCAACCCCCCTCCCCACACGTAAAATTATGGAACAGCCCTGACTTGACATAACTTTGTGAAACTAAAACACATTTAAAGCTGATGAGGTTGAAAAGAAGCCTAATTGTGATTTTGGGGTCAAATGGTCAAAAGTCAAGGTCACAACTTTTAAAAAATTGTTTTTGAGAGCATTCAACTTTTAGATACCTTGATAGAATCGTAAATAACTTACACACACATTAAAGCTTATAAGGTTATCATGTAGCATCATGTAGAATTTCATAAAGCACAGATGCAAGCTTTTTTAAATGGATTTTTTTGATTGACTCTTTCTGCAAAATTTAATTGGAAATTATTCTGAAAAAAAATCATTTGGCAAAATGCTGAATTTAATTTTGGAATACTGTAGATTGCATATTTATTTTATTACCTATGTTTTCAGAACAAGACAGTGATACCTCACATGATCAACATCATCTCTAAATCTCTATGTACCCAGGAATGTATAACCACAATTTTCTCCAGGTGTTGTCAGGTAAGTAACTTATATTTGTCCATTTCCATCCATTCATACTTATTACTAGACAGCTACATTAAAGCTTTGGAATTACATGTTATATGAAAATTTTGTGCAATGATACATCATTTAATGGAACTTTAAAAATATCTGTTTTGTGAAAAATATCTATGAAAAAATTATCAAATCAAATCATGACAACTCATAATCAGGACACTGCTCTTGTTTTTTTCCCTTTAAACATCTTTGATAGAACAAAATAGTGCAAATTTCTTTGATATACAATGTTTTACCTATAATATGATGATTAAAACTAGTTAAACATCCAAGAAAGGAAAATAAAAAGTCCTTTAAATTTGCTCTATTATCATGTTATTATTTCAGACAAGAGAACACCAGGAGAAACTTTGTATGAATGGAGCCTTAGCTACACTAGCACCTTTACTTACATCTTCTGTTTATAAAGTAAGTTATATGAAGATTCAGAAAGATTTAAATTGTCTTCATTTATTATCAAAATACAGTTTCGGGCCCATTTGTTATTCCCTTTTCGGGTACCAAGTGTAGATTTTTCCTCAAGTTCAAAAATTAAAATAAAATATGCTGACCTTAGTTTTGTATGCATCAATGATCAACTCAATAATTAAAAAAACAATTGAAAGATTTTTCCAACCTAGGTTGCATACTACATTACCTGGGATGGAATGTTTCTCAATTTGCCTGTGTGAACAACTTTCTTCCATAGTTTGTTACAAAATGTATTTCAGATACTGTCATAGACTTTATTAGGCAATAAAAGTTGACAATAAGGAATACATGTGTCAATGTAGGAGGATTAATTCTATCTTTTAATAAATGAAAAATTTGCTTTTAAGTCATATAAATTTCATATTGGTCAATTTTGAGCATTCACCCTAATGGCTAGTTTTCAAGGTTTTTGAGTGGCTTTTTTTCACATCTTCATTGACCACAAATATAGCAATAATAAGTATGACGTAAAAATTACTACATAAACAGTATATTTTAATAATTATTGATTGAACCTACAGGTTCAGATGCCAACACTAAAGTCTATAGCAGTTCTATGTTATCAAAATGAAGAAGTCTCAAAAGCAACAGCTACAGGTATTGTTTAAATCATATTTTATGGTTTAACATGAACTTTGCCATTCTTAAATTTTGGTACACATGGTTTCATACCGATAAATGAAAATGGGGTGTTTATTGTTCAAAATTATCATATTTGTATTAAATAAACTTTAAATTAGACAGAGACATAATTATCTTATTAAAATTTCCTAGTATTTCCTTGATCTTGATAATCAATTTCAGGTCAAATATTGTAGTTTGTTCTTTATCACTAGTTTTATGTTTAATGTGGCCTTTTTAGTTGGTGTTTTTATCTAGTCATACTTTTTTGTTTTATCGACGGTCTTTTGACTTTGTTTTATACTGAATTTTTAGTTATATATCACAACTTGATTTTGTCCCGATTATGGCTGAAATATCGCCGACGGGACATTAAGCAAACAACAATCAATCAATCAATCAATCAGGTCAAATCATGTCCTATTCACTACAAATGATACCTGAAGTTTGAAAAATGTAATCTTTTTAGCAACATACAATGGAGAATCCATCCCATCTTTGCTTGTCAAGTTACTGGCCAGGGACAAGACATCAGAAATGCAAATGGCAGCAGCTCGATGTTTGACATGTCTGTGTAGGGGTGGTGCTTTACAACCTTCAAGTCATGTCATCATGTATAAGGTACGACATCCATCTACATCTCCAATTTAGATAATTTATCAAAATACAGAGTACCAAGGTCAGTGTCAATAAGAATTTTAATTAAGATACACTGTTAAATTTTGAAATCATTGATTATATTTTGATATTTTTCATTTTTCCTACATTTTGTATTTTACATTAAGATAGATATTTACTGGTAGACTCATAAACCAGAAAGATAAGAATAGGTATGAACTTTGATACAAACAGAATCATTTACTCTTAATTTGTGTATATTCCTAGACTCTACCAACATTAATCAGAATGTGTAAGAAAGACAGGACATTAGAAGAGAATGTGGAGGGTGCTGAGACACTGGCCTATCTCATCGAGGAAGATCCTGATCTACAGGCCATGGCTGCCATATCAGATCACATCATTAAAACATTAGCAGAATACCTCAGATATACAGATGTACAACAGTGTAACTCCAGAGAAACAAAAAAGAAGGTTAGATTGTTAATAGAGGAGGAAATCAGTCAAGGGTTTTATTTTGGAACATTTGCATCACATATATATTCATGAAAATAAAATGTACCAAATTTTGATTTCCTTGCCAATAAAACATTACTGTAAACCAACTTATTTTCACGCTTATATTAGCGTATTTATGTGAAGAGGGCGATTTCATGGCTATTTTTTTATTTACATATTTGTTTGTTCCTTCATGTCCTGTAATTCTCTTGTAAGCACAATCATGTCTACAATTCTCAATTTGAATTTTTAAAATTTCTTTAATACCCAGGAGAATTTGGTGTACAATTTCTATTTAAGTTATGCCCCTTTGACAATTATATTGAAAGCATGGAACAACTTTTAAATTTTTTCATGAAGAACGATTTTATGACAATTATCCCGATTAAAAAAAACATGTAATGCTACCTAATGTTTTGTTTGAAGTTCATACTAAAAAGAATCATTTCTGTTTTTAGGATATTAACTGGAGCAATGAGTTGAAACAAGCAGCTTTCAGAGCCTTTGCTTCACTGGGTGCTAATGATGAAGATATAAGGAAAAAGGTCAGTACCATAGCTTTAAAAAGTTTTAAAATGTACACTTTCTAAACAGACTTTAACTTGACAGGTATATTATATTATTTAAAAAAAATATATTTGAAATAAATCACTTCAAAACTGACAGCCTTTTACTTTGTTTAAATTAAGTTAAAGAAATTGCTTAAAAAAGTTTCTTGAAACTTTTGTGGAAGTTATTCTTTATGACAATTACGGAGAGGACTTTGAAAATGCTGTTCTTGTATGTATTGTAATGATAAAAAAGTTTCATTTGAAATTCGAAGATTTTTTTTTTATCATGTTTATAGATAATAGAAACAGAGAATTTAATGGACCACATCATTTCTGGGATGAATGCTGGAGATATCAAAGTTCAGTCTGCAGCAGTCCGATGTTTACACAGTCTGTCCCGGTCTGTACAACAACTGAGAACAACATTTCATGATCATGTCATATGGAAGCCGCTTATGAATGTAAGTATTATTTGACAATTATACAGTTTTTGGAAGTACTTAGATGACCAACCACTATCCACAATCATGTTAAATGAAACCCCTTATAAATGTAGGTGTTTCTAAAATTAAGTCCCTTTAGTTATAAGATATAAAAAAAATGCTATTTCAACTCCTTAAAAAATCCACAGAACCATATCAAATTTTTTAATATCCTTTAAATATTTTTTATCAATTTGCTTTGTTGAAATAAGTTTCAGAAGACTTATCATTATCAAGTTTTAAATTACATTGAGTCTAAAGAATTTTATTCTTGTCTGAATTAAGTGTTTGTCATTCATTCAGAACTTATAAATTATAAATCTAATGTTAACAGATGATAGAAAATGGACCAGAGGATCTCTTAGTCATAGTATCATCTACATTATGTAACCTGTTACTAGAGTTTTCACCTGGAAGGGAAGTCAGTACGCCTAGAAAGGTAGATAGCAAAAGCTAAAAATGTCATAGTTTATATTGATAAAAACAGTTAATTTCAGTTATGCTTGAAGAAGTGAGCTCTTAACACCATTTGAATCAAAACAAATTGAACATTGAGAGGCGCCAATGAACTAACCAGAGATGTGATAAATGCACATCATAAGTAGTTTTAAGTAGGGGGCATATAGTGTTTGGGTCTATTTGTCCGTCCGTCCGTTCATCTATCCATCCCAAATTACGAAATGGGGCATTATGTCTTTTGGACATATTATTGTTTAAAGCAAAGTTCAGTTTTTATAAATCAACTGCTAAAAACAAATGGCCATGAAATACATAAAGATTATGTCACAGGGTTTTCCATATCAAGTCCCATATCATTCCGAGACTCCCATATTAGGTCGAGGCCTGATATGGAAAACCCTGTGACATAATCTTTTTATCATACATTATCAGCAAACAAATAAAAATAAATAGCAGACAATATAAATATACTGTAAATATCAAATTTCAAAGTGAGGCTCTAGACCTTGATATGGCATATTTGCCCACTGTTATGCACGCGAGGTCTTGATATGACCATATTTGTCATTTTTTGTGCACGTGAGGGCTTGATATGGCAAAAAAGTCCCTTGACAAGATACGGCTTGTAAATTTATGGCTGTTACACACGGACAAATTTAAAGGTATCAAAGCTAAATGTATGATAAAAATATATAAAATATATACTGTAAATTATAATGGTTACCAATTTTTCTAAGTTCTATAAAAATATATATTCATACTGTTTTATTATAATGCTTCATATTTTCAGGCAATCCTTGATGCAGGGGCAATTAACATCCTGGTTACAATGACACACAAACCACAACCAGAACTTAAACTCAATGGTATCTGGGGATTAATGGTTAGAACAGATGAATTATATTTAATTGCATGTTCAATAAACTAATTACATTGTTAATTAATGTTAATTTCCATTATTTTATTCTTAGATTGTAGTAAAATGTTATAGTTAAATATTTTTATGTCCCATCTACAAAAAATAGGGGGCATATACTGTTCAGGTCTTTTCATCCCTTGGTTTGTCCGTCCCTCCCAAATGTTGGGAGATAAGGCATTACGTCTGTGTAGTTAAATTTCATAAAATTAGGTTCATTCTAATATCAGTTGTTTATACCTGATATGTGAACTCTACTTGAATATCTGATTTGAATGTAATTATCAATTATTATGAAAAGTGGTATGGCAGTTTTGCTTGTAAAAAGAGCATCATGCTTCTTTTTTCTTTTAACCAGAATATGGCATTTCAATCTGAGATTAAAATCAAATCAAGAATTATCGAGACGATTGGGACGGAGCAATTATTTAAGCTTTTATCAGACCCAGATCCAAACATTCTGATAAGAACATTAGGCTTAATACGGAATCTCCTCTCTGGCAAATCTGTGAGTATATCATTAGTTGACTTAATATAGGAAATAAATATAAACAAGACAAATTCCTTTTTAAAGTACATGGATTTCTTTTCAAGCAGATAAAGTTTTGATAACTTCTTTGCTTTTATAGCATGAATTAAGGTCACAGAAACAACAATTGGTCCCAAAACAAAGAAAAAAAAATCTTGCATGTAATGAATATGCATGTCTTCATGATCAAAATCAAACCAACAATTATTTGTTTTTTTTCTTCAGTTTTTGTAAGTCAAAAGTATTAAGTAATATGGCTGTGCTTGATGAGACAAACAAATTAGATACAGAAACAAATTAAATGAAAAACTCTTTTTACTCGTTCATGTATCAAATGTTCAAGATTTTTACATTTTTTTGCAGCATATAGACAGTATAATGAGTGTCTATGGTACACAGATAATGCAGGCTGTAGTGTTTATCTTAGAAGGAGATCATGCTTCAGATATTAAGGAACAGGTACTGGTAGAAAGGATTTAAAGTTTCATTTTCATGTAGGCAAAAGTCCTTTATTGGAAAAATCTAAGAGTAAACCAAAGAGCCTTTTTAAAAGAAGACAGAAAGTAAATTTTATTCTCTTAAACTAAACATAGTTACAAAACAATGAAATGTAGATGTTAATAATGTAAAATTAAAAACGAAAGAATATATATATGTGCATGTATAGAGTAAATTATACATTTCATACCACCACTTGCATAAGAAAGAACTATATTGCATGGACCTTACTGAAGAAATTAATTTCAAATTTGGTTCACAGCTTTAAGCACTATGATTTGTACCCTGCCTCACTTTTCTAGGTTATGTCTTCAAAATTTCCTGTTTTCTGATTGGTCAACTTGTTATAATTATAACACATTACATGAATAAAAACAAAACCATGTGAGAATTTTACAAGAGAATAATTACATTTTAATTTATAACGATTTCTAGTGGTTAATAGTACTTCGGTAATGCAGTTTCATTTCTCAATGAAACTCAATAGCATGTGCCACCTTGACGACTACTTTCGCAGATTCATTTTAAAAAGATAAAACATTCATTTCGGGAAAATTTCTGTGCAAACACTATGTTTTATCAGAATGTAATTATATACAGTGCGACGTCAAAAGTATTTCACGCTTTGTATTTTTCCCTTTATATTTCATATAAATTAGTATTTTTTATAAAAATTATTACCAAGCCATTTCTCAACAGATTTTCATGAAATAAAAACCAAAATATGCAGAATTATCTGAAGTTTGTTTGTTTCTTTGCAAATCTGTTAAAACCTCTTGGTTCATTTTTATACTATAATAAAACACATAGAAAAAAAAATCACAAAAAATATTTGGTTAAAATATAAAGGAAAATTATTTTCAAAATATTTCATTTGTGTTCTAATTATGATTAAATCTAGCCCATCTAACATTTTATGATGCCAAAATATAGAAATGAACTTGAAATATTGCTGCATCTGTTGGCTTTTATTTTACAAAAATCGGTTGAAAAATGACTTGGTTAGAATTTTTTTTAAAAAATGTGAATTTATATGAAATATAATGTAAAAAATATAAAGCGTGAAATACTTTTGACATCGCACTGTACATTGAATGCAATATTTTGTAGTTTTATTGGTTTGTAAGACCTTTGATCACATTTTGAACATGAAGCGGCTACCGCATTTCATTAAAAAGTGCTTAGGTCCGCACTTTTACACAACAATAAAACTACAAAATATTGCATTCAATGTATAACTTACAATTTGTAAGTGTCTTTATTTTTTAGACATTATGTATATTGGCTAACGTTGCTGATGGAGATGATGCTAAAGGATACATCATGGAAAATGAAGATGTCCTGAAGAAACTCATGACATATATGGTAAATTAAATCATCTGTTTTTGTTTGCCTAAGTAATTTGAATGAGAAAGTTTTCATACATGTGAAGGATCTGTGATTTTTTTGGCTAGAGATTGGACAAAAAAGCAGGATATTTTCAAGGTTCATTAAAAACAAATTTCAATTTCAATTTAAAGCACTAGCGTGCGCCAAATATACCTGGCTTCACTAATAAAATCTCAAACTGTTTATTCAACTATCAGGTCAATAATGGCAATAAACCTTTTATAAACACTGTTACCTGTTAAATTAACGTCAGTTTAATTGACAAACCCCTAAATCACTGGAAATGTTTTATGACTGAAGAATTAAAATGTCTACAAAGTGAAATACTGTCATGTCTTGAAAAAGCGGGAGATAAGACAAAAAGTCGGGAGAACAGGAGATGGGTCAAAAAGTCGGGAGATTTTGTGTCCAGGTGAGAGAATCACATGTCTGAGGTTTTGGTCAAATGAAAATCAATCAGAAAATGATATATTGAACTTGAGACTTTTTTTTATATGTATTTGCAACACTATTGGGCCATTTTGGGGGAAAATTGTTATTTTCTTTGTCACTTCCACATATTACCATTTTTAAAATGATATGACAAATGTTAGCATCACTTCCACATATTACCAATATTAACATAATATGACAAATGTTAGCATCTAAAATAGTTTTTTTTTCATGATAATGAGATATGAAATAAATGTACATTACACAACCAGCATACTGGTAAATCATTTGAAATGAAAAAAATCAAAATGAAAAACAGAAGGAAGCTTCAAGACCAGTGGTTGCTGCTTGCCATCTTGCAATTTGCCCTAGACATACATGTATCATGTTTTAACCTCCTTTGTAGATGCATACTAATGTAAAGTTACAGATAGCAGCCACTACGTGTATCTCTAACCTGGTTTGGAATGAGGAAGAAGGTAGGAATTTTATCATTAAAATTTATAAGGATTATTGTTAATGACAGTTAGAATGCATAGAATTTAAGCTGAATGCATTATTTTTACACCCCATGCAACGAAGTTGCGAATGGTAAAATGTTTTTGACTGGTCCGTCCCTCCGTCCGTCTGTCCGTCTGTGATCAAAGTTTGTAATCGCAACTCCTCTTAAACTACTGAACAGAATTTAACGAAACTTGGTATGCAAGAAGGACACCATATGTAGTTGTGCATATTACAAGGAATTTTTTATCAGCAAATTTTTGTGGGAGTTATGGCCCTTTGGACTTAGAATTTTGCAGAAAATCATGATTACAGTTTGTAATCACAACTCCTCTTAAACTACTGAACAGAATTTAACGAAACTTGGCATGCAAGAAGGACACCATATGTAGTTGTGCATGTTACAAGGAATTTTTTATCAGCAAATTTTTGTGGGAGTTATGGCCCTTTGGACTTAGAAATTTGCAGAAAATCATGATTACAGTTTGTAATCGCAACTCCTCTTAAACTACTGAACAGAATTTAACGAAACTTGGTATGCAAGAAGTAAACCATATGTAGTTGTGCATATCACCAGGAATTGTTGATCCGCAATTTTTTGTTGGAGTTATGGCCCTTTGGACTTAGAAATTTGCAGAAAATCATGATTACAGTTTGTAATCGCAACTCCTCTTAAACTACTGAATAGAATTTAACGAAACTGGGTATGCAAGAAGTACACCATATGTGGTTGTGCATATCACCAGGAATTTTTGATCCCCAAATTTTTGTGGGCGATATGGCCCTTGGGACTTAGAAATTCGACATAACTTTGTTATGATGCATGTATTCAAATACTTGCACATTCACTTTTACAATCATTCAATATTATTGATTCCTGTAGCTCAATACTAATTCCTCAAGGATAACATTGATAGTCCAATAGCCGAACGCATTGGGTAGGTGAGCGTGCTCACTAAGGTTCTTTCATACCTTGTGCCACTAGCCTATATATATTTACAATTATCTTAAAATAAAAGAAACCGGCGTTGGTTCACTTTTCCGTTTAATTTAAAATGAATGAGTAGAAAGTTCGAATTATTAATAGCAAAACTCATTAAAAATTTAGACTATAATAGAATTATCATCTTTTGACTAAAACAACCATTCAAATGCTCTCCTGTGGCTGCACAAGTTCGTGAATTATTGGATTGTTTGGCAACTGATTAAATTTGCATGCATTAAGAATCTTTCCTTTATAATGCTAAATGTAATCAATCATGAAAAATATTACACAATATTTCCTATATGTATTAAAGTTTGTTATTTACAATAATTAATCACAAATGAGATTATTGATAGGCAATAGCAAATGAAGTATTTTAAGAAAAAATGATATCACTATGTACTATTCCTTCAAAACTCTTTTTATAGGAGCATATAAACGCCAAGGAAAGCTGAGAGAAATGGGTGTACAAAAGATACTGCAGCAACTACTGAGCTCAAGTGATCCTATATTGTTTGACAGGTAAGTGCACATATTTTTTGTGTTTTGCAGTTAAAAAATGCATTTTCCTTAAGTTTGGCATTGTTGTGATAGGCTATCACTTTATAGTCTGTTCCTCCATCTGTCTTTGTGTGTGTTTACACAATCTCTTATCCATATCTCCCTAAAACCACTCTATGGATTTTCATGAACTTTTACAAATGTATGTGACAGAATGTAGAAATACTATCTTAATTTTTTAAATTTTATATAAGATTGTATGTTGCCATTTGGTCATTTTGTTATTTTTCATTTTTCCAATGTGTTTAAAGTTTTCTGATCTTTAGGATATTAATTCAAAATAAAACTATGACTACCATTATCACAGATAAAAACATTGAATTTTCAATGCATGCAGTTTAAAGATAAATTTAAATAAGATCCTTGGTGAAATTTATACATGTAATGTTCTAAAATAAAAACACCATTTGATATTTGATATTTTGTATTACAACAGAGTATGAAAATAGACTACCTTGAATGCTTATTTTCATTATACATGTAGCTGCTATATGTCAATATCAAATTTCAATCAAGTTGCATTGTCAAATATAAGGATACCCCTGGAAACCTGTTATTTCAAACTCAAATTACAATTTACATTTTTGGCCGGATTTCACGGAGTGAAAAATCCGGGTTATAAAATGGTAAAAGTCGGACAGGCAGTGGGTGGGCAGCATGGGGGGGCTAGAAAGAAATTTTCTTAACAGTTTTCTCAGTAACTACTTATCACAGCCACTTGAAATTTGCTATACAGCATCGGGGTGGGGCTCATAACGTTGGATTGGATTTCAGGTCTGTCACCCACTTCCTGTTTAATGAAATTCTGCCATTTTTGACTTTGACAGATTTTTATTATTTTTCAGAGTAAAAGATGCTCTAAAGCAATTTGGTTGACATAGACAATGACATGGATGAATGAATGGTTTACGTCTTGTGTGCATATCTGAGTGCTCAGAACAAACATTTAATGATCATGTAATGATTGACTGTATGGCTGTGATTCTGTTGAATAAACATTTAATTTATTCATAATTTTTTTTTGTGTTTCTTTAATTAGATCTTTGGCCGGATTTATTAAATAAAAAAAAATAGAAAATGCTGAGTACATGGAAAAAATTTTAAACAGTTTTCTTTATAAGAACTGATCTCAGTCTCTAAATATTTGTTATGCAGTACATGAATCAGAATGGGATCAGTTATCAAGGCATTTGGCTTCAAGTCTATTGCTTCCATTCTTCCTGTGAAATGAAATCCTGTCATTTTTACTTTTGACAGATTTTTACTAGTTGCAGTGATTGTTTTTCTTTTTATTCATATTTTTAAAAATGAATGCTACTTTGAAAAATTACCTGTATGGATTTCATGTAACTCATTGCAATCATTAATTTTATGCCCCCCCCCCCCCCCGAAAGTAGAGGGGCATATAGTGTTTGGGTACATTCATCGCTTCCTCCATCCTTTGGTTAAAGTCCATTACCGCTTACAGCTATGTGCCACATCAACTATATTGGAATGGTAGGTGCACCTTTCTGATGCTTACCACATTGCATGCTTCGAATGCTGGATGTGACCTATATTTTCTGCATGAGTGACCACTCTCAGGTGTGGTACCTGCATTTATTGATGCTAAGCACAATGTCTGCTTCAGATGCTGGATGTAACCTATATTTCCGCATGTATGACCACTTACAAAAGAATGGTTTAAGTTCATTCATGCTTACTAAAAAGTGCCACATCAACTATATTGGTATGATAGGTACACCTGGTGATGATAAGCACAATG
The DNA here is from genome assembly GCA_963971305.1 of Arcuatula senhousia. NCBI lineage: Eukaryota > Metazoa > Mollusca > Bivalvia > Mytilida > Mytilidae > Arcuatula > Arcuatula senhousia. The sequence continues at coordinate 24,383,281 of OZ020311.1, forward strand.
CATGCTTTGGATGCTGGCTGTGACCATCATTTTCGGCCTAAATGACTTCTTACAGAAAAATGGTAAATGTCCATTCCTGCTTACTGACAAGTGCCTCATGAACCATATTAGTTTGGTACATGCACCTAGTGATGCTTAGCACAATGCAAGCTTCAGATACTGGCTGTGACCTATATTTTCCCTATGGATGACCACTTACAGAAGAATGATTAAATTTTATTCCTGCTAACAGGCAAGTACCACTTAAACCAAAGCGGTTAAGTAGGTGCATCTAGGGATGATGAGTAAGAAACATGGTTCAGATGTTGGATGTGACCTTTTACTGTATGAATGAGCACTAAAATTCGTGAAAAGTTAAGTAAATTCCTGCTTAGTGAGAATAACGCACAATGAGGTGAGCTTTGTAACTTATTTTTTATCTAAAATCAACAAGGGAGGATAGATACCCTTGCTTCAAATGTTACATGTTTTTTAGCAATCTAAAGTCTTATCAAATGTACAATTTCAATTTTTTCATAAGTAATATAAAGATAATAAAGAAATAAAGTTTTTCTGCTTATAACTGCAAGAAAAAAAAATACTGACAGAGAAAAATGTGATAAATGCCAAAATTTATATGAAATATACTGATCACATAATGGTTCTCGCCACTTCAAAAGCAGTTCTTGACATGTTGCAAATTATTTTGCTCTTTTTAAGCCAATTAAATTGTCATTGAATAGCTCAATTAATGGTCATTCTTTCCTCTTTTAAGATTGGGTTGTATTTTCAATCTGACTGTCGCTATAATTTTACATTAAATGTTTTAAAGTTGAGTGGGGTGTATTACTTGCTGGCAAGATCTTCTCTGTGACCAGTAACCAAAATGTTGGTCAAACACTGAATTATTTTATACAGAACTTTGTAGTAATAATGGTTGGCTCTACTACTTAAACATGTCTTGTTTTGGGCTAAACCACTCTGGCACAAACTATCTTAATGTTAGGGGTAAAATTGAAAATTTTCAGTGGAAATTTACTTATTTACGGTATAAATTTGATGATACTAGTACATGTATTTTCCTCCCAAGTTCTTAGCCTTGTTCAATACTTAAAACTGGCAAGGAGAAACAACTGAGGGTGACCAGGAGTTTTGACAGAGGGTGACCAGTAGTAACCATAGAAGTTTCCCAGGATTAACTATATAGGTTGACCAGGAGTAACCACAGAGGGTGACCAAGAGTAACCACAGAGGGTGACCAGGAGTAACCACAGAGGGTGACCAGGAGTAACCACAGAGGGTGACCAGGAGTAACCACAGAGGTGACCAGGAGTTACCACAGAGGGTGACCAGGAGTAACCACAGAGGGTGACCAGGAGTAACCACAGAGTGTGACCAGGAGTAACCACAGAGGGTGACCAGGAGTAACCACAGAGGGTGACCAGGAGTAACCACAGAGGGTGACCAAGAGTAACCACAGAGGGTGACCAAGAGTAACCACAGAGGTGACAAGGAGTAAACCACAGAGGTGACAAGGAGTAAACCACAGAGGGTGACCAGGAGTAACCACAGAGTGTGACCAGGAGTAACCACAGAGGGTGACCAGGAGTAACCACAGAGGGTGACCAGGAGTAACCACAGAGGGTGACTAGGAGTAACCACAGAGTGTGACCAGGAGTAACCAGAGAGGGTGACCAGGAGTAACCACAGAGGTGACAAGGAGTAAACCACAGAGGTGACAAGGAGTAAACCACAGAGGGTGACCAGGAGTAACCACAGAGTGTGACCAGGAGTAACCACAGAGGGTGACCAGGAGTAACCACAGAGGGTGACCAGGAGTAACCACAGAGAGTGACCAGGAGTAACCACAGAGGGTGACTAGGAGTAACCACAGAGGGTGACTAGGAGTAACCACAGAGTGTGACCAGGAGTAACCACAGAGGTGACCAGGAGTAACCACAGAGAGTGACCAGAGGTGACAAGGAGTAAACCACAGAGGGTGACCAGGAGTAACCACAGAGGGTGACCAGGAGTAACCACAGAGGTGACCAGGAGTAAACCACAGAGGGTGACCAGGAGTAACCACAGAGGGTGACCAGGAGTAAACCACAGAGAGTGACCAGGAGTAACCACAGAGGGTGACCAGGAGTAAACCACAGAGGGTGACCAGGAGTAACCACAGAGGGTGACCAGGAGTAAACCACAGAGAGTGACCAGGAGTAACCACAGAGGGTGACCAGGAGTAACCACAGAGGGTGACAAGGAGTAAACCACAGAGGGTGACCAGGAGTAACCACAGAGGGTGACCAGGAGTAACCACAGAGGGTGACCAGGAGTAACCACAGAGGTGACCAGGAGTAAACCACAGAGGGTGACCAGGAGTAACCACAGAGGGTGACCAGGAGTAAACCACAGAGAGTGACCAGGAGTAACCACAGAGGGTGACCAGGAGTAAACCACAGAGGGTGACCAGGAGTAACCACAGAGGGTGACCAGGAGTAAACCACAGAGAGTGACCAGGAGTAACCACAGAGGGTGACCAGGAGTAACCACAGAGGGTGACCAGAAGTAACCACAGAGGGTGACCAGGAGTAACCACAGAGGTGACAAGGAGTAAACCACAGAGGGTGACCAGGAGTAACCACAGAGGATGACAAGGAGTAACTACAGAGGATGACAAGGAGTCACCACAGAGGGTGACAAGGAGTAACCACAGAGGGTGACCAGGAGTAAACCACAGAGAGTGACCAGGAGTAACCACAGAGGGTGACCAGGAGTAACCACAGAGGTGACAAGGAGTAAACCACAGAGGGTGACCAGGAGTAACCACAGAGGGTGACCAGGAGTAAACCACAGAGAGTGACCAGGAGTAACCACAGAGGGTGACCAGGAGTAACCACAGAGGGTGACCAGGAGTAACCACAGAGAGTGACCAGAGGTGACAAGGAGTAAACCACAGAGGGTGACCAGGAGTAACCACAGAGGGTGACCAGAAGTAACCACAGAGGGTGACTAGGAGTAAACCACAGAGGGTGACCAGGAGTAACCACAGAGGGTGACCAGGAGTAACCACAGAGGGTGACCAGGAGTAAACCACAGAGGGTGACCAGAAGTAACCACAGAGGGTGACCAGGAGTAACCACAGAGGGTGACAAGGAGTAAACCACAGAGGGTGACCAGGAGTAACCACAGAGGATGACAAGGAGTAACTACAGAGGATGACAAGGAGTCACCACAGAGGGTGACAAGGAGTAACCACAGAGGGTGACCAGGAGTAACCACAGAGGTGACCAGGAGTAACCACAGAGGGTGACCAAGAGTAACCACAGAGGGTGACCAGGAGTAACCACAGAGGGTGACCAAGAGTAACCACAGAGGGTGACCAAGAGTAACCACAGAGGGTGACTAGGAGTAAACCACAGAGGGTGACCAGGAGTAACCACAGAGGGTGACCAGGAGTAAACCACAGAGGGTGACTAGGAGTAACCACAGAGTGTGACCAGGAGTAACCACAGAGGTGACCAGGAGTAACCACAGAGGGTGACCAGGAGTAACCACAGAGGTGACAAGGAGTAAACCACAGAGGGTGACCAGGAGTAACCAGAGAGGGTGACCAGGAGTAACCACAGAGGGTGACAAGGAGTAATCACAGAGGGTGACCAGGAGTAACCAGAGAGGGTGACCAGGAGTAACCACAGAGGGTGACCAGAAGTAACCACAGAGGGTGACCAGGAGTAACCACAGAGGGTGACCAGGAGTAATCACAGAGGGTGACCAGAAGTAACCACAGAGGGTGACCAGGAGTAACCACAGAGGGTGACAAGGAGTAAACCACAGAGGGTGACCAGGAGTAACCACAGAGGATGACAAGGAGTAACTACAGAGGATGACAAGGAGTCACCACAGAGGGTGACAAGGAGTAACCACAGAGGGTGACCAGGAGTAACCACAGAGGTGACCAGGAGTAACCACAGAGGGTGACCAGGAGTAACCACAGAGGGTGACCAGGAGTAACCACAGAGGGTGACCAGGAGTTACCACAGAGGGTGACCAGGAGTAACCACAGAGGGTGACCAGGAGTAACCACAGAGGGTGACCAGGAGTAACCACAGAGGGTGACCAGGAGTAACCACAGAGGTGACCAGGAGTTACCACAGAGGGTGACCAGGAGTAACCACAGAGGATGACAAGGAGTAACCACAGAGGGTGACCAGGAGTCACCACAGAGGGTGACAAGGAGTAAACCACAGAGGGTGACCAGGAGTAACCACAGAGGAAGACAAGATATACCAAAAAGATTGACTAGGAGTTACTACAGAGGATGGCCATATATATCCACAGAGGATGACAAGGAGTAACTACAGAGGTGACCAGGAGTCACCACAGAGGGTGACCAGGAGTAACCACGGAGGTGACCAGGAGTAACCACAGAGGTGACAAAGAGTAACCACAGAGTGACCAGAAGTAAGCACAGAGGCTGACCATGAGTTACCACAGAGGATAACAAGGAGTAACCACAAAAGGTGACCAGGAGTCACCACAGAGGGTGACCAGGAGTTACCACAGAGGGTGACCAGGAGTCACCACAGAGGGTGACCAGGAGTTACCACAGAGGTGACCAGGAGTAACCACAGAGGTGACCAGGAGTCACCACAGAGGGTGACCAGGAGTTACCACAGAGGTGACCAGGAGTAACCACAAAAGTTGACCATGAGTTACCACAGAGTATGACAAGGAGTAACCACAAAAGGTGACCAGGAGTCACCACAGAGTGACCAGAAGTAAGCACAGAGGCTGACCATGAGTTACCACAGAGGATAACAAGGAGTAACCACAAAAGGTGACCAGGAGTCACCACAGAGGGTGACCAGGAGTTACCACAGAGGTGACCAGGAGTAACCACAAAAGTTGACCATGAGTTACCACAGAGTATGACAAGGAGTAACTACAGAGGTGACCAGGAGTCACCACAGAGGTGACCAGGAGTAACCACAGAGATGACCAGGAATAACCACGGAGGTGACCAGGAGTAACCACAAAAGTTGACAATGAGTTATCACAGAGGATGACAAGGAGTAACCACAGAGGTGATCAGGAATCACCACAGAGGTGACCAGGAGTAACCACAGAGGTGAAAAGGAGAAAACACAGAGGTGACCAGATGTGACCACAGAGGTGACAAGGAGTAACCACAAAGGTGACCAGGAGTAACCACAAAAGTTTACCATGTTGACTTACCACAGAGGATGACAAGGAGTAACCACAGAGGTGACCATGAGTAACCACAGAGGTGACAAGGAGTAAACACAGAGTGACCAGGAGTAACCACAGAGTGTGACCAGGAGTAACCACAGAGGTGACCAGGAGTAACCACAGAGGGTGACCAGGAGTAACCACAGAGGGTGACTAGGAGTAACCACAGAGGGTGACCAGGAGTAACCACAGAGGTGACCAGGAGTAACCACAGAGGGTGACCAGGAGTAACCACAGAGGGTGACCAGGAGTAACCACAGAGGGTGACCAGGAGTAACCACAGAGGGTGACCAGGAGTAACCACAGAGAGTGACCAGGAGTAACCACAGAGGTGACCAGGAGTAACCACAGAGGGTGACCAGGAGTAACCACAGAGGTGACCAGGAGTAACCACAGAGGGTGACAAGGAGTAATCACAGAGGATGACCAGGAGTAACCACAGAGTGTGACCAGGAGTAACCACAGAGGTGACCAGGAGTAACCACAGAGGGTGACCAGGAGTAACCACAGAGGGTGACCAGGAGTAACCACAGAGAGTGACAAGGAGTAATCACAGAGGGTGACCAGGAGTAACCACAGAGTGTGACCAGGAGTAACCACAGAGGTGACCAGGAGTAACCACAGAGGTTGACCAGGAGTAACCACAGAGGGTGACCAGGAGTAACCACAGAGGGTGACCAGGAGTAACCACAGAGGGTGACCAGGAGTAACCACAGAGGGTGACCAGGAGTAACCACAGAGGGTGACCAGGAGTAACCACAGAGAGTGACCAGAGGTGACAAGGAGTAATCACAGAGGGTGACCAGGAGTAACCACAGAGTGTGACCAGGAGTAACCACAGAGGTGACCAGGAGTAACCACAGAGAGTGACCAGAGGTGACAAGGAGTAATCACAGAGGTTGACCATAAGTTACCACAGAGGTGACAAGGAGTAACCACAGAGATAACAGGGAGTAATTACAGAGGGTGACCAGGAGTAACCAAAGAGGATGACCAGGAGTAACCACAGAGGTGACAAGGAGTAACCACAGAGGGTGACAAAGAGTAACCACAGAGTGACCAGAAGTAAGCACAGAGGGTGACCAGGTGTAACCACAGAGGTTGACCAGGAGTAACCACCCTAGAGGGTGACCAGGAGTAACCACAGAGGGTGACCAGGAGTAACCACAGAGGGTGACCAGGTGTTACCACATGTAGGTTGACCAGGAGTAACCACAGAGAGTGACCACAGAAGGTAACGTGGAATGTACACGGATAATTGTCAAGAGTAACCACAGAGGTTGACCAGGCGTAATCATAAAGGATGATCGCGGGTTTGTATAGAGGGTGGCCAGGTGTAACCATAGAGAGTAACGAGGAGAACCACAAAGACCGCCAGTAGTAACCATTGAGAGTGACGAGGAGTAACCTTGGATGATGATCAGAAATTACCACAGAGGGTAACCAGAAGTAACCACAGAATGTGACCAGGTGAAACCTAAGGGTGAGCAGGAGTAAACAAATAAGGTGACAAGAAGTAACAACAGTCATGGACTAGGACTGGAAAACTGATTATTATAAGGCCTTTGTACTTCTGCATCTGTATGTTGGACACTGAAAAACTAGTAATGCAATTGCAATTTTATCAAATCTTAAAAAAAAAAGAATAATAAATCTGTCTTTTTAGAGTTAAACAGTTGGTACATTTTATTGTCTTTTTGTCTCGCCTGTGACGAATAGTCGCGGAAGCGAGACATAGGTATTACTTTCCGACAACGGCGGCGGCGTCGTAAACTTTTTTGTACTTGACTTTTGTGGAAAATAAATTACTTGAAAAGTATAACAGCTAGGCATCTGATGTTTAGTATACAGACAGTTCAGGTTATGTTCTTCGCAGCTGTCAATATGCTATTTGACCTTGACCCCATTTTCACGCGGCTTCAGTGACTCTGTGAACTTTTGTCTTTTTCGAGCTGTACACTTTTTTGTAAGACTTTAATTTGTGGAAAATGAATTTTTGAAAAGAATAATAGCTAGACACCTGATATTTAGGATATTGATGAATTAAATTAGGTTTTTTGTGTCTGTCACAGTGTCATCTGACCTTCACCTCATTTTTACACTGAATGACTGTTAATATTGTTTTTTTTTTGGTTCAGTCTTTTATGTTAAGTCTGTCTCTCAGTGACCATGATATCTAGAATCATTTTAGTTGGTCCACCGGAAAATGTCAAGAATCAATGAATGTATAGTTGAATAACTATGTATTCCGATGGTGCCAGCAGTCGAGACATACTTTATAGTGTTAACTCTTGTTACATATAACGACAACATTATAATATGAATATGGTGATATAATACTGCAATTATTGACTGCTTCACATTCTTTGTTTATTTATTTGGATCAAATCATCCCTGTCAGGTAACCTCCTGTATAAGTTACAGAATTATGAGAACTGATTTAAAGCGAAAAAAAAACGTTTCGCTAGCCTAAAGTGACCACGAACACATCAATGAACTTTTGGTTAGCTACAGAGGTTATACCCATGTTTAATTTTTCCTATTGAAAATGTAACAATGCATGAAATAGAAGAAAATGCGATGTGGAATAAGTGTACGCGACACAACCTACATTATAAACGTAAATTTAAAATATCCACAATGGAAAACAGCCAGCAGCCTTCAATGTGACCAGCGGTCGCTGCTCGCTGTTTTTCAATTGGCCCCTGGATTGAAAATAAAAGCTACAGGATTTTAGCGAAATTGAGCAATTTCATGACTGAAAATCATTATCTATATTAAATTTTGTCCTACAAAATATGAACACTAAAACATAACCTTATTTGTATCCTGAATAGACTTTGGAAAAAAATGATGGTAAAACTAATGGATCAAATTGTGTTTTTGCTGTATGTATTATCATTATGCATTGAAAAAAAATAAAGACGGATTTATTTTGATTGTTCACCTAAAATTGTCACACGGTGACGTCTATGATAAACTAGTTTTCTGAATGTGAAAAGAAAGGTATACCAAAGACAAATCAGGTCCAGACAATCGTCCAGTTGTCATGGTGTTCCGGAGATAAGTTTTAACTCGGCGCATGGTCACGGGGGTGACTGTCCGATAAATTGCTTCCACAAAAGAGGAGGACAGACGGCCCGGGCGACGTTTAGGCAGCAAAACGGGCGCAGATCATTTTTACACATTTAGACTGAAATTGTGATAGGGAGACACGAATGTCACATCCGGAACCTTGTCGATGGAAGTGATTTTTTTTGCATTTTGAAATCGCGATCCTTGTTTTGATATGCATGCGATTATCAGCTTAAACGCAAACGTAAACTTCAAGTGACTGAAGTACCGCGGACGGATGGATGGACGGAAGAACCAACAAATAAAAAAACTATATATTCTCTAACCACTTCTGTTTATTATTTTTTTGTATATATGAATCTTATACACAACATAAACGACTTCACACAAGAATAAAGAGATGATTATAGTGTTTAGGGATTTAGAGAGAAAACGCTTTTTTTCATCTTACGCAGACTTGTTTCATGTTGTAAGATGTTGGTAAAAAGTAATTAAGACAGATGACTATTCAAACAAAAGAGATGGACTATTCATTTTAGCCAAGACTAGTGGAGAGACTGTTTATTAATGATTTTATTAATGATTACATCCTGTAAATAATATATATACCTGGCTGGAAAATTGTATTGGTGAACACTTTCCTGTGCTGCTACCTTTTCATTTTTATTTTTGAAATTTTTATGTTTTGATGAAGTTAACTATTATCGTAAATGCTTTCCATAGTTTATATCAAGAACCTGCTACCTAACACGTCATCTAGGTCACTGTTTGTTATTGTCTACATTTTCATTCATTTCTTTAATCATTAGCTCATCACAGAGTAAGTCATTATTATTTTATTATTTTGTTTATCATAGTAATCATTTACATCATTTTAGTCTTAGTTAAAGTCGTTAATTAACGTTATTTTGATAAACTTTCATTTTTCTGCATTTCACATTGTTTACATAATTCGGTCAGCACACGTTCACCTCTGCTTCCTTGATACCGCTGTTTAATCATTTATATCGTTTGTGTAGTTTTGATTTGTACATATTTTGTCAGATATTGCATTTCACACCTGTACTGTTTGATTCAACTGTATTTTTGCTAATTATTCATCTACAATTGATTTGATAAGTTGGCCGACACGTGACCTCATTTCCTACATATCCACTCTAAAAATAGATTTTGCAAACACCGATAGCACTAGTATGCTGTTCGATTAAAAAATGTATGGAACACAATAACTGTCATAATTTCATAAGTTGATTAATTGTTTTAGTAAAGTTTTACACCTTTTAATAGTTCTAGAGTTATTATAGCAGTAAGATATTGTTTTTAATTTTCTTCTTTTCTTATTTTAAATATTTGTTTTTGTTTAATTTCAGTAATTTACCACACACACGCACAAGCATACGCCTACGCACACACATGCTACTTATGTTCACACACACTCATTCATCATCAACTTCATGTCACACTGTCACCTATGAATTATGTTGAATAAACTGATCGAACATTTAGTGTTGGTTATACTGTAAGCAAGGCAAGCAACGCCGAGGCACCACAGTAAATTATCTAATGACAATCGAGATAAAGAAATGATGTCAACAGATAACGTAGAAATCAAACGGGTGAGAAATCAAACACCGGCAGGGTTCGAGCACTACACCGAACAACAAGCCAGTCGCATAAAACAAATAGATGTCACACAGAAAAGGATAAATGAAATAGCAAATGTCATTGACGATACAACCGACATAATTTCAATTAGGGAACAAACCGAATCCCTCGAAGGGCTATACAAGAAGGCAAACAATTTATCCTCAGAATTTAGGCAGTTTCTGGAAAGTCACATGGCAGCCGACTTTCAAACTGCAATGGAGAGTCACCAACTGGTAATGCAGTCGATCGACGAAGTCGTCAGCCATACAATGAAACAACTGATCGACAAGACACAAAGTCTGACCACATCTTCGAAATCAGAAGCGATGAAAGCGACATCGGATAAGTCCAAACGAAGCACAACGCACCGGACGACATCACGTCGAAGCACCAATTCTGGTTCAAAGAGAAGTTCGATCTTGGCGATCAAACGAGCGGAAATGGCTTCATCTCAGGTCAAGCTCGAGTTTGCAGAAGAGGTATCACGAATTGAAAAGCAAAAAGCCTTAATCGAAGAAGAGGAAGCTATTGCTAGAGCCAAATCCAAGCAGCAAAAGGCCAACCTAGACGCCGATCTCGCTTTGTTAAACCAACAGAAGGAAGTTGCGGCGGCAAAGGCAGAAGTTGAAGCCTTGGAATCCGAATTAGAAGGGGATACAGCTTCACAAAACCTCGACGACTACAATGTAGAACAAACCGTAGATGCCGATTTCCAAACTCAGCAATATGTAAATACAATTGACACCATTCAGTCGCACCAAGACGAACCAATAGCTAATTTTGAAAATAAAGAGGCAGCCGTAAATGAAGCCAAACCTCAAATCTTGAAATATAAACGACTTAATGTGAAGGCGGAACCCTTTCAACCACGAACGCAAAATGTCGAGCAAAGTCAAATGTCATTAGCTTCCGACTTCACGAAGTATTTGCTAAAGAAGGATCTTCTGTTGGAACGTCTTTCTAACTTTGACGACAAACCTGAAACATATCAAACATGGAAATCGTCGTTCTTAACAGTAATGAAGGAACTAACAGCATCGCCCATAGAAGAGCTAGACTTTTTGGTGAAGTGGTCAGGCCCAGAGTCAAGAAGACATGTAATCAATATCAAATCAGCTAATATTTCCGATCCAGAGTTCGGACTACAACGAGTATGGGAAAGACTCGAAGAGCGCTATGGATACCCAGAGATGGTGGAGGCATCATTAAAACGTAGAGTCGATAGTTTTCCGAAACTAACTGATAGAGATAACAAGAAGTTATACGATTTATACGACCTTGCTTTAGAGATAGAGTCAAACAAGCGCAATCCCAAATTACGTCCGCTGCTGAGCCATTATGATTCATCCATTGGTGTTACCCCGTTGATAAACAAGTTACCTTTTAGACTACAGGAGAAATGGACGTCATCAGCAGTCAATTACATGCGAAACAAGGATGTCGCCTACCCACCATTCACTTGCTTTGTAGATTTCATGAAGGATATTAGTAGGATAAAGAACAATCCTAGTTTCAATTACGAAACAAGTACGACCGTCACTCGCCGGGACTTTCAACCTCGTAGGCAACCCGACAGAGTGCACGTAAGATCCACGAACACAATAGACAGGAAACTACCCAGCCATTCACCAATTAAGACCAACAGGCCAAACGAAAATGATATTAAATGTCCATTACATCTAACTAAGCATTTATTGTCTGTTTGTAAAGCGTTTCAATCCAAACCGATCACAGAGAGGTATAAATTTTTGAAAGAACACAAGTTGTGCTATCGTTGCTGTGATTCCACCGAGCATTCCAAAGCAGATTGTAAAGCTACCCTACAGTGCAAGACTTGCAACAGCAAAGACCACTGCTTTGGGCTACATGTTGAAGGTGCTGAGAATATTCGAAGTAGCGGAATGAAGGATCACAATCAGATCCGGAAGGCTTCGACGTCTCATGGCGGGGAGGGACCCCTCGACATCGACAATAAATGTACTAAAATCTGTGGAAGATTTCCGGGTAAATCTTGCTCCAAAATAATATTAGGAGATGTTTATCTTAAAGACAAACCTAACGAATCAACTCGTATCTACGCCATGATCGACGATCAAAGTAACAGGACACTCGCAAGTCCCGAACTTTTCGACTCTCTTAATATTCAGGGTGAAAGTTCTCGATATACGATGAAAACATGTGCTGGGGAAGTATCGAAGGCAGGAAGGAGATTAAGTGGTTTAGTACTCCGTTCAATAGATCAATCTTTCAACTTAGAACTTCCATTGATCGTGGAATGCGATAATCTTCCAAACAACAGGAATGAAATTCCTACCCCAGATGTTGCCGAAAGCTTCCCACATCTTCATGATATCGCAGCGTACATTCCACCAATCGACGACGATGCTAGCATCATGCTTTTGCTAGGACGCGACGCCATCAAGGCCCATCATGTCTTAGACCACCGAATCGGTCCCATGAACACTCCTTATGCTCAAAGGCTACCGTTAGGCTGGTGCATCATAGGGGAAAGCTGTTTAGGCAAAGTTCATGTACCCGATGAACTCACCGTCCACAAAACTCACATCCTCTCTGATGGGAGAAACACTTTGTTTGAACCATGCACAAATCAGTTTGATTTACGAGAGAATCCTTTAGAAAAGTACGACGTATTTGAACGCAAAGAGGATGACAACTCGCCAGGGCTATCGATTGAGGATCGTCGTTTTCTTACTTTTATGGAATCTAACTTGAAGAAAGATGAAAAAGGAAACTGGACATGTCCTTTACCGTTTAAGGAGAATAGGTCAAAACTCAGAAACAACTTCGATCAAGTTTTGAAACGAGCACATAACTTAGACAAGTCGCTCATCAAGGATCATGTGAAACGTAAACATTTTATTGACTTTATGGAAGATATGTTCAACAACAAACACGCTGAGAGAGCACCTCCTCTAAAGGCCGGAGAGGAAGGCTGGTATCTGCCCATTTTCGGGGTATACCATCATAGGAAGAGAGATAAAGTCAGAGTAGTATTCGATTCAGCAGCAAAATATAATGGCACCTCTCTGAATGACACGTTACTCTCAGGTCCGGATCTTACGAACAGTCTTCTGGGAATATTGCTAAGGTTCAGGCAAGAACCTGTAGCTGTCGTCGCAGATGTCCAGCAGATGTTCTACAGCTTCCGGGTAGACGAGGGTCATAGAAACTTTCTACGGTTCTTGTGGCACCAAGATAATGATTTTGACAAGCCGCTTGTAGAATACCGCATGTGCGTTCACATATTTGGCAACACAGCTTCACCGTCCATCGCTACATATGGACTACGTGCTTCAGTTTTACACTGTAGTCAATCAGACGTCATCAATTTCGTACAGCACAATTTTTACGTCGACGATGGCCTTGCATCAACTCCAACAGCAGATGAGGCAATTGATTTACTTTCGAGAACACAAAAGGTCCTTAAAGAGGAAGGAAATATTAGACTTCATAAAATAGCGTCGAACAACAAAGATGTTATACGTGCTTTTCCATCAAACGATCTGGCTAAGAATCTTGAAAATCTGGATTTCGACAACTGTTCAACTGCTTTGCCAGCTCAGCATAGCCTTGGCATCCGGTGGAATCTCGAATCAGATTTGTTCACATTTGAATTAGATGAAAATGAGAAACCTTTCTCTAGAAGAGGCGTTCTTTCAACTATAAATTCAATTTTCGATCCGTTGGGATTTCTTAGTCCGGTTGTACTCGAAGGAAGATTACTACAAAGAGATCTGATTAAAAACACCAGTGATTGGGACGAACCTCTTCCAACTGAATGGGCAAGCATATGGAGAAATTGGACGAAGTCTTTACAAGATCTGAATACTTTCAAAGTACCTCGCACGCTATTCTCAGAATCGTTCAGGGCAATGAGTGAAAAGTCAGTCCACATATTCTGCGACGCATCAGAGAAAGCAATAGCAGCCGTCAGCTACATACGAGCCAAAAATTCATCGAATCAGTTCGAATTAGGATTTCTGTTAGGAAAATCAAAAGTATCGCCTTCAGGAGGACATACTATCCCTCGCCTAGAACTTTGTTCAGCTGTATTAGCAACCGAAATGGCAGCAACAATCTCAAATCATCTGGAACTTCCGTTTAGCGATTTTAAATTCTACTCAGATAGTCGAGTCGTCCTCGGGTACATCAACAACGAGACGAAACGCTTCTACAACTACGTCGCCAATCGTGTACAAAGGATCAGAGCGATCTCTCATCCATCTCAATGGACGTACATACCGTCTGGAAAAAATCCAGCAGATCAAGGCACGCGCGGAGTGCGAGCAAACGACATAATGAACTCCGAATGGACAAATGGACCCAAGTTGCTACTGAAAGATGAAGATGTCGAAAATGAAGAAGTTTATCATCTTCAGGACCCTGACAATGACTCAGAGATAAGACAACAAGTTTCAACCAATAAAACTGACACTATTGACAATCTTCGTTCGATATGCAAACATTTCGAGAAATACTCATCGTGGAGACAGCTGGTTAAACCGATTGCATTTTTGAAGCATTTAGCTCAATCATTCACCGGAAAAAACATTGGTTGTAAAGGATGGCACAAATGTACAAACGCTTGTACAGTTGAAATGTGCAAACAAGCTGAAAGGGAAATAATTCGTCAAGTCCAAAATGAAACTTATAGCGAAGAAATAGACTGTATATCCAGTGGAAAACAACTTCCAAAGTCAAGTTCGATCGTTAGTCTTTCTCCATTTCTTGATCAACACGGTCTACTGAGAGTTGGGGGACGTCTGAAGAACTCACAATTACAATCAAATGAAATGAATCCGATACTTATCAACGGCAATCAACATATCGCCGCCTTGATAATCCGTCATTTTCATCATCAATCTCAACATCAAGGTAGAAAAATCACCGAAGGAGCTATCCGTACCGCTGGTTACTGGATAACTAAAGGAAAATCAATGATCTCTTCGATTATTAGAAATTGCGTAAAATGCCGAAGACTAAGAGCACCTTTCTGCGAACAAAAAATGGCCGATTTACCAGCTGATAGGTTAGAACCGGGACCCCCATTTACAAATGTTGGTGTGGACTGCTTCGGCCCTTGGGAAGTATTAAGTCGCCGTACGAGAGGTGGACTTGCCAACAGCAAACGATGGGCTGCACTTTTTACATGTTTAACCACGAGAGCCGTTCACATCGAAGTTCTAGACGAACTAAGCTCATCATCATTTATCATGGCATTGAGAAGATTTGTCTCCATCCGTGGACCCGTCAAGATATTTAGATCTGACCGAGGAACCAATTTCGTAGGCTCTACCGATGATCTAGGAATAAATGCTATTAACGTTGAAGACGATCGCATAATAGAATACATTCATCGAAATGAAGCCGTTTGGATTTTTAATCCACCCCATGCGTCTCATATGGGTGGAGTCTGGGAGAGACTAATAGGCGTAACCCGTAGGATTTTGGACTCTCTTCTTATGGATCATCGTAGGAACAAATTGACCCACGAAATGCTTGCAACCTTCATGGCGGAGGCGTCGGCCATCATGAATTCTAGACCCCTCACGGCACTGACAACCGATCCAGATAGTCCAAATCCCTTGTCACCATCTTTATTAGTAACTCAAAAACCTCCGCAATCCGTCCATCTAGGAGATACCATACAAAAGAGTGACATTTATACGAAGCAATGGAGATACGTTCAATATCTCGCCGAACAATTCTGGAATCGTTGGAGGAACGAATACATACACACTTTACAAAACCGAAGAAAATGGACTGAGCAAAGAACAAACGTTTCATCTGGAGATGTTGTATTGCTGAAAGAGAATGACTGTCCGCGCTATCTATGGCCGTTAGCAATAGTGGAAGATGCATACCGAGGAGATGACAATTTAGTACGCTCGTGTAAAGTCAGAACAATCAAAAACTGTAAATCCGTTACCTATGTAAGACCAATATCCGAACTCATTCAACTAGTGAGTCATGAATCTAATGACTAATGCATCAGTATCAGTGAATATACTTTTTGTGAAGTATCATGGACTGTAATTAAAAGACAGCTTAAAGTGTTCTGATATGGACATTCATTTTTGTAGATATCTATTGTAATCATTTTTATTATATTTGATAGTAGTGATACTTAGGCATCAGACGGGGAGTGTGCTGCTACCTTTTCATTTTTATTTTTGAAATTTTTATGTTTTGATGAAGTTAACTATTATCGTAAATGCTTTCCATAGTTTATATCAAGAACCTGCTACCTAACACGTCATCTAGGTCACTGTTTGTTATTGTCTACATTTTCATTCATTTCTTTAATCATTAGCTCATCACAGAGTAAGTCATTATTATTTTATTATTTTGTTTATCATAGTAAGCATTTACATCATTTTAGTCTTAGTTAAAGTCGTTAATTAACGTTATTTTGATAAACTTTCATTTTTCTGCATTTCACATTGTTTACATAATTCGGTCAGCACACGTTCACCTCTGCTTCCTTGATACCGCTGTGCTGTTTAATCATTTATATCGTTTGTGTAGTTTTGATTTGTACATATTTTGTCAGATATTGCATTTCACACCTGTACTGTTTGATTCAACTGTATTTTTGCTAATTATTCATCTACAATTGATTTGATAAGTTGGCCGACACGTGACCTCATTTCCTACATATCCACTCTAAAAATAGATTTTGCAAACACCGATAGCACTAGTATGCTGTTCGATTAAAAAATGTATGGAACACAATAACTGTCATAATTTCATAAGTTGATTAATTGTTTTAGTAAAGTTTTACACCTTTTAATAGTTCTAGAGTTATTATAGCAGTAAGATATTGTTTTTAATTTTCTTCTTTTCTTATTTTAAATATTTGTTTTTGTTTAATTTCAGTAATTTACCACACACACGCACAAGCATACGCCTACGCACACACATGCTACTTATGTTCACACACACTCATTCATCATCAACTTCATGTCACACTGTCACCTATGAATTATGTTGAATAAACTGATCGAACATTTAGTGTTGGTTATACTGTAAGCAAGGCAAGCAACGCCGAGGCACCACATTCCCATCTCAAAGTTAGGACTTGTACTTGTCATCGTCCGTCAAGGAACGATGCCCAGTCTTTAATATATCTAGGTATGGTGTTGACAAATCTCGCGAGTCACTAAGGCCCATCGACGATGATGAAGCCATTTTAAATTTTGTGAATTCTCAAACTCTCCTTTTAAAAAGTAAAACGTAAAGGTACAAAAAAAATCCGGAATTAATGGTGCCAATACCCTGGATTACTTTATTGAGTTTATTACATTATCATTATGTATGAAAAAGGATTTATCGCCCGTCGCATAAAGACATTTATGTTGAAATCTTAAAAAAAAAGCACATATTAATTTTTTGTACTTTTTCCGAAAGTACGCAAGTGCGTATTTGCGTATAGGCAGCTACGCCCCTGGGTTAAACTAGTTTTATGGCGCCAACCTTCCCCCTATTGATAATCAATAGCAAAGCACAAACTAACACGCAGTAAAAATCAAATCTATAGAAGTTCAATTCAACAAGAGAGTGACAACAAGTAATTAACGGGACGTAGAGATACTCTCTTGAGAACACTCGAAGTTACTGACAGCTAGCTGAGAAGCATCCATCGACTGCTGTCACGTAAAAAACCAAGTACGTCGATTTTAAATCCGACTCAACACGTCAAACAATTCATGATTTGATGATGCATCATCACACAAAACCGACACACTTGACCGCTGTAATGCTCAAAAATGACATAAGTATAAAAAGTATAAAAAGGCAATTAACATTTTAAAGAAGGAACCAAATTATCAATATTTTTACCAAAGAAGACTAAATTCAAAGATTTTACTAAAATTTCCATTTCATAACCTTTATTCAATAAAGTTTTAAGCCAATTTTGCATTCCCAAAGGATTGTTTTTGAATTTATTGGCTTTATAAACAACATTACCGTAGAAATCTGGATGGGATAATCCCTTTGCAATCAAAATTATTCGTGTACAGTTTAATTTATCAATAAGGTATAGATATTTATGATAAAACTTAGTAAACGACTTCACTAATTTGTGGTAACGATATCCATGTTTTAGTAATTTTTTTTGTAATACACCGGTTTTTATCATTAAAATCAGACACACCACTGCAGATCCGAGCATATCTTACCAACTGTGAAATATATACTCCGTAAGACGGAGCAAGTGGTACATCTCCCTCTAGAAAAGGAAAATTAACAATATAAAATGAAAAGTCGTCCCGTTTATCATATATTTTAGTGTGTAATTTTCCATTGATTATACTTAAATCTAGATCTAAAAATGGGCATCTATCACCGGTAAGGTTAGATTTATTCAAAGTTAATTCCTTGGGATAAATTTCCGTAATAAAATTAGAAAATGTGGGATTGTTTAGTGAAAGAATGTCGTCTAAATATCTGTATGTATAATTAAGTTTCAATGAGATGTTCTCTGTTGGGGTCTTTTTGAAGTTTCGCCATAAATTGGGATTCATAACAATACAAGAAAAGGTCAGCAATAAGTGGAGCACAATTAGTTCCCATAGGGATACCAATGATTTGGCGATAAATTGTTCTCCCAAAACGAATATAAATGTTGTCCAAAAGATAATTTAGAGTAGTTATCATTTCTGCAGCAGTCCAATTGACATAACGTTTATGAGTGGCGCTGCTAAAAAACGATCTATTTAATAATTTAGAAACTTTAGAGCAAATATTGTAAGTTGATCTCTTTAACCATTTTTGATATCTATAGAAAGGAGATTAATGTCTTGATTAATGATGGAAAAAAATTCTGGAATAAAAGATTAATCTTTTGATAATTCCACATTGGTAAAATCGCTCAAAAATTGCATTTTCCCAAACAAAATAAATTGTGCAAAATAACTGTCTGCAAATTGCTTAGAACATAAAATTCATTAAAAAAAATTATTATTCAGTTGCAAAAACCATAGATTTGAGCTATATTCTCAGGGTTAAGAGTTTTTAAAGTTTATTTTCTTCAGGCCTATGAGTAGTTTTCATTTTCAATGAAGCTGTGAGCTTAACTGATCACAGAGATCACCTTCAATTGTTGCAGATCTCAAAAGAGGAATTAAGCTTGAGTTTACCTGAATTCCTTGGGTTATACAAATTTAAAGTAGGGTATTTTAATCATTTTTTTGCTGTAAAAGTGATTCACTACGTTTTTCCATCCAGCAGCTAGCATTTTCTAAGATCTTTCAACTCTTTTGTTTGGTTTTTTTTTGGACATTTTAATGATTTCCTAACTTTTTCTACTAACAACATGCTATTTGACCCCTTTCAATATTACTTACTTACTTACTTTACTTTGGCCCTTCGCTCCTTCTGGTGCATAGGCCATCGACGATAGTCCTCCATCGCTTCCTGTTCTTTGTTGTTTGTTCCAGTTGTCCCCATGTCTTTCCTGTCAGCTTAACATCTGATTCCAGGTCCCTTCTCCAGGTGTTTCTCGGTCGTCTTCGTTTTCTCTTTCCTTGAGGTGTCCATGTTAGCGCCTGTCTCGTGATGTTTCCACTCGGCTTCCTTAGGGTATGTCCAAGCCATCCCCACCTTCTTCTACGGATCTCTTCTTCAACTGGACACTGGTCGGTCATTCTCCATAATTCCTTGTTACTGATGGTTTCAGGCCAGCGGATGGGAATGATACGGCGAAAACATTGGTTTACAAATGTCTGGATCTTATGGCTGGTTGCCTTGGTAAATCTCCAGGTTTCTGCACCATACAGGAGAACTGATTTCACGTTCGAGTTGAAAAGTCGAAGCTTGGTGTTCCTGCTGATGACTCGTGAATTCCGTATGTTTCTGGGTTGGATGAATACCCCTCTTGCTTCGCCGATTCTGGTCTTGACATCAGCATCTGTATACCTCCTTGTTTGCCTGCTATACTGCCAAGGTATGTGAATGACTCTACCTCTTCTAGTGTGTCTCCATTTAGGCTTACTGGCTCATTGTTGGTGGTATTCACTTTCAGGATCTTAGTCTTTCCTCTGTGTATGTTGAGTCCTATGGTAGCTAAGGTTCTCAGTAGTTCTGAGGACTTCTCCTGCATCTGTTGGTGATTGTGTGACAGGAGTGCTAAATCATCCGCGAAATCCAAATCATCCAGCTTGTTCCAGAGTGTCCATTGTAATGCTTGGTCCCACGTACATTAAATTTTGCTTATGATCGTTATATTTTCAGCTTCAGAGAAAAGTGCTTATAAAGCCTATATATATATGCGTAAACTTTAATGTACGTGAGACCAAGCAAAAAGACGATATTGTTTCAATGTAGCAACCCCCCCCCCCAAGTTGCAAAATCCAGACCTGAAAAAAGGTATTAAAAAAAAACAAATAAGTCATAAGAAATAAGTGCTAAGTATAGTAAGTTGTAACTCCTGATTCATAACTCCTAGCTCTTAACTCAAAATAAAAATAAAAATACTTTTTGTAGCACAAACTCATAGTTAAGAACATGGTCTATGAAACAATTGACTGGCCAACATCATAGACCTGTTATAATATACTAAGTGTAAAATGTTATTATAGAACTTTAGAAAATATTAAGATGATTTATATATAAAACAAATAAAAATTATTTGTATGAATATATGAAAATCCAGGAAAATAAGGTTCCATTTTATTTAACCCATCGAAGGTTTCCGAATGATAACTTGAAAACGCGTCCGCGGGGATTTGGATGATATTTTTCACGGCTGTTGATTACAATAAAATACAGGTCAAGTTCAATTTTCAGGATGATCGGAAAAATATTATTGAAGATTTGATACTTTGTAAATTTTCCAAATTTGAAAATGATGAAATTTTCTGGTTTAAGAAATACTGTATACAAATAGATTTAACTATTGATGAATATTGTGGCGGGGTATCATTTAATGTCCCATTAGATGCCCATTTTTTTTTCTATTGGAGTTTTGTCTATAAAAAGATAAAGTATCAAATGATACATTATTTTTTTCAGCTCTCCCTTTTGCTCTATAAAGCTTTATATAACTATCCATGCAGCTAAGTCAAAATTTGTTGTACTATTAAAACACTAGAATAAATAAAAAACAACTTTAACTGGGACATTTCCAAATTCCGATAAGATTTTATGGCAAATAATACTTTTTTGGGGGGCTTTGTTTGTCAGATCAATAGTAGAATTGATCAGGCTATTCGCTATTGATTTGTGTAAGAAATATTTGTACTGTTAGTACTTTGATTTGCAGGTGCTTGTCAGGTTCCCTGTTCGAATGTCTGAACTGGTGACCAGATCATTAGTCCAACTACTTCCGGCTTGTAGGAAAACCAAGCGAACAAAATCATTAATTATTGATTCTTTTTAGATGTCTTAACCTGCCAAAGAATGAACGTCGATTTTGTATCAGAAGTTGATCGTAAATTCTACTCGAACAACTTACTGACAAACGATGATTGGGGTGAGAAAATGGTCTTTCACCATGTTCACTTCACACACAAGCTAAAAACATGCCAAAGTGTCTGGCTTATGTAATAAACTTGATAATCATGTGGCATTGTATGAAGCAATATCTTTTAATCAAGAGCATTTTGTATTTTCTGTTATTAAGTTATTTGCCTCAGCAAAAATACAAGTGTAACCATACTAACCATAAATATAGCTGCATTATTGAGCCGACATCATACCTCAAAGTTATCTGAGTCTGTCATGGTCAAATGACATGCAAGCAGTCTTTGCAAAAGTTGAAAATTCCTTGTCTGACCCATGATAAAAGTCTGCAGGACCCACTGAACATTTTAATTGTAAATTTGACCAATTTCACTGGACCGAAGGCTAATTTGTCACCGGACAGGTCTGGGGGTCAGGCACATTTCATGGAGACTGTGCATGACATGTTTTCATCTCTCAGTTTCAGTAAATGCTTTGTTTTTGTGATTGACACTTGGTTATTCATGTGTGCGTATGGGTTTTGAATAAGTTGTTTATATGGTTGATGACTCAATGTTCCTCCAAACATCAGTCAGGGAGATCATCAAAATAAGTGAATCCGGGTCCGTTCGCCCTAATTCGCGTTCACCCTGGTACATGTTCGCGCTGGGTCCGTTCGCCCTAGATATGCTATATATAGTCATATGTTTTGCAGAACATTATTCTTCAAGCAAAGAAAAAAAAAAACTGGTCAATAGGGAAAAAAATTGGAATATTTTGAATCATCGACAAGAAACGCACCACTTACCGGGCCATAGAATTTTAATGTACAATTACGGAAATAATCGGCCGGTGAGCTTTTGGCACCAAGTATATATGTTTCTTCATCACATTAATCTATGAAAGTTTTGAATGATTCTAATTTCTATTTTTGAATTTCGACAAAAGGTTTTTTTTACCATTCCAAAAGTGAAAAATAATATCTTCAAGTCATTTGTCTAGTTAAAAATTATGCAGAAATACCGTTGGGTTTGTACTGAGTGCATTCATCTTTGCTATAACGGTTTTAAGGTATTACAGATAACCACCAACAAAAAGTTCTTACAAGTTGTATTTGTATCATGACATGTAGTAGACATTCTAACATACAACTCTATGAAAATATCCAAACAATTAGCTGAAATATTACTTGAAAGTTATTTCAATATATTAACGACCGTGACTTTAGGAAAAGTACCAATTGCTTGAACAATCCCAAATTAGTGCATTTTCAAAAAGGGAATTAAAATTATACTGAAGATTATAGTATGTAGTAGATCACGGAAAAATGACACTGTCGGGAAAACAGAGTTGACCATATGAAAACAATCAATATGGGGCAACATAACTTCAACTGCTAGAAAACTTAAACAAATAAACAGAAGCACTAGCTTATGGCGATAGTGTAGATTTTGTCTAACCGATTTCCAGAAAGCATTCGACAACTGATTTCCAGATAGCATTCGACAAAGTCCCACAATGGTGAGTTATCAGACCCGACAGAAGTGACATTCAGGCATTCCACAAGGCGCGATTTTTGGTCCTGTGTTTTTCGTACTATAATTTTTATATAGCAATCTCCCTGCAGACACAATAAGCTCTGATTCCTACGGTTTTTTTTCGCAAATAATACCAAAATATTCAGAATTATTCAAACAGAATTGAAAAACTAACAAAAAACTTGAAAAACACGGAACAATGGAGCATGACCTGGCTGCTCTAGTTCCACCAATCATGAAAATTAAACGTAATTTTGCATTCGTCATAATTACCTTAATCTAATTAACTTAATAACCCAACGGCAAGCCATACCCAAGCTGAGTACGCGTGGCCGTCTGATTAATGTTTTTACAACTGAAACCGTTAATCTCATTGTCTGACGATTTAATCATGTTAAAGCTAGATGTTGATCGTCGCTTTTCGGTATTTTTTTTTTTGTTGTTGTTAACTTTATTCTGAAAAATATCTGCTGCCTGCATATAAATGCAAATACATTTTAACATGTATAAGCCCACATACTTTGCATTATTAGTAATTAAAGAAATAACGTTATATATTCCTTCCCAGTCAGGGGATTTCAATGTTCAATCTACCTCAAATGCATATGTATTTTTAAAATCTTTATCACTAATTTCAACTTTTGTCGTATCACAAAAACATCTTCTTGCATGTTAAATATACAAGTCTAATAAGTTGAAGTTTCAGTTGACGTTAGACCACGTTATCTTAATATATAATATAGGGCGAACGAACTCAGGCGAACGGACCCAGGGCGAACGTAGGTCAGGGGCGAACGAACCCGATACCAAAATAAGTTATAATTTTTATAACTGATTTAGGTTATCTGAATTTAAAAAGATAACCATTTTCAGTTACTTTTGTTAAATTGATCACTTTCAAACCTACAAATTTTCATAGTTAGTGTATTTTCCCCCACTAGGCAAAATTTTTTCTGCATTAATTGAACTTTAAACTGTGTAGTTCAGCTATGAGTTTGAAATTGCAAGCTTATTTTATTGGTACGCAAGCCTCTCAAAGATGATGCCCATGGGAAATTAAAATGTCATTATCACAGCACCAGTGCTTAAATAATGATTTCCAATAAATAAACCTTGTAGAGTCATTGATAAACTATCAATTAAGATCAAAACTTTAGATTTAAGATTAGAATTAAAAGAAAATTTTACACTTTTGTAAAATTAGTCATTTTAAGCAAGAAAATAGAAAAATAACTAAAACTGGTTACATTATTTAAAAAATCAAGGGAAGTAACTCAAATTTGACTAAAAAAGTAAAAATAAGTAACCTAGAATGGTTATAAAAAAATTATAACTGTTTTTGATGATCTCCCTGACTGAACATAGAGAAAATCTGTTGGTTAAACATGTTAAAGGTTATGATAATTTTTGTTTCAAATGCACCTTAATAGTTCCTAAACAAAATTATTGGGCACTGATATTTTCCATAGCTTTAGTTTGGCGTTGTCATCTGTTTGACCTAGCATTTGCATTCTGATATTAATGTTTATGGTGTCCCAGGAAGATGCCACATTAAGATGCAATTGTCAGGCATTATTTGTCTATAAGGTTCATATTTTGGCATGGCACTCCAGCTAGATGGTAGTGTGAAGCATTAGCAAGAAATGTAAGGTGTCATTGTACATTTTACTTTATCTCAAGACAATTATACATGTATATGGTGTTTTAAATGTTGCAAAGATTAAATGGCAACTTTATCAATTGATAACAATTTTATCAATCATCAAATCAAATAAGCTTTATTTATAGTCAATTAGCAATATATACATTTTTTGTAAATAACATAAGCTCAGGTGAGCTTTTGATCGACTTAAAATGTGAAATAAGAAAGGAAATAAATGCATTACACAAATTAATGGGTTATGTTAGTAGATGTTATCTATTCGGGTTTCACAAGTGTATACATGTACATGTATATGTATGTTAATTTGGCATGAAATACATTTGTACAATAAAACTAGTCTGACTTTAAGGCTTAAGGCTAAGCAAGTTTACTAATTGTCATGATTGTGTAAAGATGAACTTTTACTTTTTCGTTTCAGAAAATACAGTAATGGATTTAAATGAATTCTTGGACATGGATGTGATGAAGGAATTGTCTGAGGATCTTCCTGTAAGTTGGTTAATAACAAAATTGTGCAGAAAAATAATATAAAACTGGTAATTACCAAAAGAAAGTGTGTTATAACTTTGTTGTACAATAGATGCCAGTAGTCTGAAAATTAAAAAGAAAAAAAAATAAACACACTAATGCAACAATACAAAACAACAAAACTGCAATTAGCTACTCAAACTTGTGTCAAAACAAGAGTGAACTTTGGTGAATCCTAAGGTTTTAGGAATGTTTGCTCTTTCTAGTAGCGCATCATCAACAGCGATAGTACCTGAATACCTGTGCAATTACCCATTATGTACATTCGATACATTTAAATGATTTTGTCATTTGTTTTATCAAAACAGTTTATCATCTGATTACAAGCTAAGGGAGCAATACATATCATGCTATAATAAACATGAATGTTTTTCTGTTTTAATTTTTAAGTTTATACATGTAGTTGTCATATTGCTGACTGTACATATGTATGTTCTGATTTTTTGTAGACTGATTTCCATGACAACCTTCTCCAAGAATACAGTGATAGTTCTGATAGTGGAATCAGTAGTAAGTTTATAGACAAGAGTTTTTTTTACACACTTTTATAGAATGAATTATAATACTATCTTAAGTACATATATCTATACTCTTGATAGCGGATAAATCCATGTGGAAAAAGTGTAGGCAACACAACTCGCACGAATCAGTAGCAATTTATACTCAAATTCAAAATAGTGGTACCTTTATTAATTGGATTTAAATGACACCAACAAGTTTGACAATTAGGTGTCATAAGAGAAGAAAGAGGTTTATATTAGGCCAGTGAAGTTGGTCAGCCATGAAACACCTGTTGAAGTATAACTCATAAAAGAATATTAATTCAGGTAGAAATTGAAATGGATCAAACTGACCACTTGATCAGTAATTATTGGACAGGTGAGATCCATTTAAATACCTACCTGAATTGATATGCTTCATGATTTTTAATACTAACAACAGGTGCTTCATGGCTCATCAACTTCACTGACCCAATATTAAACCTCTTTCTTCTATTTAGACACCTAATTGGCAAACCTGTTGGTGTCATTTAAATTCAATTGAAAAAGGTACCACTATTCTGAATTTGAGTATTAAAAGAAGTAAAATATAGTAACCGGATATTTATGCCATTATTATTCTACAATTTCTAATCTAGAAATCAAATGGACTTCATATATTGAAAAATCTTTGCTTTTGTCAAAAGGAAAAAGATGTTTTTTTTTTGTATTTTAAGATCATTTTCAATATTTCGATTCACAGGTGTTTTACCAGAAAATGTATTCATGCGAGACCAACCATCAGGCAGTCCAGCAGACATCAAATATGAACCTCTGTCTCCCTCTATGTCTTTGTCATCAGAGTCCTCAGATTCACCGGTAAATATTTTATTTCTATAAGCATTGATATTTAGAAAAAAAAATTTCACAGAGTCAAAAAAGTTCAGATTAAGTCTGCAACAGAATATACAAATATGTCTTGGTTGCATTTATGAAACACATCATTGTTCTATGACTTCCATTACATTTCAGTTTAGCAAAATGTAGAATTTAACTAAGGAAATAAAATAATCAAAGCAGAAAAAAAAAGATTTTTAATAGTATTTGGTTACTTGAAAATTCCACCATGTACATGTCAATAGGTTAAATTGATTCAACCTTATTTATAATGATTAGTGAATAAATGTTTTTAGTGGTCTGAATAGCATAATAATACTAACTCATATAAATGTACAATGTATCTATTGTTATCTTATTGTCTATTTCCAGATCTGTGTGGATTATGTCAAAGACAGTCCACCAAGTTCACCATTCATCTCCCAGGAGACGATGACCAACAGTCCACTGCTATACTCAGCACAACAATCACCCTTACATCTAAAGGAAAGTCCACCACCTTCGCCACTCTCACAGCAGAATATTGTTTACATTGATGACATCAAACCAGATCTTGCTAGTGCTATCAACCCAGTTATTCAAACACAACCTAAGTTTCATACCATTCTGAACTCAAAGGTTCCAATACAACCAAAACCGGTTTCACCTGTAAATTCTCAGATAACTCAACCTAAAACCAACAAAGGTAATATCTGCTTTATTTTAGAATGCACATATTAAAATACAGTACCGTATCATATCACAACATTTTTTTAGAAAAGATTTTTTTATAACAGGGGCCCTTCTTGACTTAGATAGGATATTTAAATTATTTAAATTTGCTGTTATGTATTTTTCATAGCCCTTTTATAGAGGAGAATCAGTTCATATGTTCATAAATCGACTAAGATAAACCACTACATTTTACTTTCAGTCGACCAGCATACATGAAAAATTTTATTACACCACAAATTTGTTGTCTTATTCTATCCTTTGACAGTTTCAAATCTTAAGGGTATATTTTATTCTCTTCAGGTCAAACACAGAAAACTGTTGTTATTACACCAGAAGAGTTCAACAAACTGAAAGCTGAAGGGGTCATCAAGTTCCCACAACAAAGTGTTCAGCGACCTTTACAAATTATCTCCCCTGCCAGTGGCAAAGCTTCCTGTCCTACAGTTCAAGCTGATACTGAGGTAAAATGTTGATAATGCTACCATGACATAATGAGTTTTCAATTTTGTTTTCTTATACTTATTTAATGAAATTCATATAATGGTGAATAAGACTCAATTAGAATGTGTTTCAATGTTTAATATTTATTTTATGTCTCTGTCTCAAAAAGATGGATGTTAACTGTTTAACCTGTGTCTGGCTGCCATTCAGTAGTTCTTGCACAATGCAACTTCTTTCAAAAATTAGCTATGTTTACTACTTAGTTACAGGTATTTAAGTAACAGGCCTCTGTAAGCTATTCAATCCATTGCTAGATCAAATGAATGTCATCTTGCACAATTTCGAATATTTTCATACATAATGCAAACCAAACATCCAAAGGTACCAAGATTTTGTTGCAAGTTTTTCTTGGCCTTTGTCAGTTCTTCTTATAATTGGTACATGTAATAAGCTTCATATAGGCATGCTGTAGATGGGATTGGGTTTTAACTATTGGACATCTGCTACCTGTTTGCCAAATATGTAAGATTTTATACATGGCATACTGGTGAGAAAGCAGTGAAATCACTAAGGAGTATTGGCTCACAGAATTAATTGTTGGATTTCCAGGGGCATATCCAGAAATTTTCCAAAGTGGGGGGTTCCACCTTCTGGGTTCTGTGGGCCAAAAGGGGGGGGGGGTCCAGACCAATTTTGCTGAAAATCTACACAAAAAATTAAAATTGTTGGAGGAAAGGGGGGGTTCCGACCCCCGAAACCCCCCCCCCTCTGGATCCCCCACTGATTACATTATTATTTCAACTTTGAAAGTTGAATAAGACTTTAATATAAGATGTCTTTGTTATTTATCTGTAGGTAAAAGCAGAATTGATAAGAAAATTAAATTTTATAGATACAATCGATATTGAAATCTTGCTTTTTGGTAGCGAAATATTTAAGGAAGAAAGCAACTTGAAAATTTTTTCAGCAGTGCAGCTGTATATTAAACAGACGAAGAGATTTAATTTACTTAATTTGATCACACACTCCCCCCTTTTCTCTCTTTTCATTTCCGTTTTCTTTTATTCTTTATCTTTTTCTTTATTTATTTCAAAGTTTTTTATTTGACTGTCTTCTCCTTTTACATGATATTGATCTTTATGTATTCACAAAATAGCTGACGTATGTAAACATTAAAATATGTATATTGTAATATATGGAAAGGATAATGTAAGTTGTGATAACTTTTATCCGATCCAGTGTTGTAATTTTACGACAATAAATATGTTTAAATTAAAAGCCATTGACTTTAATATAAGATGTCTTTGTTATTTATCTGTAGGTAAAAGCCATTAAAAGACAACAGAGGATGATCAAAAACAGAGAATCAGCTAGCTTATCTAGGAAAAGAAAGAAAGAGGTTAATTTGGATTTTAACCATATTTTATAAATCCTTCCTTTATTTATAAGCAGTTTCTTGTTGGGCAATAACTAAAGTATGTGTTTTCCCAGTTGATTAATAACAGGTCTGTGCCAATATTTTGCTAAAACAACATGCATCACAGACATGAGAGATAAATCTTTTACAAAAATTATATATTTTGGTAGATTTTTTTATCAAGTTTACTTTTGATTCTGGGGCCTTGATGGCCGAGTGGTCTAAAGCGCTGGTTTAAATTCTACACTATTGATCACTAGCTGATTACCTCTCAGCTGGTGTTCCGAGTCCTGTTTGTATCTCTTACAAAAAGGGACTTCCCCAACTGAATGTGATTAGGTTTGTAAGTTACCTGCCCAAGGTCAGCGGTTTTTCTCTGGGTTCTCTGGTTTCCTCCACCATAAAAACTGACCGCTATAGTGGCCCATTATTAAGGGCATCAAACATCAACAACACAACACACACATACTTTTGATTCTTGAAAAGGGTAATGATGCAACCATATTCCTATATTTGCTACAAGTGAATGTAAAGGATTCCATTAAAATTCTGAAGAAAAAAAGATTAGTAATTGAAACTGTTAAATGTTACCATTTGTTTGTCTTTCTAGTACCTACAAGGATTGGAAGACCATCTGAAACAGTTTAATGATCAAAATAAAAGATTGATGGAAGAAAATGAGATTTTAAAGAGGAAATTGATGTCTTTACAAGAGGAGGTACATTTGTATATTAAACCACAGCTTTTTACTTGAAGTCTTTCCAGGCTGTTTGTTTTTAAATACAGCAAAATTACAATATTTTTTAGAGAGAAGATCATACATTTATAAACATGTACATGCCACTTAACTTGTATTTTTAGGTCGTACAAGTTATAACATGTTCAAAAAATTTGTACATGCTATAACTTGTACAAAATTACAACTTGTACACAACATATACATAGGTATTGAACATAAGGAAAAACACTTTTGCAGTGAGGATTGAGGCAGAAGTGTCAACCTCAATTAAGTGTATCAAGATTATGAATTTCAAGGCCAATGATTAAAGTTGTACCAAAAATATGCATCCTTAACAAAACACCAATGATACTATTATGTTTATTATTTGTAGAATGAGAGGCTGAAGAAAACAGCTGGAGTATCCCCTGCCAAGAAGATCTGTTTAATGGCTGTGTTTGTTATGTTGAGCTTGAATCTTTTTTCATTTAAGTAAGTGTAAACCATCTTAGAAAGGTTGAGCTTGAAGTTTTTTTCATTTAAGTAAGTGTAAACCATCATAAGAAAGGTATAGATATTGAATCAATTGTAATGATAAGAGTAATGTCTTTTGAACAAATTCTTGTTTCGTTAACATTGTGTTGCTGATATCATGTAAGGTGCATTTTTAACTGGTTGATTTGCTAATTTCAGTGACTTCCTCATCAAGCCCCATTCCAATTCAGAAGTACCGGTAGTCCACACAGGAAGACAACTCTTATCTGTGAAGGAGGAATACTCAGTCGGCAGCTACGTACCTGACTTCTCATGGGCGGGGCTTAAAAAGTTCATGGATGAACACCCATTTGAGGGTCTAGATAATAAAACATTGTACCAGATATATACATGTCCATCCTTCTTTAATAAAACAGAGTCAATCAGGTTAGTTACTTATAGTTTTAATATTTATTTAACAAATATGTTTTTTCAATGCAATTTTATTAATGTATTTAACTGAACTATTAAATATTTCATAAAGCCAACCTTACCTTATTTTGTTAGCATTTTTAAAGGTAATGTACTTTCAAAATATTACTTAAAGTGAGTGAGTTAATTTCATTATCTAGGTATTGTATAACAATAGTGTAATTTTATGGTGCGAATGTTTGGTTTTTATACGACCGCAAAAAATTTGCGGACGTATAATGGTATGATGCTGTCGTCGTCGTCGTCGTCGTCGTCGTCGTTGTCGTTGGCGTTGTCGTCGTCGTCTGTTAACTTTAGTGTATACACGATAACTTTAGTTCTAGTTATCCAAATGCAATGAAATTTGACAATGATATTTCTTACCAGTAAAGGATGGATGGGATTGATTTTGGGAGTCCCCCCTTTTTTCGTTTGGAAATTAAGGGCCAAAAGGGGCCAAAATTGTAACTTTTTTGTTTGTTCTTACAATAACTTTTTAAAAATCTTTTCCTCTGAAACTACTGAACAGAATTCAATGAAACTTGGTATGATTGATCATTAGGGTGTCCTGCACTATAGTAATGTTTCAATTTCTGATTCGTCAAAAAAACATGGCCGCCGTGGCTAAAAATAGACCAGGGGGGTCAGACTACTGTTTTTGGCTTGTAATTCAAAAAGTATAAGGGATAGATGAAATCTGATGCCACCCTACTGCTTCAGGATCAAAAGTTCTACAAAAGTCTCCATTTGGTCGAAGTTGTCAGAAGACCCCTTATAGGGGTTACGGCCCTTTAAAGGTGAAAAATAGCATTTTTTCATGTTTTTGCCCTATAGTATGAAAATTATTGCAGATAGCAAAAAGCTGTTGCTTGCTTAATTGTTCAGCTCATTTAGCTCTACAAAAAACTCCATACGGTCAAAGTTGTCAGATGACCCCTAATAGGGGCTACAGCCCCTAAAATAATGTTTTTTCATGTTTTTGGCCTATGAAATGAAAACTATAGCAGGTAGAGAGAAGCTGTTGCTTGCTTAAATGTTCAGCTCATTTACACAATTAAGAATTAATTTTTGCGACCCCCCCTTTTTCCCCTATTACGTAATTAGGGGCCAAATGGGGCCAAAATCAAAACTTTTTTATTTGTGGTCCGATTTTAAAATTTTTTTTTGCAAGTTTATTCTTGTCAGGTAGTGAATCCAAATTTGAGAATTAATTTTTGTGACCATCCCCTTTTTCACTTGTTTTGTAATTAGGGGCCAAAAAGGGCCGTAATCAAAACTTTTTTATTTCTGGTTTGTTTTTGAAATTTTTTTTGCAAGTTTATTTTTGTCAAGTAGTGAATCCAAATTTGAGAAATTATTTTTGCAACCCCACCCCTTTTTCACCTGTTACATAATAAGGGGCCAAAAGGGGCCGAAATTGAATTTTTTTTTATTTTTGTCCGATTTTGACAATTTTTTTGCATGAGTAGAATACAAAATTGAAAATTTATATTTTTACCCCCTGGGTCGAAAGTCTACCAGAGCAGCATGTGTCAAAAACCTTTGTCAGTCCACCATGGGCTGCATGTGTCCAGAGCAATAGACTATCCATATTGGGCCTAAAATGTACAGGGTTCAACATGTTGCGGTCGTATCATGCTGCGCTCGGCGAAGCTTTTTATTAAATTAAGGTAAAAATATCAAGTGGGTCTTAGTTTGAAAATGCCTCAATTTTTATTGTTCTCAAATTAAAAGATGGTAATAAATGTGAAATAAATTCATATTTGTACTTGTTATCATAATTAACTATTATTTTTCTCTCTAGATTGGCAGACCAGTTATCAGGTTGGATGCAGTCTCATGAACTTAAGAAAAAAGCTGCTAAAAAAGAAAAGAAATTTCCACCAGCTAAAAAGAAGAAACCTTTCTCCACTTTACAACGGGCCATGGAAGGAAACGTTCACAGGCAAAGAATACAAGAACAAAGGTGATAAATGTCATTCAGTGTAGTGATTTGTGGTTATAATACTAAAAAAAAACATTGAAAGGGATTTAGTAATGTTTAAAGATTATTGATTTGAAACTATGAGGGAATAGATTATTTTATCTTTGTTAATTTTTTTTCCAAAGAAGTTTTTTTCATAAAAGGCTTTAAGTTATAATTATTATGATCACTTTTATAGATATGAAAATATTGATTAGAGACAAAATATAGGATTTTGCATGATTTTCTGGCATATTGCGTGTTAATGTTGCTTAATCATTTATATTATTTTTGAGAATTTCTATGAGAGGTAATTAACATCAATTTAGTGTAAAATAGGAATTTCTTATTTATCATGCAAGTTTTCTATATGTTTTCTTTTTAAATATTTTTTCAAATGCTTAGATAAATAGATTAAAAGTGTTATTTTTCATTTCTTTTATTGCCTTCATAGTTTCAAATGTTTTGTTTATATATTGTAGACACATAGATCACAGCTACCAAGTCCGTGTGTTTGATGGGGGAGACGGTAATATCTGGAAATCTATTCCACGACGCAATGATACATTCTATGTCCTGTCATTTAATGAGGTTAGTTTTAATCCTTCTTGAGCTATAATTTCAGTGGATTTTTATTCAATTAAAGGTTTAAAATAAGCCAAAGGTTGTTAGGGGCCTGCATCTAAGATGCAAAAGCTCTAAAGCTTTCACTCTGTCCATCAGCATTTTTTTGTGAGGGATAAAACTCCAAAACTATCAGAGTATTGACAGGGATAAAGTACCATTTGATAAAACTCCAAAACCATCAGGGTATGGATTTGAAATTTTACACAGGGATAAACTACCATTTGGTTAAATTTCTAAACTATGCGAGTATGGATTTGAACTTTTAAACAGGGATTAAGTACCATTTGAGGAATGGTATATAAAAATTTTATATATATCTTTTTGAATTTGTATGGAAAATTAATATTATGTATTTAAAATTCAGCTTAATTTCAAGGTTGTTACTTAAAAGTCTCCTATGATATGTTGATATATTTTTTATTTATATATTTGGTTTATCTTTATTTTTTATGAAACTTGATAAGTATTTCAAAGTATGCTTTAAACTTTTCATAGCAAACAACCTTACAGGTAACAGTTTAATTGTGTAGCTTGTGTTCTACAACTTTTGACCTGGAGAATTCATACTTTTTCTTACAGTTGTCAGCTTTCAATTTTGTTCTAGTTCTATTTGGTGTGTTCTTTTAATGTTTCAATAAATCTGTGCATGAATATGCTTAACAATGGAAGAACTAAAAAGTTTGTTGAATCATTTTTCAATAACATACTAAGTAAGATGTTCATTTGGAAACTGTTTTTAATTTAATTTGAAAGCTTTCATGTCAAATAAGAGAATCTGTAAAATTTTCGAAGAGTGTTTATTTTACATTACATGAAATATACATTTAATTCATAACAATTTTGTCTTTGTTATTTTTTAGGACTATTTCTTAGTGCCAGCTACAGCCCATAATAAGACAATGAGACCAAGAATGTCCCTTGTTATGCCAGCTGTTGGTCTAAATGGTTTGTAATTCTTTGTATATTTACAAGAAGAAAAATGACCTGTCCGTTGATATTTTCAATTGTCATACCAAATTTACAGATAAAAGTATAGATGATTTGCACAAGCCAGAATTTTACACATAGTTCAAGATTTAATGTAAATATAGATTTGATTAAAAATACTTTTAAAATAAAACTTAAGTTATCTTTCCTGATTTAAAGAGATACTATGAAATCTTTGCTACATAATTTATTTTTCTAAAAAGTGTGTTGTTGCAAAATGTATATGAATGTTTTTTAATGTTCTCCTTTTACGAATTTAACCCGCACCAAATTTATCAGTAGACGATATATAGCAACAAACAAGACCTGCTTACCCTATTGAAGCTTCTGAGTTCACTCTTGCTTTGATGGGAGTTCATAATGCTGATTGCAATTTAATAGTTTTATGTTTTGTGTTTCTTTATTGTGTTCTTGTTGTCTGTGGTCAGTTTAATTTGTCTTTACCTTTTGGACTTACAGTGTTCAAATGTCCCATTAGTACTTCTTTGGTTTTTGTCTCGCCTGCGACGAATAGTCGCGGAAGGCGAGACATAGGTATTACTTTCCGGCGGCGGCGACGGCGGCGGCGGCGACGGCGGCGGCGTAAACTTTTTTGTAAGACTTTTGTGGACGATGAATTGCTTGAAAAGTATAATAGCTAGGCATCTGATATTTGGTATACAAATAGTTCAGGTTATGGTCTACGCAATTGCCACCATGCCGTTTGACCCTGACCCCATTTTCACGCTCCAGTGACTCTGTGAACTTAGGTCTTTTTTCAGGCCGTAAACTTTTTTGTAAGACTTTTGTGGACGATCAATTGCTTGAAAAGTATAATAGCTAGGCATCTGATATTTGGTATACAGACAGTTCAGGTTATGGTCTACGCAACTGTCACCATGCCATGTGACCCTGACCTCATTTTCACACTCCAGTGACTCTGTGAACTTAGGTCTTTTTTCAGGCTGTAAACTTTTTTGTAAGACTTTTGTGGACGATGAATTGCTTGAAAAGTATAATAGCTAGGCATCTGATATTTAGTATACAGACAGTTCAGGTTATGGTTTACGCAACTGTCACCATGCCGTGTGACCCTGACCTCATTTTCACGCTCCAGTGACTCTGTGAACTTAGGTCTTTTTTCAGGCTGTAAACTTTTTTGTAAGACTTTTGTGGACGATGAATTGCTTGAAAAGTATAATAGCTAGGCATCTGATATTTAGTATACAGACATTTCAGGTTATGGTCTATGCAACTGTCACCATGCCGTGTGACCCTGACCCCATTTTCACGCTCCAGTGAATCTGTGAACTTAGGTCTTTTTCAGGCCGAAAAACTTTTTTGTAAGACTTTTATGGACAATGAATTGCTGGAAAGTTATAATAGCTAGGCATCTGATATTGGGTAAACAGACAGTTGCGGTTATGGACAATGCAACTGTCACCATGCCATGTGACCATGACCCAATTTTTAGGCTCCAGTGACTCTGTGAACTTAGGTCTTTTTTCAGACAGAAAACTTTTTGTAATACTTGTGTGGACAATGGATTTCTTGAATAGTATAATAACTAGGCATCTGTTATTAGGTATACTGACACTTTTTATGTTTATATCAAGAAATGAAAGCTTAGGTAGTTGATTTTAGCGATGGTGCCGGCAGGCGAGACATACTTTTAGTGGCCACACTTGTTTAAACAAATGCATCATTTTTTGAACTGAGAGCATCATGATAATGTTTTTTTTTCAGATACAATGAAACCACCAGCAGGAAACGTTGGCATGATGCAGATTGACTGTGAAGTTTTAAACACTCAGCTGATCCACATTCACAAATCCTCATTTCCTCCTAATGAACGGAACACCACCAATTATAGAGATACCTACAATCCATGACCTGTGTGAGGAACATTGGAGTAATACTGGAGACTTAAGTATAGCTGGAAGACAACAGTCTCAAAAACAACGAAATCTGAAGTAGGACTGCTCAAGTCAATGTATGCAAAGGTTGTTGTAGAAATGTTGTGGCATGATTCCGAAAAGTGGTTTTAATTTTATGAAGACCAATTTTTTTATGTTTATAGGTTTCCTCATGATCAACTTATAATTAATTTGTATGCCAAGTTCATACATATACTGAACAGTTTAATTGAAAATTAATTGTTACATGCATTAATATTTATTATGAAACCATTATATTGTTTTTTAAGTGTTTGTCTTCATGGTTTTGTATATGTGGTTTTGGCAGCTTTAAATATTTTAATCCTTGGTGTTTAATGTTCATAAGATTTGTGCTAACTATTCCCATGTATAATGAAAAAAAGGAAAAGTTATGTATATGTTTATCATTAGATTACATATTTTCATTTCATTCTTATTTTACATTTTGAGATCTGGTTGTTTCCTTTTTAGTGAAAATTCTGCTCCATAAAGCATTTAAAATGAAACAAGAAAATTTTATTTTAAGTATTTTGTTTCTTTTTTTATAAGATCAGTTAGAGTTTCTTTAATTCTAAAGATTTAATAATCATTATAAGAAAAGCTTATTTGTCAAATGAAAATAATTTCCCTTTGATTGGAATTTCATCTTTATACAAATATTTACATGTTTTAAGTGTCATATTTTTATCACAAGAAATCCATTTATCATTTGTTTACCATCTGCATAATACCATGTCATTTATGTTACCAAAATTTGAACTTTTTTGTATTAAAGGGCTTTTCCTAAAAAAAAAAAAAATGGAAGGCACTTTTCTAGACTAAACCACCTATGAAATTATTTTGAAATTTTTATTACATAAACATTATAATGTGCTTTTTTGCTCAAAAAGACTACCACCAAATATGATATATAATTAAAGTGCCTTCCCAACCATACATTTTTTCCTGGAGTTGCCCTTTGTTAAATGAAAAAAAGTGACATAAATTAAAGGTTTCCTTCCTTGTAGTGCAATGTATCATGGCAACCATATATGTGTTAGGTCTAATTCTTGTTTTTAAGAAGCTGCGTAGGTAGAACATACATTCCATTTGACATTCCTTATTTATCTAGTCATTTTAATCGTGTGATAGTTATTATCAACTTTGCATTGTTCAAGTGCAATAAAATTAGAGTTTAAAAAATTATGGCTGTTAGAGAATGATTTGTGTATTTTATCATTATAGTTTTGACAATACTGTAGAGGTCTGTATTCTTGACACTGGTTAGACTACATGTTAACTTTTAAATGGCAAAAATAACTAATGGCCATTAATTTATGATTGAAGAAAAAAATGAATTTCTTGATTTCACCTACTTTTTTACATTTTTTAAACAACAAGGACAATGTAACATTGTTCATGCATTTTCAGAAAGTTGTCATTTTTTTTTTTCATCATGTAAAATACTTGTAAGATTTCTACACCTGTGCCATTTCATCTTCATCGTTTTAACTCCCTGTATCGTCTCTTTAAATTGTAGTGCTAGACATTCATTTGTAACTTTTCTTGGTCAAATTTTAATAAGTTCGTCACAGTTTGCTGTGTTAGAAATATTAAAATGGTTTACTTTCTAAAAAGCCCCTTTTTCCATCTTAAAATACAGATGGTAAAAATATCTGACAAAAGAAAACAAGAAGCTATTATGTTACAAGATGTACAAGAATTGTAATTTTGAGATTTATAGCATATTTTTATTGAGATCCATTTTATATCTACAAATAGTTACTCATTATTATATCATGTTTAATTTATTCATCAGTTTTAGTAGATTATATTTATCATGTATATTTATTATATTTATTTGTATGTGTCAAGTTTTTGGTTTTTTTTTAATGTTTCAGGGCTCTTGGTTATTAATTTTTTAAAACATTAACAATAACATAAAGGTTTTTCATTTCTAATGAAAAAGATCAATATCTTAGGAGGTTATGCTAGTTCAAACTTATTGGGTATAAATACTTTTCTGTCCATTATTTTGATTCAAATGCTGCTGAATATAAAACATGTATATACAGCATAACCAAATTAATTGTGTAATGGACACCCACTTTGGTTCTTTGAAACCATTCCGATTCGGTTAGTAACATGTTATGGTAACCCACCTTTGATTATTTAAACCACTGGGTCAATAACCACTGCTGGTAGACCGAAGTCGACAAGAGAAATCACAATTTGTCTGACATAAGATAAAAAAATAATTTGCAAAATATTCTTTGAATTAATTTGTTTAAATTAAGAATCCTGAGAAAAAAAACACCCAGTCTTTTGTTCTTGAAATGGACATGATGTACTTTTTGAGTATTCACATTTTTTTTTTTGGCCTTTAAATTATTTAAATTCAGCTAAATAAGTTGTCATTCATGTACCTCAAAATATGCATATACGGCATAACTCATTGATACCCAACAATACATTTAAGGCTCCAATTTTACATTGTTCACAGTGATACCAGTCTTGTCATGTTCATTTAACTATTTCTTAATTCAACATACACTATATATTCATTTCCTTTGAAAGGTATGGGATGTAATCCATGTCATCAAATGACCATTATTAATGATTATTTTAACATTGTATTGATATGACTATTCGTGTATTGTTTTGTTGTATTGATACAACTATTTGTTAGTTATTGTACAGTGAGAGAGATTTTATAAATTATTATATAGATGGTAAAACTGGACTGAGAGTTGAACACATTAATGTTAGATGTTTTGTAGACTTATACTCTTATTAGTGCTGTGAATATTTAAAAACCAAAATTCAAAGGTGCCCAACTCATGGCGCTGTGTGAAAAACGTCAAATTAAATATGTAAACCACCAATGATTTTTGATACCCTACAAAGTTTTGAAGGTATATACATGTAGGAGTCACCTTGTTTGTCTGTCTTTCAATATATATTGCGTGGCCAACTCCTCATTGACTGCCCAGGTTACCCAGACAGCCCATCAAATGAAGATGTGCATGAAAAAAATATTTTTTTTAGATATCATTCTTTCAATAAGGCCATTATAAAATAATTCCTAGATTCTCATCCAAATTTCTTCAAAATATGGGGCGGTTGGGCAAATTTAACTTTTTAATTTTTTATCCAATATGATAAAATGTATTGCGATTTTAAAAGAAGTTCACCAAAAATAATCATAATTTGCCCAAAAAATCAAAATAATTTTTTTTGAGGGGGCTGAAAAAATCAGGGCAGGAAGGATAATAATCTAGAATATATTTTATATTTTTCATATTGGCCTAAAATGGGTGTCCTTTTGTGGGCTAGCTCACAGTATTTTTGCTGACTATTATTTCTGCTGAATTCCACATCAGAATAGATGTAAATATAAAAATCCAATGGATTACATTATGGTTCTATATCTGTGCCTTCTTTTTTACAACTTTTGTATTTTGTGATACTGATGTGTTTTACTGTGTGTGTATATAGATGGGAATAAATTATATAAACACAGAGTTTTCAATTTTCAAATTATGAACAATCTCAGTGAAGGCCCTAGGGGTAGTGGTGGGCAGACATTTTGAAATGTGGCTGACCTGCCTACTTTTCCAGCAGAATTTGCTGAGGTGCAGCAAAATATCTTACAAATTACAGATAGAATTAGGGGGTATCCACTTCCCAACACTTCAGCTATCTTTCGCTGCCCAGTACAATCATGAAAATGGAGACCAGTTTTCCTTAAAGATATATACATGGAGGGTGAAACAAATAGCTGTAACAGTCAACCCCCGGTTTTTGCTATTCCTATTAAATCTAGCTTTGCTGTCCAGTACAATGAATACCTGAAAAAGCAGTATTAAACATGTTAAATGCACATGTATTGTAAATTTCAAAACACTCAGGATAAAGATCTTTAATTTTCAAACAATAAAGTGTATATAAGTGTTATACATGCAAGTGTAACAATTTTTGCAATGATTCTGAACAGTTTAATATATATTTGGTCCTTAATACAAGACTGATCCTAATTTGGACCAATATTCACACCTTTCTCTTGGCGCAATAAACTTTATACACCTAACAAGTTGTGTATCCTTATGTTTAAACCAGGAACTGTTCTAGAAATTAAAAAAAACAAGGGTGATCTTTAGAAGTAAATGGTGAGAGAAACCTTAACAATTTCACAAAAATAAAATTTCCATTAAAAAAGGGAGTTCCAAAACCTAAAACACCCACTGAATATGCCACTGGTACAATTCAGTGCTTGTCTTGAACAGGAAGCCTAAAGCCAGATGCCACTAAATATTCAGAGTAGTGAAATTCTTGTGTGCTTTCAATTGCCTTGGCAAGTTCACTGTTGTACAGTGATCAATAAATCTGGCCATCTTTTTAGCTCACCTGGACCGAAGGTCCATGTGAGCTATTGCCATCACTTGGCGTCCGTCGTCATCTGTCGTCGTTCGTCGTCATTAACTTTTCTTTGAAAATCTTCTCCTCCGGAACGACTGAAGGGATTGCTTTGAAACTTTGCACACTTCATCTATGGGATGTCCTCTACCAAGATTGCACAAATGGTGACCGCCGTCCAAACAACATGGCCGCCGTTACTAAATATAGACTAGGGGGGTCAGACTACTGTTTTTGGCTTGTAAATCAAAAAGTATAAGAGATAGATGAAATCTGATACCACGCTACTGCTTCAGCATCAAAAGCTCTACAAAAGTCTCCATTGAGTCTAAGTTGTCAGATGACCCCTTATAGGAGTTATGGCCCCTTAAAGGTGAAAAATAGCATTTTTTCATGTTTTTGGCCTATAGAATGAAAACTGTTACAGATAGAGAAAAGTTGTTGCTTGCTTAAATGTTCAGCTCCTTTAGCTCTACAAAAGTCTTCATAGGTTCAAAGTTGTAAGATGAACCCTTATAGGGGTTACAGCCCCTAAAATAACGTTTTTTCATATTTTGGCCTATGGAATGAAAACTATAGCAGATAGAGAGAAGCTGTTGCTTGCTTAAATGTTCAGCTCATCAAGCTCTACTAAAGTCTCTATTGGATCAAAGTTGTCAGATGACCCCTAATAGGGGTAACGCCCCTTAAAATGACGTTTTTTCATGTTTTTGGCCTTTAGAATAAAAACTATAGCAGATAGAGAAAAGCTGTTGCTTGCTTAAATGTTTAGTTCATTTTGCTACACAAAAGTCTTCATAGGGTCATAGTTGTCAGATGACCCCTTATAGGGGTAACAGCCCCTAAAATGACGTTTTTTCATTTTTTTGGCTTAGTGAATGAAAACTATAGCAGATAGAGAAAAGCTGTTGCTTGCTTAAATGTTCAGTTCATTTAGCTCTACAAAAGTTCTCATTGGGTCAAAGTTGTCAGATGACCCCTAAAATAACGTTTTTTCATGTTTTTGGCCTATAGAATGAAACTATAGTAGATAGAGAAAAGCTGTTGCTTGCTTAAATGTTCAGCTCATTTAGCTCTAGAAAAGTGTTTACATGTTTAGGGTTGACTCAAGACCAGGTGAGCGATTCAGGCTCCTGGGAGCCTCTTGTTAAAGGAAAGGACTGGTACATCATGTACATGTATAATCTCACCTCGTCCTTCATATTAACATCTGCACAGTGATCCACTTACTGCTGTACAATTTCTGTGTTACCTCTCCATGTAGCAAAATGTAGAGCAGTCTTTTATTTATTTTCAGAAGAAAGAAATTAGGAGGGCATGCTATGTACATCAATTAATGACATTTTATAAGCTTTTACAGAATGTTGTAATTTTGTAAATTCAGGAAGTCTTGCCATTTTACATTAAAAAATGGATCAAAGACAGAAATGACCAGATTTCGTTAAACAGGAAGTAGATGAGCAACAGACCTGAAATCAACACCCACATTATGGGAGCTCATGCTGATGCTGCATACCAAATATCAAGAGGCTGAGATAAAAAGAAATGCTGAGATTTTTGTTTATTCTATGGAACATTAATGACAAAAATTAACCAATTCAGTAAACAGGAAGTAGGTAAGTGACACACCTGAATCAAATCCCACAATATGGGACCCCATGCTGACGCTGCATACCAAATATCAAGAGGCTGTGATATGAAGTTGCTGAGAAAATTGTTACGAAAAATGATTTCCTCTTCTGCCACCGCCTGACATTTACCATTTTATAACCTGGATTTTTCACTCCACAAATTTGGGTGTATGATCGAGTTTTAATGAAGTATTAAAGATTTTTATTTTCAAATTTCAAATAATCTTATAACATCATACATGTGTAGCCAGTATGAAACAACAA
This sequence comes from Arcuatula senhousia, assembly GCA_963971305.1. NCBI lineage: Eukaryota > Metazoa > Mollusca > Bivalvia > Mytilida > Mytilidae > Arcuatula > Arcuatula senhousia. The sequence continues at coordinate 24,425,824 of OZ020311.1, forward strand.
TATGTGACCAGCATCAACATCAAAATTTGATGTTGCATGATACATGTATAATATCCAGTATCAAATTTGATAATTGCTATGTTGCATGTATGTACATGTATGAATTGTGTTCCAACTGATATTTCACATAATTAAATCTAGTTGAAAACTGTGCTCTTGCCTAATGTATATAAAAGTACCAATGGAAGCTGATCTCGAGGAATTTTTGAAACATTCTTTAAAGTCGAGATGATGAAGCTGCTACTGTTTGCTGTATGTTTAGTCAGTATGGGTCAGATGAACGGTGTATATGGACATTGTGATGCCAAGTTAGGTAAGAACATCTATCAATCTAGAATTTTATATCAAAACTTTATGATTTGTGATGGAATGATAGGTTATTGTCCACTTTATAAAATCATCAACCCATACTTAGACATCAGCAAGTGTTTAAATTTTGAATGAAGATTTTACACTGTTCTTTTGAAAATTGATTTGATCATTGTTGCTATTTCTGTCATTAAGTGCTTAGCTTTCTAATTTGGTAAATTGACTTTAAGGTATTCTTAATTAATATTTTTAAATGTTAACATTTGATAACACAGCTGTTTAATCTTTACTTTGTAGAAAAGGACTTGTTTGATGACTTAATGAGAATGATGTGGAAGCTTAAAGGAACTGGTCAGTTATTTTATTTAAATTTTAGAAAGTTATTAGTTCTTTTGTGCTGAAAGAAAATTGAGGTTATTTTCTCATTTAATTAAAAAAAACAATTAAACTATTCCATATCATTCAACACCATTGAGCAATTTAAACCCGAATAAAACAAATGAATTTTATAGACTTTGCAGTGCATTTAGAATGTTTTTGTTGAAAATAATATTATTTTAAATATATCAAAATTTGGCACTGAAAAGAACTTCATGAAAGACTTATTTTGACAAAATATATTTCCCCAGAAATTCAAAATGGCAAACCTACATGGCTCATCAGTATATCTGGGTTTCTTTCAAAATCAGCTTGACTATTCATATTGTAGGTTGTGTCGCGTACATTATTCCACATCTCATTTTCTTCTTTAATTGCAAAACCTTAAGTATTACAAAGTTTCTTTTGGTCCATTTATCTTCAAATTATCAAACATTGAACACAAAATCTTCTAAAGTTAGTACCTTTTCCTTCAAAATAGATGGAAAATTTTAAAATCTTAATAACCATTACCCAGCATCCTTAGAGGGTGACATTGGAAATTTTCCAAATTGTTAAAAAACATCAAAATAATAGAATTTTAACAATGTTTTATGTCTAAGGCAGGCTATTTAAATCAAATTTACTCCCATATACTTTTGTTTGAAATTGAACACATGCATGTTTTTTTACAAAAGTTGTGAAAACAAAAAATGGAAATTTTCTACCAAAATGTGAAACAGACCCACTTAAAACAATATTAACTTTCAACAGTATCCATCCCCCTTCAAATAAGAATTTTTTATACGTCAGAAAAGATGTTCAGCTGTAACCCATCAAACTTTTGAATCTTTTTTTTTTCTGTATGGATTGAATTCAAAACCATCTTAAAAAAATAAAATGGTTGGTGCCTCACATGTGTATTGAGTAAACTAAAAAGTGTACAGGTATGCATATTAAATAAAATATATTAAATAGGTGATATTTGGCCCAAAAAGAATATATGTACTTAAAATGTTGCTAATGAAACAAAAGAGTTTCTATGAGAAGTTTTGGGTAGCTAGCTCCATAAAATATATATGTCATTAAAATTAATCTTTGTAAGTGAGTTGATTTTTCCTTAAACTTGTTAAAAATACTTTTTTTAAAAGACTTGAATGGCTTTTTACTATTGGTTTTATACAAATTATTTCCCCTTAAAAGAACAGAAATATATAAAAAAAAATATACATATGATATATATTTTATTCAAACATTTTGTTGTGAATATCATTTTAAAATCTTTAAAGTTCCATAGAAATCAAAAAAAAAAAAAAAAAAAAAAAAAAACAGAATAAATTTCAAAATGATTCAGCATTTTGGTTCAATTTTAGAGATTTTTATTACTTCTTATTTCTTAATATTAAATCATGTGATGGGAAATGCTAAACTTTAACATTAAATTAACCATAAAAGCTTGATAAACATTAAATTTTATATAATGTTAATTGCTTTGCTGAAAAGTTGATTGAACAGTTAAAAAACAATCTGTTTATAGTTGAAATGTTGGAAATATTTCTATTATACTGGGGGACAATGCTTCTTTAGCCCACCCCCCTTTCCAAAGATATTGCACTGAATCATAGTTAACATACTTCCTTTTTAGTTTGAAATGTGCATGCCAAACATCATAATCTGTTAATAAGATTTTTCTATATAATGTTTCTTTCCAAAATTTAGAAAATTACACCAATGTTTCATTGTTCTATTGTTATAGGTTCTTTTTCCAATGGGCGACCAAAAAACATCCCAGCATTCAGTGCTTATAGAAAATCGCTTCAAGCTCTATCTGCAGGCACTACTGTAATATTTGATCAGGTTTTCACTGACAATGGAAAAGGCTACAGCCCGAGTACTGGTGTATTTACAGCACCAATCCCAGGTCTCTATCATTTCACAGCAGTAGTCATGTCTGAAGAACACAAAACATTATATACACGGCTATTTCATAATGCAACATTTATATCTTCAAGCTATATCAGTGATAAAGGGTACAAGACTGGATCCTTTGATGTGGTACTGAGACTGGCCAAGGGGGATACAGTAGCCATCAAATCTGCACAAAGCAGCCAAAAGTTGTACAGCAGTATTAATAATTACAGTACCTTCAGTGGATACTTTATTTCTGAATAAAATATCAAATGAATTTAACTAGTTTTGTCTTTTTTGTCTTTTTTACAGATCAAATACAGAAAACTCAGAATAAATATGTGTAGGACACTGCAACCAAACTTTATAGAAATAGACATTCATTTAAAAAGTTTACTTTCGTCCCTTTGATTATTAATTGAATTGTCATGATGGTTTAAAGATCGGAGTGAAAATAGATTTATAAAAAAACACAAAGAAGTAGGAATTCCAAAGTCAATTAAAAAAACATCAGGAAACAAATTTTAACAGTGGCGTAGCTTCCATTGAGGCAATGAGGCAGTTGCCTCACTTTTTGTTCGTCAAAAAAAAAATGGCCGTAAATATAAAAAAACCAAACTGAACTGAAAAAAAAAAGAAAAGAAAGATACAGTAAAGCTTTTTGTGTCATGGATCATTAAGCTTATCATTCAGTATTATCATCTTAATCAATCTTCTCATTTGTACATTTCTATTCCCTTCTAAAAGTTCGTTTTATTATCTGGAAGTTTACATGTGCACTTGCTTTCAAAGCTTTCAAGAATTAAAAAAAAAATCATCATATCAATCAAAATTGAAGAATGTAACCATCTTAAACACACATGTCTCAGTTCTGCTTCCCATCTACTACGATCCACCAACCACCTAAATAGCACTGTATGGAAAGAGCGAAAGGGAAAAACGGTTGATTTCTGTGCCCCGGTGTAGTTTACTCCTGTGTCATTGTTGTATTGTGGGTAAAACAGACGATTGTAAACATCAGGAAGACGAAAATATGTCATTTAGGTAGAAAAATAGATATACTAGTGTTGTTAAGGTTCATTTGTAGTTTCTTACTTGTCACTTTATTGTTTTTTAACAAGTTTTAAATCAATAGATAATTAATGTAAGAAATATCGCAATGAAAAAACAAAAAGTTAAAATGTTGAAAATCGCATAATTCTTTGGTACATCTGTAAGCAATTAGTAAGTGTAAATATTCTTTATAATATTTTAGAACATATTCTACTGTCGAAGATTATAAATTGTCCTCTCAAATGATTTTACAGCTGTGTTTAACTTATGAGGCGAATGTTTATTGTGTGCCCTGCTGCTGTTAAGTTCTGTGCACGCTGTAGTTTATTTGAGAGCAGTTTTTGAAGTAGCGAATGTTTATTTATGTGTTCTGATAAAACTTATCAGAATAGAAAAAGCCTTTAATTTATAGAAAAACTCATTTCTAAGTAGCAGTTTGCGTTTTTAATCTTAATTTGATGGAATATCTTATGAAAGGTTAACAAAAAACCTACAATAAGTAACTGATTTGTTGTTTTGTAAACACTCAATAAAAAGGGTTGAAGAAATGCTGTCGTTTATTTCCGAGTTCACGAATGTTGGTTTCTGTGCAGCAAAAATTGTTGTAGTTTATTTCTGTGCTATTTATTTTTATTATAATTAATTTTTATTGTTCGATGTTATAACATGAATGTGCTTTAAATACAAGCTAGAGGCACTAATGGAAATATTTTTTTTTCAATTTCAGAAATATAATATGGATAAAGTAAAATGCGAATATTGTGATTTGTTTCTGGCATATTCAACGACACAATTTTGCATTTTGTCCATAACCATCCCAAGGAAAAAGTAAATATCAAAATTAGAGTGGATGAGAAAAAGAACAAGTTTAAACATTTAAAATTTGATTTGAGACCAGAAGATGTAATTTTAAACGGAAAAAACATTGTACCAGATGAATAAAAAACTTACAATAACCGTTGTTGACTTTGATAATGTTTTTGAACCCCCATTGTCTATTGAAGTTGGGTATAAAACTGTTAGTTTTATTGTTCGGAAATGTTATTTTGAAATGTAAAAATTTACAAACCGAATACTGTATAGCAGGAAATTATCGAGACAGTTTTATTTTGCGATTTTCACACTGACATTGCAGCACCTAAATTGAAAAATACACGGCGCGATATGTGTCCTCCATTTTAGTCTAAATGGACAAAACGATCACTGTGCAAATTTAAGACTGTGTTAACTAAAACTCAGTAGTCCTTCCAGGAAAAGCAAAGACGGTGCGAAAAAAAATCCTAGGTTTACAGCCTACAAAAATAACTCAATGCATACTCTTCTATTCTATTCTGTATAAATATAGATTTTATCACCAATTAATTTTGTCGTGCTTTGTATAAAAGAGCTTTATATATTATTTTTGTAATTTATAGAATAAGTAAAACATTAGATGGTTTAGACAGGAATTGTAAATGAACACTTGTTTTAAAATTATCCTGGGGCCGTGTTAACGAAGGTGTCCTAGGATTAGGACATGTCTAAGGATGGTCTTTGGACATGTCTCGGTCGGTCCTAAGTCGTGTTATTGAAGGCATCCTAAAAATGGCACGTCCTAAATTTGGTCCGTAATTAAGGTTGTAAAAATTGTTGTCCTAGGACCATCCTTGTGACTTTAGATTTTAAAAAAAGTGTCTGAAATAGGTTTTATCCCCTTGAATTAGGGTTGTATGTGGCACAACTTTCATTTTTGATATTTTACTTTCTACATTTAGCAAACTAAGATATTTTTGCCATTGATTAAATTTTCCCAATAGTTACCCATATATTGGCGTTTTACCAGTTACATTTTGACGATATTCTAATATATGTAGTACTAGACTTTTGAAATTAACATTTAACAGTTCATGTGGATATTTGCTTCCCAAATCTAGGGCTTTACTTTTGGTATTAGTGATAAGTGCAACGCGCAGAACAAAAATGAATGAAGAAATGCAATGATATTGCAATACATTATTTTTATTCTCTAAAAAAACCCAAAGGCAATGCAATAAAAATGCTTAAATCTATTTTGCATTTGAAAATGTAAAACGCCTTCACATCGGCGTAAATGTATGACATATGGCTATTCTGGATTATCTTAAATTCGTATAAGGATGGTCCTATTTAAGGTTATCCTAAGATGGTTTCGTTTAACATCCTTGGACGCGTCTAAGGATGATACTTTCTACATCCCATTTTAAGTCACAAGACATTGTTTAGGATACAGCTTAGGACAGCTTCATTAACCTGTCCCCTGGTTTAGAGTTAGAACTAAAGTTATATTTCCATTATTTGATCTGATTTTCTATGGCCAAGTGTTTATAACTCATAACGAAACATTCGCAACCACACAAATAAACTTCCGCGGGCTCTGAATTATACATTCGCATGTAGAAAATCAGCACAGAAATATACATTCGCAGTGCAAATTTTAACACCTACTCTTATTTCATCGATCTGTCTTGAACCTTTGCATAATTAAACTTTATTTATCAACAACAGATTTCTATATATACTTAAATACACGATGAACAGTTTTTGTTCACTTTAATTTCATCTGCAAGTGTATTATTTATGTAATTTTTCCAGAAAAACGTGTTTTATTTATAAATTGATGACTTTTTGTGCTCAAAATAGCTTATGACATAAAAATGCAAGTGAAACTTGAATAAACTAAATCGTTACTATCTAATGTTGAAATCACCGACAATGCAGGATATGTAATTATTCAATAATTAAGTAAAAAGGCAGAAAAAACAGACGACTTCATTTTGAGCACAGCAATAAACTACATCGGGGCACAGAAATCAACCGTTTTTCCCTTTCGCTCTTTCCATACAGTGAATAGTATATGGCAGTTGTTTCATCATTTGTTACGTAAAACTGATACTGCTGCAATTTTTTTTAGTACCAAAAGAGGAACGATTTTAGCTAATCGAAATTTAAATAAACATTTCATTTAAGAAATCGTAGCCTAAGGATGTAAGCATGTTGAGCTAGTAGGAACCAAAGGTCCAATCACCAGCACTTTCGGTTGGTTCCTTTTTTTTTCTTTGATTTGTCGGTAACAAGTTTCACTATGATACTTTTCTTGCTTTAAAATAACTTTATATTACAAGAAGAGCTATAATCTACGGTCGACCCATATGCAGATTAATATATAGTAGGGTAGTGATTGAAATTGCTTATACAAAGCTGTATTTAAATGAGAAAGTTCGTATATTAACACCTTTAGGGCCTTAGAACCAGAAACATTTTCAGACATCCAGGGCCGTAAATTGCATTTGTATTAAGAGGAGGCAGTAATGGCGGGGGTCTGGGGGGCGCCCAGCCCCCCAGAAGCTGAGCACTTTTTTGTGCAAAATCCTGCTATCTGGCAAATCCTGGGGGGGTTTCATTGGTTTTCATGGTGGAGGTTTAATGTATAAAACTCTAAATTTTGTTTACTGGGACACTATATAAAAATTACGGTCTTGGGTTTGATATTATTTAACGTAGATGTACACAGAAAAGGTGGTTTATTTAGTTAATTTAAAAAAATAAATAGCACAGTTTATTAAACTGACGAAATAAGCACTTTAATTTTCTGGAAGTTGGTGCATATGTATGTTTGCTGTATTGAGCCAGTAGAAAGTTTCATGACATTTTTAAAAAATAAGATATTTGAGTAAATATTTTTTTTTCATTTACTTGAGAATTCGAATAGGAGGACGGAAAAGCAACAATTTTAATCCTCTCAATTTTTAAGATAAGGCTTAATAAGGAACATCGAAGTTTTTTAATAAGAAAATTCTTTTATTCTTTTTCAAATGCTAAAGCAATTTTCCTATGCCCTGACGAGTCCCATCTTTTTAACACTTCCATGGGATCTATTTTCCCTACATTGTCATCTCTATGGATATGTAGCATTGCTAAACCACATAAGCGGGTCTCCGTCATTGTAGACCTGTTCCAGGTTTTCAAACGTCTCAGCGCTGAAAACGACCTTTCACAGCTGCAAGACCCAACAGGCAATGCCAACAAAAGAAGAAAAATTCGGTTAATGTTTGGGTAAAACTGAGTGTGCTTCAGCATTTCTTCTAGGGTACATTTAGGTCCTACACCTTTAATTGACGATAAAGTTTTCCACCTGTGGATCTCCTGAGGCAAATCATCGGGATATGGAATATCGTTTCTGTACTCATCAACGATAGATGCTATAATTTCATCGGTCAGTTTTGGAAAGTTACATGGTAAGAGATAAAAACCATAGAGCATTGACTTAATGCTGTCTGGAAACCTGTCGTTTAAATGTTTGATGATGTGATCAATAAGCGGTATAAAAATGTTAATTCTAAAATGTTGTTCCACGGATACAGCTTCAGCGTTTGCCCTATGACGTTGACGTCCCGATGTTCTAGGCTTGCTAATCGTTATTTCGTTATCTTCAGCAATTTTGCATGCTCTTGTAAAGAGACTTTTAAATGTATTCTCTGCATTTTCCCGTAGGTCTAAAAACGAATCACACAAAGCTCGTGCCTGAACATGTGCTTCAACTAAATCACAACTTTCAGACTGCAATCCAATTGACAAAGGTCTCAAGTAGCCAAGTAGGAACTGAGTTATGACTGCAACTACTAATATCTCAAAACTAAGTAAAGTCATTTTGTACGACGTCGCATCCGAACTTCCTACTGTTTGGTTTTGAATTTCGTCCAGTATGTCTAAAACCTTGTTATAGTGTTTTAGTAACCAGGTTAAAGTGTCAGTTCGTGATGTCCATCGAGTTTCTGCTAAGGTGGGCAGCAGTCGTTTTCCTTGACTAAATAGTCCTTCTTCTTGATCATAAATCAAATCAAATGTAACATCGACTTGCACTGCATCTTTCATTATAGACTTCATTATATTTTTGCGTTTGCTGGATGCACTGATAAACCAAGTAATTTTACCCAAAATTGCCATGAAGTTTCTGACAACTACGACTGACTGGCAACTGTTAACGACGACAAGATTAAGACAGTGAGACCTACAATGCACAAAATATTTTGCCTGCGGAATTTCTTCCATGATCCTTGTTTTTACACCGGATACCTCCCCGGACATCGTCGAGCATCCATCATAGCCTTGGCCTCTTAGGCGTGTCAGATCAAATCCCCATTCACGAAGTTTACTAAGAATGCTTGTTGATATTGTCTGGGCGTCTGTTTTTACAAGTTCTACAAATCCGCAGAAATCCTCCGTCACATAGCATGTATCGTTTTCTGTATAACAATAACGAACACAAATTGAGAGTTGAGCTTGGTTGGAGCAGTCAGCACATTCGTCTGCCATGACGCTGAAAAAATCAGACTGATTACATCTACTAACGATTTGAGACCTAATTTCTAGTTCACAACATTGAATGAATTCATTTTGGGCCAAAGGTGACAAGTATTTTCCATAAGAGCTCTTCTGTTCTATATGTTCCTTTAACACCGAGTCGAAACTAGATTTCCAATTAACAAAGAACATAAAATTTCCATCCTCTTCTGAAATTTCCTTGTTCCAGGTCCCTCGAAATGCTATGTTACGTTTGCCTAAAGTTATAATCACGTCTATGAGGGATAAAAGGCTTGTCCTATTCTTTTCGACTTTGTCACTATAAGCTTTACTTAGAGACTGAACAATGGAAGGTTTAGTTTGATCCGAGACTAAAAGTAGAAGGTTCTTTCTTTCAAGAGATTTTTGATGGCGTTCACTATTTGTGTGAAGTGAAAGGCGTCCTCTTTCCACACCTAATGCATTTTTCCAATCTCTGTATGGTTCTGTTACAAATTCTGCGTAACGCGGATTTTCACTAGGCTGGTCCTGAAATGCTATACAAATAGAGCAGAAAGCGCCATCCAGTGAAGGTGAATATCGGAGCCAGGGAAAATCATTTTCCCATGATGTTTTGTACCGACGACTCTGGTTGTTTTTGGGAAATGTATAAGAACTTGTTGGTGGTACCCATTTAGTCTTGATTAGTTTGAGTCTTTCCTCGTCCGATAGAGAGCGTTTATTGAATTTAACAGGGTCACTGTCTGACAATGATGTCATCTCAGCAGATGTTGAACATGTAGGTTCGTCCTCCTGTAGTTTATTCTCAGAACGAGCTCGAATAGTTCCTGACATTTCTATCTCTTTTGGTGTGTTTGAAGCCTCTGAAACTTCACCAGCATCATTTCCTTCCTTGTTTTTCTCTTGACGAATTATTTTGAAGCCGAAAGACTGCAGACTAGCTTGATCACTTTTCTGGCGTTTCGACCTGAAAAAAAAATCATGTTACGCATTCGTACACTGTTTTTGACATATCTTTGATCTTAGTAATGGAATACAACGACTGGAATAACCAGACATTCAAATGAATACAAATAATAATAACTACTACACGCTTACACCAAATTAATTCGATATCTAATAAAAATGTTTTTAGTTTTCGGGGAGAGACCAGCAAATTGGGTCACTCTGTGTAGATGACAAAGAAAATTTCGACTAAATATTAATATTGGTTACAGTAGGACACATGGAACCACAAGAAGAAATCCAATTACTTTTTAATCTTCTCCCGAGCGGAGGTGCTAAAACTAAAATGATTTGCAGACTTGGAAAGGCGGGGTCATCAATAGGATCTGCGTTTTTTATCAAATATTCATGCATGTCTATTTAATATTTCTATTAGATATGGTTTCCTTTTTACGTATACTTACATTATTGCAAACAATGGTATTAATAAATGATTACTAAGCAGTTCAAATGACGACAACTATAGGTGAAATTCCCATGCTCATGCACCCAAGGATGCCCGCATACGAATGAATGGAAGACCAACTCATGACATCATCTCATATACTAGTACTTTCAAAGTGGTCTGATTTATCTATTTTCTTTGTTCCGCGGAAAGTCCGTGCTCTGAGATTTACATCAATCAAAATCAACTTCCAACAAACAATCGCCGGATAGTTCATTGTTCTTTCATCTTTTATCGTTCAAGCCGTACGTAACGCGTATTTAAATATTAAACCTCAATATATCCTTAAGAATATAAAGCAACATTCAGACAATGTAATAGACGGGGATACTAATAGAATATAAATAATACAATAATGATATTTGTAACTACATGTATGATTTGTTTTTATTTGGTCTTTTCCTTTCTGTCTCTTTCTCTTATTTACTTTTTTAGTTCATTTTATTTTATTTTTGGTAAAAAAAAAAAATTTTGCCAGTTTGCAATAGGAGGCAGTTGCCTACATGCCTACATACAATTTACGGCCCTGGACATCTAAATCTATGCAATCTCGGTATTTACAAGAAACAACAAATAGTAAAACAAAGTACCGTTCTATTATACCCGTCCCGTTCGGGGCCTGGATGGCGAATAGGCCCGCAACAGAGTCAAGCTTGTTGTAAGAGGTGACTAAGGGTCTTGGAACTCTGACATCGTGTTAGTGCTCAGCCCATAGAGCGACCAAGTGTGTACCCTAGCTGGCTGAAAAAGATGGCCCTTGTCCATGCACATGGGCTGTGAGGTGGGCTAACATGTGTGGAGAGTGCCATGCAAGTTTCATGCCAGTAATGATCTCTTGGACCGCCAACTAGTACACCACATAGGCTAAATTTTCCGCCCCCACCCCTCTCTCCCTTTTTCTGTGAACTTCGAAATTTACTGTTCACACTCCATATTTCTCATTATCATTTCATGTTCATTTTATCACTCTCTTCATTTTCATCGCCCTATATAGTGTTGCTAGGGCGTAAAACATCTATACCACTCGCTCACTCGCGCTACCATACCTAGCAGGAGCATGGCTTTAACGCAGTTTATAAAGTAGTCAACACAATACGAATGTCAAAGTTGTGGGCATCGGATAAAAAAGCAACTTAAGTAATGGCATTCAATTTACGAATTGTCAAAAACTCAGGAATATGATGAGTATATATAACCAAAATATACTCAACTGCTATCATAATTTTGAATGTCTTAGATCAACATATGCCCGGCCTGGGATAGGAAAACCCTTAGAGTTTAAACGATTTCGAAATTCAATGTAGATAATATAATGAATGTTTTCTTTAGACACTTCAGTTTTAAAAAAAAACAAGACCCAGGTTGACTTTGATACCTATTTCATGTGGTTAGGAGACGTATTCTGTGGCCTCTTAATAGCTAGAAATCGTTTTCGGCCGGGGGGCTTCGCCCCCCTGGACCCCCTACCAGGGCTTTGCCCTGGACCCGCTGGAGACCTATAGCGGTCCCCAGACCCCTTGCCGGTTTTGCCTCACCTTTAAAAAAGGCAAGCTACGCCACGAAAATAAAATTTCTACAAAAAGAACCAAACCCATCAAACAAATACACTGAAATCAGCAACTACCAGTATGTAAAGGATATATAAGACGTAAACAGTCCATTCGGTAAGATATTGGACAGGTTTGAGGCGCATACAAACTTTTATATTCAAGCATAACACGATCAAAAATATAGTTTTATCCGTAATGTTATATACGTTAATACTATCAGATAATTTAAATACTCTAACTGAACACTTAATTTGTGAAGTCATGTAGCGTTGTGAACTGTGATGGGAGAGACTACGGGTTCGATTCCAGCTATGGACAAACAATTTTGTTATCGATTTAGATTTATAATACACGTTTATACAATCAGAATGATTTGAATACACGAATTAAACACGTTTAAATCAAGCAATCGGTAGTCATGGGCTTAATGAAATTGCCTGAGGAGAGAAAGATTGCGGGTTCAAATCCAGGCATGGCAAAAATTGTCAAAAATGTGTCGAATTTTATACTTGCTGCATTTTTCTCTTCAATCATTGACTAAGAAAATGTTAAAGTCACAAAAATACTATTACTGACCGTCCAATATTAGATAAAACCAATCCAATATTAAGTAGAAAACAGTCCAATATTAAGACTAAACAGTACTTATCGGTAAAATAAAGAACTGCATTAACAATGGCATGACGTCACAACTGTATAAAACACTCTCATATGTCTGTAAGCAAAAGTGAACTCAGATGCTCAGTTAGGCCGTTACTGATTTTTATCAATTCAACGTCTCATAATGTATAAACAAAATTGACAATTAAGCTGTGAGAACCATTCTTAATTTATTATCAACTCGCAGTCACGTCACAGATGTAGATTTAGGGCCATAAAATATTTAGATGCATATTTTCAAGTTCAAGATTGCCTCTTCTTTCACTTAGCTCTAATGTCTTTTGTCTATTAGGTTGTCTGCCTGCTACTTTGTGCCCCTCTGTTTTTGTTGATGTTTGAAACAGTTGTCTTTTTTCTTTGAAACAAGTATATCTACAGCACTATTTGTAAAATGGCTATTATTTTGGTAACATAATACATAACCGTACATAAATAAAACATAATTAAACACTTAAGTATGTCTTGCCTACCAACTTTTGGTATAATAACAAAATGCATTAAAATTTGGGTTCTTGAGATCAGAGGTTAATTAAAGTCAAGATCATTTATCAGGTGACTCTAAATAATATTTTCCTGTGAACCAAAAAGTGATAGATATCATAGTCATTGAGAAAGACAGAACACAAAAAAAACCCCAGTCATTTAGTGTAACTAGAGGTTACCAGGAGCCGGAATTGATCACCTGATCTCTTATCAATCTATCACCAGAGGGAGCGTCTATCAACACTGACATCACCAGGGAGCGTCTATCAACACTGACAGTGTTGATTGACGCTCCCTCTGGTGATAGATTGGACCTCTTATGCGAAAGCCTCTTACCTAGTGTGGAACATGGTCTACATGTAGCTACTCCAACAAAACATTTCATTAAGAGATTTGTTATTTTGTAGATATTTCACTTCTAAAATTAATGGTGACCCTATTGTAGATGAAATGAGAAGTGGTTTCTCTCATATTTATCTGTGCAATTTCTGTCAAAATGCCAAGTTTCAATTTATTTGATGAATGCACGTTGATGCACGCCAAATTTAAATTTTGTGCGTTTTGCTATTTTTTCTACTTTTTATGGAATTTTTCTGAAATTTTATTGCTATCAACGGCCAAAGCGCCGTAACTCTAGGCCATTTAAATTCGGGATACAGTTTAAATCCATTATGAGGAAAGGGAGAAAAAATTCGACTGACCGGAAATTGAAAAAAAGCACAGGAAGTGAAAATTTTCATTTTTTTAACAATTCTGTACTCCGTGCAATTTTGAAAATTTTATAATAAAAATTATATTTTCCTGTTTCTGAAGCAGATACCTATCGTTTTAAGCTGCTTTCATAAATGAATTTGACAATTAAAAATTTTAGTTGGAGTAGCTACTACATGTACTTGGTAAGTTACATTAAAGAAACTAGGTAGGATAGAAAACACTTTAAGATCAAGAATACAAGGTTACAAAGCTTTCCATTTGAAAAAAAACACCCAAACAAACAAGTTAAAATTGATTGAAAACCGTTAAAGGGAGATAACTCTTAAAAGGTTGATCTGACAATATTGACCCTGTAACATTTTTGTAGATCTCAATGAGCTGAACAATTTTGCAAATCTAACTTTTCCTCTAGCTCTTACAACTTTAAAGATAAACTGTGAAAAATTGTAATTTTGACGATTAAGTGGAAATAACTCCAATCAGGAGTTGTCCCATAACTTCCACTCAATTGGGAGTTTTGTAGAGCTGTTGATGCTTAAGAGAAAGGTTGCTTCAGATTTTCTTTTTCTCTTAAACTTTTCATGTTATAAGCCAAAAACTATGGTTTGACCTCTCGTTCTATTTTAGCCAGGACGGCCATGTTTGATGGTCGGCATGCATAAATTTCACAAACTAAGTAGAGGACATCCTAAAGATCAAGTGTACAAAGTTTCAAAGCAATCCCATCAGTTGTTTCAGAGAAGAAGATGTTTGAAGAAAAGTTAACGGACGGACGGATGACGGACGCTAATCGATGACAACTTAGCTCACATGACCCTTTATTCTAAAAAGGGCATAAACCCTAACACTCATTGGTGTTTTGGGTCACAATTCTTACTAGTGGTAATCCTTTGAAGAAATATTCTCACTTTAAAACAAGGGCTAGTCAAACAATATTGTCCAGTGAACACTTTATATACAAGGACATCAGATATGCTTTAGTAAAAAGTTAAATGGCTGAAGTAAATTTAATGTTAACAGCAGTACAACCAAGGTCCCGAATCGCTCACCTGATCCTTGAACCAAAAGGTTCTTTTCTTAAAGGGGTCATCTGACAACTAAGACCTAATTGAGACTTTTGTGGAGCCTTTGTAAAGAGCTGCATGTTTAAGCAAGCAACATTTTTTTTTCTGTGCATTAGTTTTCAATCTATAGGACATTTTCATTTTAGCCCCTTTTGGGCCCCTAATTTATAAACGAAAAAAAGAGGGGACTTTAAAAATCGACCCACCCTTCTTTCTATTGTAAGTAACATTACTGTAAAGTTTCATAGCATTTGGTCAACCAGAACAAAAGTTATTGTGGAAACAAACAAGAGGCTCCCAGGAGCCTGAATCGCTCAACTGGTCTTGATGTCAACCCTATGAAGACTTTTGTATAGCTAAATGAGCTCTTTTGTATAGCTAAATGAGCTGAATGTTTAAGCAAGAAAAATCTTTTCTCTATCTGCAATAGTTTTCATTCTAAATAAGCAAAAAAAAACCTATCATTCACCTTTTAAGGGGCTGTAACCACTATAAGGGGGCATCTGACAACTTCGACCCTATGAGGACTTTTGTAGAAGTTAATGAGCTGAACATTTGAGCAAGCAACAGCTTTTCTCTATCTGCAATAGTTTTCATTATATGTGCCAAAAACACCATTAATTGCCTTTAAGGGGCTGTTACCCCTATAAGGAGTCATCTGACACCTTCAACACTATTGAGACTTTTGTACAGCTAAATGAGCTGAACATTTGAGCAAGCAACAGCTTTTCTCTATCTGTAATAGTTTTCATTCTATAGGCCAAAAACACGAAAAAACGCTATCATGTGACAACTTCGACCCTATGGACAATTTTGTAGAGCTAAATATGCTAAACATTTGAGCAATAGTTTTCATTCTATGTGCCAGAAACACCATTTTTTTGCCTTTTAGGGGCTGTTACCCCTATAAGGAGTCATCTGACAACTTCAACACTATTGCGACTTTTTTAGAGCTAAATGAGCTGAACATTTGAGCAAGCAACAGCTTTTCTCTATCTGCAATAGTTTTCATTCTATGGGCCAAATACACTATTTTTTGCCTTTAAGGGGCTGTAACCCCTATAAGGGGTCATCTGACAACTTTAACCCTATGAAGACTTTTGTAGAAGTTAATGAGCTGAACATTTGAGCAAGCAACATAGCAACAGCTTTTCTCTATCTGCAATAGTTTTCATTCTACAGGCCAAAAACACCATTTTTTTTGCCTTTAAGGAGCTGTAACCCCTATAAGGAGTCATCTGACAACTTCAACCCTATTGAGACTTTTGTAGAGCTAAACGAGCTTAACATTTGAGCAAGCAACAGCTTTTCTCTATCTGCAACAGTTTTCGTTCTAAATAAGCAAAAAACAACGAAAAAAGGACTTTTGTAGAACTTAATGAGCTGAACATTTGAGCAAGCAACCGCTTTTCTCTCTCTGCAATAGTTTTCATTCTATGTGCCAAAATCACCATTTTTTTTGCCTTTAAGAGGCTGTAACCCCTATAAGGGGTCATATGACAACTTCAACCCTATGGAGACTTTTGAAGAGCTTAATGAGCTGAACATTTAAGCAAGCAACAGCTTTTCTCTATCTGCAATAGTTTTCATTCTATAGAGCAAAAACATGAAACTAGAGGCTCCCTGGAGCCAGAATCGCTCACCTGATCTCTTATGCCACAGTTTGAATAAATTTTACAAACTTTCAAGTATACAAAGTTGCGAAACAATCCTTTCAGTGGTTTCAGAGAAGATTTTTGGAAATCAGTTTAAATTAATAGAAAAAAAAAGTTAAAGGGCAATAACTCCTGTAAGGACCTTTTGATGCTGAACAAGAAAAGTTGCTTCGGATTTTCTCTATCTCTTATACTTTTCGAGTTACAAATGTATAAGCCAAAACAATGGTCTGACCCCCCTGTTCTATTTTTAGCAATGGTGGCCATGTTGGTTGGTCGACATGTATATAATTCACAAACTTGGTAGAGGACATCCTAAAGATCAAGTGTACCAAGTTTCAAAGCAATCCCTTCAATGGTTTCAGAGAAGAAGATTTTTGAAAATCAGTTAAAATTAATGGAAAAAAAACAATTAAAGGGGAATAACTCTAAATGGCTGATCTGACAATTTTGACCCTGAAATCATTTTTGTAGATCTGAATGAGCTTAACAATTCTGCAATGCTAACTTTTCCTCTAGCTCTAACGGTTTTCAAGATATTGTCCAAAAACTGCAAAAATGGTCAATTTTGACAATTAAAGGGCAATAACTCCTATAAGGAGTCTTTTCACAATTTTGACTCAATGGAGAGATTTGTAGAGCTTTTGATGCTGAACATGGTAGGTTGTTTCGGATTTTCTCTATCTCTTATACTTTTTGAGTTATAAGCCAAAAACAATGGTCTGACCCCCCTGTTCTATTTTTAGCAATGGCGGCCATGTTGGTTGGTCGACGTGTATATAATTCACAAACTTGGTAGAGGACATCCTAAAGATCAAGTAAACCAAGTATCAATGCAATCCCTTCTGTGGTTTCAGAGAAGAAGATTTTTGAAAGTCGGTGTAAATCAATGGAAAAAACAGTTAAAGGGGAATAACTCTTAAACGGCTGATCTGACAATTTTGACCTTGAAATCATTTTTGTAGATCTCAATCAGCTTAAGAATTTTGCAATGCTAACTTTTCCTCTAGCTCCAACGGTTTTCAAGATATAGTCCAAAAACTGCAAAAATTATCAATTTTGATGATTAAAGGGCAATTACTCCTATAAGGAGTCGTTTCACAACTTCGACTCAATCGAGAGAATTGTAGAGCTTTTGATGCTGAACAAGGTAGGTTGCTTCAGATTTTCTCTATCTATTATACTTTTCGAGTTATAAGCCAAAAACAAAGGTGTGACCCCCCTGTTCTATTTTTAGCAACGGCGGCCATGTTGGTTTGTCGACATGTATATAATTCACAAACTTGGTAGAGGACATCCTAAAGATTAAGTATACAAAGTTTCAATGCCATCCCTTCAGTGGTTTCAGAGAAGAAGATCTTTGAAGAAAAGTTAACGGACGACGGACGGACGGAAGACGGACGCCTAACGATGACAATAGCTCACATGACCCTTCGAGTCAGGTGAGCTAAAAACGCTATTTTTGACCTTAGAAGGGCCATAACCCCTATTGCGCTTCATCTGACAACTTCAACCCAATGGAGACTTTTGTAGAGCTTTTGATTCTGAAGAGCTTTACATCCTTCAGATTTTTTCTTTCTGTTATGGTTGCTGAGTTATAAGCCATTTTAAGTGATTTTACCCTATGTTCTATTTTTTTCACCTTTAAAGGACCATTACCCCTAAAAAGGTTTATCTGACAATTTTGACCCTGAAATAATTTTTGTAGATCTCAACGAGCTAAAGAATTCTCCAATGCAAACTTTTCCTTTAGCACTTACATTTTTCAAGATAAAGTTCAAAACCACAGCATATGGTCAACTTTGACAATTAAGGGGAACTAACTCTTATATGGAGTCATCCCACAACTTTGACTCAATGGAGAGTTTTGTAGAGCTTTTGATGCAGAAGAAGGAGGGTTGCTTCGGATTTTCTCTATCTCTTATTCTTTTTGAGTTATCAGCTAAAAACTAAGGTCTGATCCCCCCTGTTCTATTATTAGCAATGGTGGCCATATTGGTTGGTCAGCGTGCATATATTTCACAAATTGGTAGAGGACATCCTAAAAATCAAGTATACAAAGTTTCAAAGCAATCTCTTCAGTAGTTTCAGAGGAGAAGATTTTTTATATCTGTTAAAATTGATAGAAAAAACAGTTAAAGGGGAATAACTTTTAAACGGTTGATCTGACAATTTTGACCTTGAATCATTTTTGTAGAATTCAATGAGCTTCACAATTCTCCAATGCTAACTTTTCCTCTAGCAGTTACAGTTTTCAAGATAAAGTCTAAAAACTGTGAAAATGGTCAATTTTGAGGCTTAAGGGGAAATAACTCCTGTAAGGAGTCGTCCCACAACTTTGAATCAATTAAGTAGAGCTTTTGATGCTGAAGAAGGGGGGTTGCTTTGGATTTTCTCTATCTCTTATACTTCTTGAGTTATAAGCTAAAAAACTATGGTCTGACCCCCCTGTTCTATTTTCAGCAATGGCGGCCATGTTGGTTGGTTGGTGTGCATAAATTTCACAAACTTGGTAGAAGACATCCTAAAGATCAAGTGTACAAAGTTTTAATACCTTCAGTGCTTTCAGAGAAAAAGATTTTTGAAGAAAAGTTAAAGGACGGATGACGGACGCTTAATGATGACAATAGCTCACCTGAAATATATTTTTTACATTAAAACAAATGCAATCTATTGATTACAACATGCAGCTTTGTTATAAAGCAGGAACAGACAAAAAACCCAAAAGTATAAATTAACCATTTATCAGACATTTCTGCCATAAGCCTTCCTCAGTTTCACAAAATAAATCAACCAATACAGTATGGATTGTATCTTCGGCTTGTATTTCTTCAATGTCATTGGCATTCAAAATTTTAAGTGGTCATTCACACAAAAAAGTACAAATCATGTTAAGTTTAGATGCATCTACAAAACCAATATGGTTAATGTCACACTTGTCAGTAAGTTGGAAATGATTAAAACCAATCTTATCCATGTTGAATAAGTAGGTCACAGCCGGCATCCATCTGACTTACCATCCTGCCCATTCTTCTGTTAGTGGAAAATAGATTACAGTCATTATCCAAAGCAATCATCTTGCTTACATCCTTTTGTTCACTTACCATACCAATATGATTGATGTGACACTTATCAGTTAGTGGATGTGTAGGGTCTCACCTACTGTAAGTCCCGATCACTTTGTGAAATGAGCTACTGTAAACGTATTAATTTTCGCGGTGTACTAATTTTCGCGGTTGCTTAAGAACCGCAAAAATAAGTACCCGCGAATATCTCCGATAAAAATGGTAAAGGTGTGCACTTAAAGCGTTGTTTTTGGCGTGGTATAAAATGAAAATGATGATATATAATGAATGAAGAAAAAAACATTGTTTTTATAATGAATAGAAGGACAATCTGCTTGGCGTGAGCACAAATTGGTAAATAAACATTTAATAGGATCAAACAAATAATTCACACATATTGCACTGGTCATTAAACACTTAATCTGTTAATTGGTCAAGGTATTGTCAACAAGTGAGAAATTGACAGCTTGGGTAGACAGTTAATTACGAGAATCTTTTACTGCTTGGGCGATTCCTGTTTGTGACCATTTTCTAAATAAAAAAAACGAAAATAAACAAGATACGAAGAATTATTAGCTGCATCTTAAAACAGCGAAAATTGATACCCGCGAATACGTCCCAGTTCAGGAAACCGCGAAAATTAGCAACCGCGAAAATAAATACGTTTACAGTAAATATATTGAACAAGCATGGTCATGTTTTTAAAAATATTAATTATGAACTGTTTTTTTTAATTCCTTTTAAGATAGATTTTATCAATTGTTTTAAATGCAAGAAAAAAATACTGAATTCTTTCAGATCATCATTTATTATAACAGAAATTAAAGATCAACAGAAAGCACACTAATTTTGCATAGTCTGTTAAATTAACAGATCACTGGTAATGCATAAAATGTAACAACATGTACTCCAAATTTATGCATAGTTTGTTACAACAGATATCACTGGTGAGTGGTTCTGCATATTTTGTTACAATCCAATTAGAAAATCATCTTCCAAGGACAGCACTGACAAATTCACATCAATCCTGAAAAAAGCCAATATGTTTAAGAAAATGATGTAAATGTATGTTTACTTTTCTTACACTGCAAGTACCTGTAACTTGAATAGCACACCATATTTACATTTAATGTTACATGTTTGAATCTTGAACACAGAACATGATACATTGTACAAGATACATTACAACTAAATGTAAGGAATTTACATGCTTTACATAGTATAAATGTATTGTCAACGAGTAGATCCTATATGAAGCTTACAATCTCTGTTGCCAAAATTCTGATTAAATATTATCATATACAAGCATACACAAGGTAATTTTGGTAAAAATTTGAACAATGGTTTTAAGTTTCCTTTCTTTGGACTTGATAACTACCACAAAAGTTGTCAACCAGTGCAAAATTTTAAACTTGCCCATGCAGGTTTATAAAGCATAAATATAATTATATTTTTTTTGAAAATCCATTGAGAAAAAGAGTGTAACTGATGCCCTGAATTTCTTTGTCCCTATTCTGTGTTGCTGAGAGGGGACAAAAAGTAATTGTGTCACAGAGATAGTTAAACCTGTACATACTCTTTGAAATCTTTGGTGATTTCCTGGACCTTGGAAGGATTACAACAGACAGCAGTCCTGGCTTTATCAGAATCAAACAGTGGTGTAATGTACAGAGGTCCTACTCTCTTCAGATCATCCATAGTTACATTAGCAATCTTCATAAGCATATCTCTGTAAAATAAAAAAAAATCTTTATAGTCATGATAGTACATAAATTAACAGCAGTCCTGGCTTTATCAGAATTGAACAGAGGTGTTTTAATGAGGTCCTAGCTTTTACAAATAGTGGTGTTATATACAGAGGCCAATATGGAAAGTCATTTGCTTTGGATACATGCTGTCCATGGTGGACACACCAAACTTTTTGACAGATGCTTTCTATGGTGGACTTTCAACCCATATTTTCACAAGGATTCTAAAATGTGGTGGGTTTTTTCCAAAAGCATACCCAAAATTTTATGTACTGGTATATTCTATAATTGGGTTACAAAAAAATTCCCCAATTGGCACCTAACAATAGGTTGCTTCCTTATGTAGATAGAAACATCATATCAAAATATCATAAACATTCTGTCAACTTTACTCAAGTTATCACATGCAAACCAAATGTCCCCAGACAACCCAATGACAACAAAATTCATGCTGTTGTACATGTATAAAAATCATGTAAGTTGTGAATAATAAAATAGATATAAAAAGATTAATACAATAACTATTCACCTACATATTTTGTCAGTTTTTTTGTCTCCACAGTGTCCCTGGTCAGACATTACCTTATAGCAAGTCTAAAACTTTAATTATACAAAACCTATAAACTGCTCTTACTTGTTATACTGGTGATCCACCCCTCTGAAGTAAGACAACAAAGACTGCTGAGCTACATTGGTGACAGTCTTCTCTTCCTCGATAATCTCAAATATCAGACTACTCCTGGCGGATTCTAGCTCGACTTCAGATATCTTGTTCTCACCATTCACATATCCCATCTGAAGAACATAACATAACCATTGCAAGTTTAACAAAAACATGACTCAATGTCCCTGGTCTGACAGAATTTGTGACCTTGACCTCTAACCTATTGACCCCAAAATGTATAGGCTTCTTTAAATTTTCAATTTGTTCTACCCCCCTTTTTCAAAATATTGAAATGAACTGTTAAAATAATTTAAAAATTCTAACAATTATCATTAGGAAGTTTAAACACATCTCTTTTGTTTAAGCTTTTGAACATCAACCCAAAGAAAGATATTTCTTTATTAACATGATAACTGAATTTAGTAACCTTACCACAATACTTCTGCCCTTCAGATAAGCATTCACTATATGTGTGGACTTGGTTAGGATGAAATACAACAAGTTCTTCTCTGGTTTTACATACATACTGAAATATACATACACATTCATGTTGTGTATATCAAGTATACATGTACTATAAACATACTTGTTTTCATGAATTTTACAATTTTACCTTAGTTAATGTGTAATTAATTGTGTTTTCTGTTCAATATTCTACTTATATACTACATATATATAATTTCTTTTCACAGGTATTTAATTTCATGAAAAATGCCTGACTGCAAAATTCATGATAATAAGTTCTTTTACTGTATTAAGGATAATTTTATCTTCAGTCAAAACAAATTAAAATTTTCCATAAAGATCTTAATGGTTAAGATGATCAGACTGAAATTAATTAATGATCAATAAGTTGTTTAGAGACACTTTTAGAATTTACAATTCAGCTTATCAGGTGATTCATATCCCTTACCTATACCCATAAGACAACCCTAGCCTTTGTTTTGTGCCTTTATGTTTCCCTGTTCATCAAGGTACTAATAAATAGCTGTAGCTGACTGAGAAATTGTTAACAGCTTCAGTGCAATAAACTGTTATTACTGTTAACAAAAACAACCATAGCCCCCATAATTGTTTCCACCTGGACCCTCTAGTTATATAAGGTACTGTATAAACTTACCTGTAACCATAGGACAACCCTAGCCCCCTAATTTTTTTCCACATGGGCCTCTCTAATGGTGTGAAGTATTTTATAAACATACTTGTAACCATAGGACAACCCTAGCCCCATAATTTGTTTCCTCATGGACCTCTCTACATGTGAAAACATAGGACAACCCTAGCCCCCTAATTTGTATTAACATACATGTACCTGTAACCATAGGACAACCCTAGCCCATAATTTGTTTCCACATGGACCTCTCTACATGTGTAACCATAGGTCAACCCTAGCTCTCTAATTTGTTTCCACATGGACCTCTCTAGATGTGTGAGGTACTATATTAACATACATGTACCTGTAACCATAGGACAACCCTAACCCCCTAATTTGTTACCACATAGGCCTATCTAGATGTGTGAGGTACTGTATAAACTTACCTGTAACCATAGGACAACCATAGCCCCCTAATTTATTTCCACATGGACCTTCTGGTTATGTAAGGTATTGTATAAACTTACCTGTAACCATAGGACAACCCTAGCCCCCTAATTTTTTTCCACATGGGCCTCTCTAATTGTATGAACTATTTTATAAACATACTTGTAACCATAGCCCCCATATTTGTTTCCACATGGGCCTCTCTAGATGTGTGAGATATTGTATAAACTTACCTGTAACCATAGGACAACCCTAACCCCCTAATTTTTTTCCACATGGGCCTCTCTAATTGTGTGAAGTATTTTATAAACATACTTGTAACCATAGGACAACCCTAGCCCCCTTATTTGTTTCCACATGGGCCTCTCTAATTGTTTGAGGTACTGTATAAACTTACCTGTAACCATAGGACAACCCTAGCCCCCTAATTTGTTTCCACATGGGCCTCTCTAATTGTGTGAGGTACTGTATAAACTTACCTGTAACCATAAGACAACCCTAGCCCTCTGATATGTTTCCACATGGGCCCCTCTAGTTGTGTGAGGTACTGCAAATACACCATGACAGCTGGTAAATCTTTGTGGTAGAAATCTGAGATACAAGGCACTGCTTGGATCAGGAATGATGACTCGACAGATCCTACTCCAATGATGGCACGTCGATGAGGCAGGGAGTCAGACATGAACTCATAAGATGGTTTGACTTTCACTCTGAAATAAGTAAAAAAAATTACCGGTATTGATTAATTATCAATGGTCTACTAGCTATAGATAAAGTTTTGGAGTTTCAAAAAATTTGTTAAGAAGTTTTGAGGAGTAAGTGGAAAAAATGATGCATGATAATTGGTGAAAAATTTAAAGTTCAAAGAGTCATTTCTGTCACAAAAATTTGAAATAAAAAAATCCTGATAAATGCACAAATACATATGGTGCACTTGCTTCTAACTAAGTTTTTCGTTCAATAAAGATAAGTAGTCTTGGAAAAGTTGAGCATTTATGAGTAATGTTCAAGATAAATATTCATACTTTTCAAGAGATGTAGTTTTGAGTTTATCCTCTGGCAGGAAAGTTTTCCATGGCTCACTCAGAGATGGGACAGTTGCTGCAACTTTTTCTACTTGTATAGACAGATGTATCCTAACATCTGACAACAAAGTCTGTCTTATCTTCTCCATTGTATTTACAACCTGAAAAGATTGATGGGTCAAAAATTAAATTAAACAAGAAAACCAGTTTCTAGATTCCCAAAAGTGTCATTATTCTTGGTCAAAGAGGAAAATCCTACACAAAAACTGTACTTAATTAAATATAAAAAGCTGTAAGTCATTTTTAATATGTTTAATTCTAAATTATGATTTTGTGTCTATGTTTCTTCTTTGAACATAAATCAGCTTATTGAATTTTTTAAGGAAATTTCCAATTTCAGTAGAACTGTGCAATACTGGCTACCCTTCAGATCATAAAACATGACCAGCTTTAAGAGTGAACTAATTTTGTCAGACAAGAAGTTTAGAAGAGTCAATGTCAGATATTATACACTTATTATATACTTTTTTGACAACAAACATTATTGATGATAAAGGCCTTATCATGAACTGTTCTTAGAATAAGTATTGAATATAATAGCTTTTTGTTTTATTTAATTTTTCAGATATAGTAATCTTTTTTTGTCTGCAAAATTCTTCCTTGTGGGGATACTTCTTTCCCACATCTATAGTTCACGTTGCTGAATGTGGTTATGTTGTTATGTGTGTTTTAAAAAAACCAAGAATATGTCCAAAATACATAATGCCCCATCTCGCAAGATTTTATTTTTTTCTGCAATCACTAAAGCATCACTAGGTACGTACACCTGCCATACCAATATGGTTGCTATGGCACTTGTCAGTAAGAAAGAATGGACTTGAACAATTCTTCTATAAGTGGTCATTCATGCAGAAAATATAGGTGCTTAGCATCACTAGGTGCACCTCCCATACCAATATAGTTGATTTGGCACATGTCAGCAAGTGGGAATTGACTTTAACAATTATTCTGTAAGAGTTCATCCATGTGGAAAATGTAGGTCACATCCAGCTTCTGAAGTATGCATTGTGCTAAGCAGCACTAGGTGCACCTACCATACCAATATGATTGATGTGGCATTTGTCAGTAAGTGGGAATTTGGAAATATGGGGACAAACAGACAAACGGACGAACAGACTTGAACACTATATGCCCCTCTACTTTCGTAGATGGGCATACAAATATCGTTCGTTGTGATGATTTTTTTTTGTCTATCCATTTTGTCTTTGTCTTTATGGTATAATGATATTTGAATACCCGTTTGGTACACCTTTGCTTCTTTATTTAAATCTATCAATAATCTTGAAATCCACATTATTGGATCAGTTTTGACAGTTTTGTTCAGTGGTCAGTTTTGTTAGTTTTTACAGTAAAAGAACTTATCAATTTAACAGTTTCTCGTTTAGTAGACATTAAATGGACACAAAAGTACCTGATCACTTTCTTTTTCCAATCGACTCTGTAAATTCTTTAGAAATTTCTCTTGCCTTATCAAATTTGCAGCAGTTTGATTGTTTCCTAAGACAAAAAAAAAAAAGCTAATTCTTTTACGTCAATACAACAAACACAAATGCCCTGCATGAAAGTCCTTTTAAAAGAGTTTCTGAGTGATAATTTTAGGATTGGTTTTAATTACAGAAAAAACGAATTGCAAGATAGTAAGAAGCAACAAATGATCACATTGAAGACTGCTTGCTGTTTTCCATTGTTGATTTTTAAAATGCCAATAATTTATGTAGGTTGTGCATGGGTTCAAATTAGCATTTGAGAACAAAGGTCCTGGACTAATTGGAGGACAAGGTGGGAAGTCCACTAGAAGTTATTTCCTAATTAGGAGTAACTGTAAATACATGCAAGTCAAGGACTTTTGCAACTAGAATTTAAAGGTCCTGAATCCAAAATTGAAGGTCCCAAATCTTGGACCAGTGCTTATTTGAACACCTGGTTGTGTCAGATATACTGTGGTTTCATTATTATTTGTTGGGTATCAATTTTCGTGGTTTTCGTTGGTGGCTTTGACCCACGAAATTTGATACCGCATGAAAAGAAAATTTAACATTGATTTGTATGCTACTGACTTCAGAACCATGAATTTAAGAATCTGCGAAATGACCCTTTTTCATCAAACCACGAAAATTGGTACCCACGAAAATAAATGAATCCACAGTACTTAAAAACAATCAGTCATATGGTTAGGTTATGTCAGACGATTTGGGAAAAGATCACACCATGCAATAATCATTTTACAAAATCAAAAGTTTATTGTTATAGGTTCTCACCTTTTGGATAAATAACATTAGAGAAGACTGTACGAACAACCTTTGATCCACTTCTCTTCATAGAGGCTATACTACTGGCCATCTTCTGTGACATGATTTTTAACCTCTCCCCTGTAAATTTTGTATTGAACAATATGTCTTTCAACCAATCAATGCCTTTCTGGTACTTTTCTATCTCTACCTGAAATGAAAATTTATCATTATTATTGGCAACAAATATGATTACAGCAAAACAGTGAAAATAAGAAGATCTTATTATAACAGCTAAGATGAAAACTAAGAAAGAACATTCACTCATTTATGATCCTAACAATAAGATTGAGGATTATAATTTTATCTTCATTGATAACACAACTTACTTCAGTTGAATTTTGCACTTTACGATTTCAACTCAAAATGATCGTATCCAGCTATAAACTGAGTTGATATTGTTTAAAATATTTTTAAAAAAAACATGACATCAAAATATAGCATAAGCAATTCATTGATAATATAATAAATTTCTATGCATTCAAAGTTCCGATAAGACCCAACCATTGGCATATACCTTTAACTGTACTTGTACAATCTGAGGGTAGACCCCACATGTGAATTTTGACCCAAACACACCAACATTTCCTCCAAAGTGAAGAGTGTCTGCTTCTAATTGCTTGATTACTTCTTCATGGTCAATTAAGTCTACAAATAAATGAATTATAAGCCACAGACTGCACAGTAAAAATTTTAAAAATGTTTAAAAGTAAAAAAAGGTCAAATTTCATCAATCAGGACGTAAGTGAGGGACTAATATGGATGTTAATGTTGAAAAAAAGAAGTGAACTATTTTCCTTGATTCTTTGTGTGGCACTCATTTCTTTAGTGTAGTTATTTCCAAATCTTGATATATCAAACATAAAAGTTAATAAAAAAATTTTAAATCAGGTTCAAGGCAGCAATAGTGTTAACATGACAACGAAACTTACTTCCATCTCTCATCACAGGACTTTCAAAGATGATATCACAGAACAAGGGGAGATAATATCTGTCGTCTGCTGATAACTCTGACGAATCTAGCAAAGCATTGATCTGAAAGTGGAACAAAGGAAAGTGATTCAAATCGTCAGAATCATAACTTTGTATAGAGAAGTGAGATATTACTAGCATTCAATGAAATCTAGGAATACTTTGAGTTTGCTCTACTCTTCGAAAAAATAGATATTACCAATTATCTCAACTAAATGATATCTGGAAGTAATGAAGTTCTTTCTTCATGTAAAGTTTTATAAAATCCAACAAGTGGTATAGATGATGCCCTTATAAAGAATATGGACAAAATGACAGAAAGTAAATCAGGATTTGATGTAACAGATTGTAATAAGATGGATCATTTTTAATAAATTTTAGGTATAATCTAGGAATCCAAAATGTTTCAAACAAGAGGGAAAATGGGACAGTTTTTAAAGCTTACCTGAACAAAATTAGTTTTGATATCATCCAGTTGAAATTTAAATGGAATATCCTTCAAAGGAAACTTCTCAATGGTAGGAGACTCCGTGTAGTTACAGGAAGTTTTCAGGTTGTGGAAATTTATCTTTGATACATCTGGTACTGAGATGCTGCTAAGGACAGATTCAGGTACTGGCCTCTAGAAAGAGAAAAAACACTTAACTGTGAGTTAAAGTTTAATATCAATGTATGTAAAATTGTTGAAAGCACAAATGATGAAAATGAGTACATACAAAGATTTATCTTTTATTTTTCATTTTAAGATGCAAGATACTGGTTATTCTATTAAATTATTATGCAATTTTAATACTGGGATTGGCCTGAAATTGTAATATTGGTCCCAAGACTATTTCTATTCAAATGATGGAAGTAGGTCTTTGAGACACAGGCGTACCCGTCCTGCACATAGTATACAGCACTCTATTCTTTGTTGTCATTTGTATTTTGAAGAAATTAAATCAAATATAAAGTTAACATACAAGTTAACTTATAAATTCCTAAAGAATATTGATAACACTATACACCTATTAACCTCATTATGTTCTGTAGCCTTCAGGAGTTGTTCCCCTTTAAGTTTCAGTCCTTTCTCTCCCAGATCAGCTTGTTGTTTCTCCACTCTTGTCTTCTCTGTTTCAGCCATTGCTACCATTTCCTTCTGACTAGGTTCTCCTACAATCTGAACAAGTTATCTAATTCAAATAGCATATGTATACCGTTTATGTAAATTATTTTTTTGTTTTTGCCTGAAAAAATGATGCCTCAACTGTTTCCCAAAACATTATTAGATCAAAGGTCCACTTCTCCTACAAAATATGAACACCTACATATAAGTTTTATAATTTCCCAACCAGTACTTTTAGAGAAGTTGCATTGAAAAGATGATAAGTGAGGATTTTAAGCAAATTTCTAAGTTCAAAGCCATAAATCCCATTAAAATTTAGAAATAATAACTTCCTTGTAACATGCACAACTACATATGGTGTATTTCCTACATACACATGTAATAGCGAGCATAGCTCGCAAGCGGAGAGCTCTACGGTATTTGTTCCCGCGAGAAATTTGCCTAATGCTGATATTGATTATTCATGGTCCGGAAAGGCTCTCAAATTTTACAGGAACGGAGTGAATTTGAAAATAATTACCCATTTTGCTAGTTGCATTCCAAAAATTATCTATGTAATAATGTATAAAGAGAAAAAAATTCTGATGACGATGAGTTGCTACATTTTTTGTAGTAACCAAATTTAATCGATTTTTTCTTGCTTTTCTATTTAACCTTCAATCGCCCCAAGCATCTCGTTCCAAATTGAACATTCTAGAAAATGAACCAAAACAAAAATAACTACGATGATTTCAAATCTTATTTGACTGCATCGATTCGAAATAAAATCTTTTTTATTCGTTCATTAAACAATGTTAACAATGGCACTAAACATGTTAACATTACATTTATTTTACAGAATTATGCTGTGCTCGCATTTAGGTAATGCCTATTTCATATTAAGTTTTGTTGAAATTTGATTTAGTGGTTTCAAAGGAGTTATGCTGACAAACTTTGTCATGGACAGACGTACAGAGAGATATTGCCAGAAAGACACAATGAAAATATTATATACCCCGAATAGTGTGGAGTTGGGTAGAAATAATTGACTATATATATGTAAATATTTGGAGTTTATGTAAGTAAGAATGACAGAATCGGTAATGGATGTACAAAGTGAAATCTATAAGTCTTTTGAATCCTTGATCTTAAGTCCTAATAATTGTACAACTAAATCCCAATACTTACAACAGCATGAGGCTTTTCCAGTAAGTAAGTGTTAACCAAATCTTTCCAATAGCTCTCGGGCTCAGATTTCATCTTTTTAAACAGTGTAATGTTCTTAACTCTTGTTTCCAGCTAAAATTTAAGATTAGCATGACATATTTTCAAGTTGTTTAAATTTCTTGTTTTCTGTTTTCAAATGTGTTCATGAGGCTTCATTTTCAAGAAGCATATGATCTTTAATTTGTGAATATACAAATGACGCAACTTTCATAACAATAAACCCTTTACAAAAATTTCTTTCTTTGATTTACTCTGAATGCATCAATTGGCTAGACTCTGCTCTTGTCTTTCTAAATAAAATACAGTTTTGATGAGAAAAAGCTGAATCATGTGTCTAAACTGGCATCATTGTCTTTGCTCCACAGATCTGCCGTCACTGTCACTGGTGTCGGGACAAACAATGAGCAAACTTGTGAGTGTAAAGCTATTATAAAGCTAACTAGCAAAACCAAAGCCATCAAAAATACAAAAATAAGAATTTGATGCGCTCTCTACTATCATGTTCTTTTTCCCTTGATCCCTGGATCATGAAGTTGATGTCTTAGTATATTTTGATGACTTTTGTAGGCTCATATTCTGATGTATATGTGTATATAGTTTCATGATGATATCATACTGCTTTTAGAGACCTTCTTTAAAATTATATGTTTTGTATTACATCTAACTTTAGTCTGTGATTTATCAACCATGAAGTTGAAAGAACTAGTTAATGGTGATTTCTGTTTGTTCATATAGTGATGTATACATGTGTATGTGTATAAAGATTCATGATGTGTATTTTGTTTGAGTAACTTTAAAATTTTCAATTTTGAGTAACAAGAAATAAAATATTTTTCAATTATTGCTTAACCTCTCTGCATATCTGAACATTAAACATAGGTATGATTACTAACATCTTCTTTAGTGTTGCCGTACAGGACATCACCAATTATTATGAATGCTGCAGAATCGTGAGGTCTTTCTTCAACCTAAAACAGATCAAAATTTATTTTTGAATTGTATCATATACATGTATATTAATAATTAATACACATACATGTACATCTTAGGATTACAATTACAACTAAATTATTGATAAAGATGTTATTCTGAATGTATATCTTTACAATTCAAAACTAAAATTCTAGTTTCTTGGAAAATATCAAAAGTATTCCATTGATAGTGTAAGTGTGGCTGGGAAGACAAAATCTATGATTCCTTTTAACCATAAGGAAAATGACTTTGCATACTACAAGAAAAGAAAATTTGTTGTGCTTAACAATGTTATTTTGAAGTTAAACAATCAGAAATTTTCAAAAACATACGCAATAATACTATATTATTGATCTATTGATCTACCTAGTTCCACATCTTACATTATTCAAAGCTTCCAAGATCTTTTTGTGGATGATGTTCTGCATTCTTGTCATATCTAAGCTGTTCTTCTCGGTTTTCTTTAAAACTTCTAAAAATCTAAAAGATAAAAAATTAATTTCTTGACAAGAAAAGACTTTTGAAAACAGTTACTTGGGTTCAAGTGCTGTTGATGGCCAAACATCTCTTAAAAATTAATTGCAGTTGGAGATTACTCATGTGTAATGGTCTAATGTTCATTTACTCCATATCCTTTAATAAAATATTTATGAAAAGAGGTTGAGTCTGTAAAATGGGTTATAACGGTAGGATGATATAAGAGTAATGGCTGATATCCAGAACATGGACAAAACTTGAAAGGATCAAATACACAAAAAGATTGAGAAACTGTAAAAATAAACATAGAAATTGAAAATAAAATCTTAATATTCGGTACTTCAGTTACTTATTGTAAAATCATGAATTTTTGCAGCTAAAGATTGGCACAACTAGTATAGAACTTACTCTAAATCATTGAAAATATTTAATAAAATGGCATTTCAATTAAAATATTTGATAATTATATCTTACTTTGGATTAATATCTTTGAGTTTGTCTTTTTCAACATCTTGGAATATGAAGTAAACACAAGACTCTAAG
This sequence comes from Arcuatula senhousia, assembly GCA_963971305.1. NCBI lineage: Eukaryota > Metazoa > Mollusca > Bivalvia > Mytilida > Mytilidae > Arcuatula > Arcuatula senhousia. The sequence continues at coordinate 24,458,011 of OZ020311.1, forward strand.
TTTTCAATCAATGATCCAGCGACCTAAAATAGAAACGTGAATTTTAAGTTAACACTTTACTGAAATATGCAAAAACTTTATAAATGTCATAAGTTCTAAAAGACCAAGATAAAATCAATAGACATAAAAGATAACCTCACAAAAAAAGCACAACATTACAACATAGCAAAATGCACATACAAAATCACAACGCAATAGTCAATGCAAACTCAAGTCAAAATAAAGAGTTAACTCCAAAAGTGTACGCAGTTCATGCTTGTAAAAACACATGAGCATAAAAATGAGGATATAATATCGGAATTCTGATACAAAGTTTACAATAAGCTTTAGCATGGGTAAATTTCTTTCAGTTCTATTACATTCAACAATAAAAGGGCAAGGAAGAAGAGGAATTCTTATTAATGCATTAAATACCAGAAAAAAACCTTACTTCACTACAATAAGGATCTTCAGTTTCCACAAAGAATTTCTGTAGAGGTGAAATAGCTGTATCACAGAGGTATTCCTGCAATACTGCCACAGATTGGAACCGGTATTGATCCTGAAAAAGATGAAAAGCAATAGATATTTACTTAAACAAAACAAAGAAAGCTTATTGAGTCCAAGTCCTCAATGTCACAATAAACTTTGTTTTAAAAAATTTTTAACATTGAATTCTATTCCAGAACTATAAAATTTTGTACATATTTTGATGCATTTTCTTATGCGAAGTTTCATTTAAAATTCATCAAGCAGTTTGGGGACAAATGGTGTTAAAAAGAATTGAATTATCTCCCATGTATGATATCCTAGCCTAATGAAATGTATTCATATGCATATCTGACATTAAAATTACAAATACCAAAACGCGGGTATAAACGGTTAATTTGGATATGCTATATATCGATATTTCAAGGAGTAACCTCTCATCAGTAGCATTTAAACCAAAAGATAGGAAGGTCAAAATCCAAAACAATTGAAAACGAAAAGTACTCAAAACCAAAACGTTCGAACAAGGAAGCCAAATCCAGCACCAAGGATATCGACCATGTGCATTACAAGGAAAGAAACCTGGTGTTTTCATCAATTTTGAATTTAACAATCGGAAATTTCAGCGACAATATATTAGAAATTTTATGGTAATTCATGTCAGACAAGTCTGACTACCAGGCTTGTGATTACCCTCGGGGACCTCTGGTCCACCAGCAGCGGTTATCGCCCAGTGGTTTCAAAATTACAAATACCAAAACGCGGGTATAAACGGTTAATTTGGATATGCTATATATCGATATTTCAAGGAGTAACCTCTCATCAGTAGCATTTAAACCAAAACATAGGAAGGTCAAAATCCAAAACAATTGAAAACGAAAAGTACTCAAAACCAAAACATTCGAACAAGGAACACCCAGGATATCGACCATGTGCATTACAAGGAAAGAAACCTGGTGTTTTCATCAATTTTGAATTTAACAATCGGAAATTTCAGCGACAATATATTAGAAATTTTATGGTAATTCGTGTCAGACAAGTCTGACTACCAGGCTTGTGATTACCCTCGGGGACCTCTGGTCCACCAGCAGCGGTTATCTTTAAAATATGATTATCCTGGCATTAGAGAGCAAATCATCCAACCACTACCCAATGGATCCTTTGTAAAAAACAATGTCTCATGCTTTATGGGGCAAATGTGAGTTATTTCAATTCTCCATCTGGATCTTTGATAGTCAAGGTCCTGATACTTATCTTTTATATTGGAATCAAATTAAGCATTCTTACTGTTGCTAGAGGACCTCTGAAAGCTAAATAGACCAGTCCTTGGTCTTCCTCGTCAGCTGGGTACAATATTGTTTTCTCTACTGTTCCATCTAAAGGAGGAACTGGATTCTGCCATGGACGAATAAACTCTGATGAATTTCTCTAAAAAAATTAAAATCTTCAAATATTTTATTGCATTCTTACTTTGTAAAACAACTAGAGGTTATTGGTTCATGATGATGTTGAATTTTGATCTATGCTTTTGTGTAGACCCTTTGTGAAATACTAAGCAGTGGCAAAAATTTATGTTGTAGATCTTTTCAGTAACATTCAACATGTATCATTACAATTGATACCCTTGATTGTGTGTATATCAATGTCACTTTAAAGACCATAAAATGGTTGTCACACATATTTTTTTTTAGATTCTCTCAGTAAATATATACTGAATAATACATGGCAAAATCTGTATCATATGCTGTATTTACCCGAGACACCTATATCATACCGAGGGCCAACGGCCCGAGATATGATATAGGTCGAGGGTTAATACAGCATGTGATGCAGATTTTGCCATGTAATGTTCATTATATCATATAGAATAAAATATTGATATTTTGTATAGGGGTGCGATATAGGGTATGTGATATAGGGTAAGGGGTGTGATATAGGGGGTGCGATATAGGGGGTGCGATATAGGGTATGCGATATAGGTAGTGTGCTTTGTCCTATAATGCATATTTAAAAAGACTACATTAATACTTAAATATATGATATATATTAACTAAACCTAGAGATAATGTTTAAGGTAAGGCCATAATACAAATATTTCTAGAGTCTTATCCAAATTTCTTGATAATATGGACTTGCAGACAATTTCTTTTATAATTTTTATCCATTGTAATTAATTTTTCTGCCCTTTTAAAGGAAATCGACTTAAAAAGAACAAAATTTGCAAAAATATCTATATTTTTTTTCAGACTTCTGAAAAAACTGTCAGAAGGGGATGAGAATCTAGTATATTATCTATATTGGCTTTTAAACCAAGATAGACAATGAACCTTTATAAAAATTTTGCCATGATAAAAACTTTTCATACTGTATGCATACCTGATTTATAATTTTATTCTCTACTGGTTCTAATGCTTTGAATACTTCATCTGGATTAATCTGACCTGTTATAATCAAAGCTAAGTTCTCTGGTCGATAGAACTGTCGGTGATAATCACACACCTAGAAAACAAAAATATATATTTTGTAGTATTCCAGCAAAAAAATCGAAATTTCAGATCTTATAAAACAAGTAAATTATGGTACTGTGTCTAATATGACCATTCTAAAAACAACAAAACATTTTTGACATCTTAAAATTGATGTAATAGCGAGCACTTGCACTAAGTGCCCGCTCGAGCGGAGAGCTCTACGGTATTTGTTCCAGCGAAAAATTTGCCTAATGCTGATATTGATTTTTCATGGTCCGGAAAGGCTCTCAAATTTTTACAGGAACGGAGTGAATTTGAAAATAATTACCCATTTTGCTAGTCGCATTCCAAAAATTATCTATTTAATAATGTAAAAAGAGAAAAATATTCTGATGACGACGAGTTGCTACATTTTTTGTAGTAACTTAATTTTAATCGATTTTTTCTTACTTTTCTATTTAACGTTCAATCGCCCCTAGGATCTCGTCCCAAATTGAACGTTCTAGAAAATTAACCAAAACAAAAATAAATACGATGATTTCAGATCTTATTTGACTGCATCGATTCGAAATCAATTTTTTATTATTGAACAGAATTATGCTGTGCTCGCATTTAGGCACTGCCTATTTCATATTATCTATTTTGTATGATTTTCTAACATTATTTCAAGACAGGAATACTTATCAGTAATTTTTACACTATTAAAAATAAGTTTGTTTTCTTTAAAATTGATAAATACATTACGTAAACACATGTAGCTTATCAAAGAAATAAGATAAAGAGATGATATGTTTTTTTAAAAATTATCAATAGCTGGAATGATTCCAATACCTTTTTGTGTGAAGTACTCTCTCTAAGGTTCTGCAGCATTCCGCCAGTCTCTGACTTATACCCACAATGTCCAGGATACATAGCACGTAGCATTGCTAAGTGACATCTACTCTCCCCTGTGTTCTCTCTGCCCTGCATCTCACAATAGACCACACCCGCATCCTCACCCTCACCTGAAACATGGTGGACCTCAGTGATGTAACCAGACTCCTGTAAAAACATAGGGAAAGAAACTTAATCTGATTGACATGAAGTCTTTAGATTGTTTCCAATGGACACTGTATTGTGGAGTTGCAAGAAGAATCATTACTTCTTTCTTAAAATTTGAAAGCATTTTCTCATCAATTAATTAAATTGCAAATATCATAGAATTTTTTTTTCATTATTGCTTGTTTCCTTTCTTGCGTTAACTTATATGCAGTCATATTTTCAGAATAATAATATCCATTTTTTAAACTAGAAGACTAGAACTCTGTTGCTCTATGATTTCCAGGCTCAATCATTAATATTCATGATCTCTTTAGGGCTTACATGGGTCTTTCGTTGATAATTAAGGGATTTGTTTGAATCTTATGTATTGTATTTTAAGTCTTGGGCAAATGCAAGACAGTGATGCCTCTGGTCATGTTGAAGACTGCTGGCTGTTTTCCATTGTGATTTTTTAAATCAGTGTTTCTTTATGTTGGTTGTGTCGCATACACTAATTCCACATCTCTTTATCGTCTATTAACAGTAATTCCCATCCTTCAATAAAAGAGTTATACATGTCCCATTTCAATAATAAAAAGCTTCGCCGAGCGCAGCATGATACGACCACAACATGTTGAACCCTGTACATTTTAGGCCCAATATGGATAGTCTATTGCTCTGGACACATGCAGCCCATTGTGGACTGACAAAGGTTTTTGACACATGCTTCTCTGGTGGACTTTCGACCCAGGGGGTAAAAATATAAATTTTCAATTTTGTATTCTACTCTTGCAAAAAAATTGTCAAAATCGGACAAGAATTAAAAAAAATTCAATTTCGGCCCCTTTTGGCCCCTTATTGTGTAACAGGTGAAAAAGGGGTGGGGTTGCAAAAATAATTTCTCAAATTTTGATTCACTACTTGACAAAAATAAACTTGCAAAAAAAAATTTCAAAAACAAACCAGAAATAAAAGAGTTTTGATTACGGCCCCTTTTGGCCCCTAATTACAAAACAAGTGAAAAAGGGGATGGTCACAAAAATTATTTCTCAAATTTGGATTCACTACCTGACAAAAATAAACTTGCAAAAAATTTTTTTTAATCGGACCACAAATAAAAAAGTTTCGATTTTGGCCCCATTTGGCCCCTAATTACGTAATAGGGGAAAAAGGGGGGGTCACAAAAATTAATTCTTAATTGTGTAAATGAGCTGAAGATTTAAGCAAGCAACAGCTTCTCTCTACCTGCTATAGTTTTCATTTCATAGGCCAAAAACATGAAAAAACATTATTTTAGGGGCTGTAGCACCTATAAGGGGTCATCTGACAACTTCGACCCTATGGATTTTTTTGTAGAACTAAATGAGCTGAACAATTAAGCAAGCAACAGCTTTTTGCTATCTGCAATAATTTTCATACTATTGGGCAAAAACATCCAAAATGCTATTTTTCACCTTTAAGGGGCCGTAACCCCTATAAGTGGTCATCTGACAACTTCGACCAAATGGAGACTTTTGTAGAACTTTTGATCCTGAAGCAGTAAGGTAGCATCAGATTTCATCTATCTCTTATACTTTTTGAATTACAAGCCAAAAACAGTAGTCTGACCCCCCTGGTCTATTTTTAGCCACAGCGGCCATGTTTTTTGACGAATCAGAACTTGAAACACATCTATAGTGCATGACACCCTATTGATCAATCATACCAAGTTTCATTGAATTCTGTTTAGTAGTTTCAGAGGAAAAGATTTTTAAAAAGTTATTGTAAGAACAAACTAAAAGTTGCAATTTGGCCCCTTTTGGCCCTTAATTTCTAAACGAAAAAAGGAGGGACTCCCAAAATCAATCCCATCCATCCTTAAATGGTAAGAAATATCATTGTCAAATTTCATTCGATTTGGATAACTAGAACTAAAGTTATCGTGTATACACTAAAGTTAACAGACGACGAAGACGACAACGACAACGACAACAGCATCATACCATTATACGTCCGCAAATTTTTTGCGGTCGTATAAAAAATGTATATATTTAGATCTGTGTTAGCATCATGTTTACTTACAAAATGTTTTTATTGCAAATTATTTTTCAGACTGAATCAATACAGAACATGTACACAACATGATCTCAAGATTCTTAAAAATCTTTATTTAAGTTTTCAAATGCAAAAAAAAAGTACATACTGTGCATGCTGTGGTTTCATCATTTTTTCCTGAAGTACCACAGAAGCAAAGAGGAACCAATGGGGCATGCATGTGCCAAAAGTCCAAAAGGGCAACGACAAAACCAGTAAACATGAACAAGAACAGTACTCAGAAACACAAAACTAATTTTCGTGTTTGTATTAGTGGCAGTCACTCACAAAAATAAAACCCAACAAAGTGTAAATCTTATATTTGTTCCTTTTAGGAGCATTCGCAAAGTATGAAATTAAAAGTCTGTAAAAATGTATTTTTTTGGGGAAACCATATAAATTGATCCTCAGGACAGTAAATGAATCCACAGTAATATCAGCGTTACAATCTAAGAAAATATTTACTGTGAGTGTTGGGAATAGGACATGCTCCACATAAATAGGTAAGAGTTTCAGAAAGCCTTCACTGCCAGCATTAGTCATGGTGTAACATGTATGATCAGTGTCTGTCCAAGCATTGGTGCCAGAGGCTAGGCATCTGTTGGCCAAGAGGTCCAATAAACCCTAAAAAGTATGAACATACAAATATATATATTTTTTTAATTTAAATGGTAATTCAAAATTATGTGAGAATTTCCCTGTTATAAGCGAGAAAAAAAGAGGTTTTCACAAAATCCTTTTGTGTGACTTTTAAAAGTTTTAGTCTTTTTCTGTACCTTTATTCCATAATTGTTATAAGCCAACTTTTAAAAGATATTAGACCACACAAAACAATTTCTTTGTCAGTCAAAGATCTCACTTGTACAAGTAAACAGAATTTTACTTTTATAAGTAAATTTTTAGGAGTTAAGATTGTCTCCCTTTTTGTGACTTTGATCAATTTACTTGTACAAGTAAACTGTAAAAAAAAATTCTTTTCTTTATTATCGTTATCTAGCCATTAAATTTAATTTTGTTCATAATTATCTATTTTGTTAATTAATAGTATCACAAACCTTTATCAGACTAAAATAATCTGTTAACTTAAGTAAAATGAGAGATAATCAACATTTAATTCCAAGGGGACAATTTTCAAAAGCCATGCCACCATGAAGACAGCCGTGTCCATCAGTAATCTTTAATGGACCATAGAACAGATGATGTAAACATTTCAAGAAAATTGTCTGTTTGATTGTAAAAATATTGTATAACAAGTAAAATGAGCTTGAGATTATCAAGTTTACTTGTATACCAGTAGGTAAATTTTTGTTCACAGACAAATACTTTACTCTAACAAGTAAATTTGTAATTACTTAAAGAAGTAAAACTCTGTTTACTTGTTTAAGTGGGATCTCTGACAGTTTGTTTAATGCTTCAAATTGAAGTAGGCAAGCAAAACATATTTTTATTTAGCCTTTAAAATATAATAAACTGTTAACACAAGACATGTCTTGCCTGTGCAACTGGACACAGTATAAAATGAAGTAAAAATCCTCCTTAAACTGATCTTAACTGATGCTTAAGCAGCTGCATACCAAATATAAATGGTGAACCATAATTGCTTTATATAAAACACTCATGACATAAGTAAAAAGTTAAAAAGTGTAAAATCTCAAAGTCAGTAGACTGTGACTGCAGGATCATACAGATAAAATACTTTTGAAATTGATCTGTACTGATGCTAATGCAAGTGCATACCCAATATCAATGATGTACCATAACTGCTTCATGTTAAACAGACATAAGAAAAAAGGTTAACCTCGGCCAAATCGGTGTAAAATTTCAAAGTCAGTAGACCGTGACTACAGAAGCATACAGATGAAATGCTTTTGAAATTGATCTGTACTACTGCTAATGCATGTGCATACCCAATATCAATGGTGAACCATAACTGCTTCATGTTAAACAGACTTAAGAAAAAAGGTTAACCTCTGCCAAATCAAGTGTAAAATTTCAAAGTCAGTAGACCGTGACTACAGGAGCATACATGTGAAATCCTTTTAAAACTGATCTGCACTGATGCTGATGCAACTGCATACCAAATATCAATGGTGTAACATAACTGCTTCATGTTAAACAGACTGAAGAAAAAAGGTTAACCTCGGCCAAATCAGTGTAAAATTTCAAAGTCAGTAGACCGTGACTGCAGGAGCATACAAGTGAAATCCTTTTAAAACTGATCTGTACTGATGCTGATGCAACTGCATACCAAATATCAATGGTGTAACATAACTAGTTCACACAAAACAGACTTAAGCCGGAATCACCATACCTAAGTCTCGCCTTTTGCGACATTCGTCGCAGGCGAGACAAAAATCAGGAAAATAAGTATGAAATGCATATCATGTTTTGATATGTCCATTAAGAAGTGTTATTTATTGTTTTTGTGATTGGTCATTAGAAAAAATCATACATGCATGACTCAAATATTTTTTTTCATCTATATGGCTGCAATATGAATATATGTGAACTATCAGTAATTATCATACCTTATATGGATAGTTATCACTGCCCAAAAATATAAGATGTTCCAAAGTATGTGGAAGTCCATCATCATCATGAGCTTCAGTTGCTAGAAAAAAGAAATGTACAAATGTAAAAAAAGTGGTTTTAACCAATCCTTGCTATTATCTTGACATCACAGTGGCTTTCTGCTCATTTTCTCTGATCCTTTGTTTTTGAAGCACCATTTTAAATAGGCACAGGATAAGGTTATGGCATATTTGAGCAAAACCTTAACAATAAGAAATTCTTATTGCTACGTACCGCAAAGACGAAAATTTGGTACGAATGACGGGACGGGGACTGAATCATTTATGACAGTAACAATAAGAATTTTTTCTTATCACGGCAAATTGATATTTTGACGATATGAAATAAAGAGTGACATGACATAATACAAGCAGGCAAAAAATTCTTATATTCTAAATCAAACTCAATGCAATTTGGAAAACTTTTGACACAACAAATAAGTGTTTTTTTCTGTCTTTATTTCATTCCTGCGCATTTCTGATGAAACCATTCAAGTCAGTGTTAAACTGTGTAGCAGTTCCATTCTGCATTGTTTGTCTTTGGATCAACACACATTTTAAGTTCTTTCCATCCTACGGGGGTATAAAAAATCTGCTTTACTTGACTAATGTTACTTTAATGTTTTCATCTAAAATTTTCATCGATCAGCAAGTCAGTTGCCTCAGTTATGTTTTCGGTAACGATTTCATGGCCATCAATTAGAACAAGCTGTACTTCTACTCTACATTTGTTCTAAGTATGCTATTCAAAACAAAATGAAAAAAAATTGCGGAAGCAGTTATTATAAAATATCTTATGTTTGGTAAATCTCTTAATTTTAAGCAAGAAATGCTGTAATAATAAGAAATTTTTTATTGTTATGGTTGTAAATCATTCAGTTTCTGTCCTGTCGTCTGTTCCAGATTTTCGTCTTTGCCATAAGATTTCTTATTGTTACGGTTTTGCCGTAATCTTATCCTGTGCCTTTTAAATAATATGGCACCATTTATAGTATGGTATTAAATTGTTATGTTGTGTCCACTCATATGGTTGCAACCTAATTCATATTTATTAAAATAGGCAATTTTTCCTAGCACAAAAAGTTTGTACAATTAGCCGTGCGGATATTTGTACAAACTTTTTTCATCCAATCAAAATGCACAGGTACTAATTGCGTATCCTTTCTGTATTAAACAAATTTTGCTTATTAAAAGAAAACTAATGATTTCAATTTTGGTATTATTTTGAATATATACTTTTTGGGTACAATTTTAAATATATCAAACAGTTATTACTAAAGGTTAATTTCAAATTAAAGATAATTTTTCATGTATCTATCTTTAAGATATCTTTATAAGTTATAAAATTTTGAAATATTAAATAGATTTTGTACAATCTTATATATTCTTATCCGCTGTCTCCCGGTACGAACCTTTTTAGCTTTTTTGGGAAATGATTGGAAAAACAAGAAAGAAAGAAATAACACAAATATATGAAATAAAGATGTTTACCTTAATATATGATTTAAACTAAGGATTAAATTCTCAAAAGGGAAATTAATTAATTCTCTATAGAAGATGACCATTTATCATTTATTGAAGATACTTTAAACAGAGTTGTCATGGTTGTATGTCCCCTATTTTGACAAATGTTCAAAAACTAAAATCTAAAAACACTCTAAGATTAGTACCCTTAACACAGGATTTTTTAATAAACTTGTTTTATAATGTTTCTGCTTAATAGAAGATAAAGAGATGTGGAATAAGTGTACGCGACACAACCAACATTAAAGAAACAGCAATTTAAAAAATCACAATGGAAAACAGTCAGCAGTCTTCAACATGACCAGAGGTCACTGCTCGCTGTCTTGCATTGGCCCAAGACTAAAAATACATTACATAAGATTCAAACAAATCCCTAGATTATCAACGAAAGAAAAAACAGATAGTTGACAAGGACAAACAAAAGCTTTGACAAGGATTCCTGGCTTAGGACAGGCACATATAAAATGTGGCGGGGTTTAACTAGTTTTTTTGGGCCCAACCTCCCCCCTATTGTTTACCTTGAACAAAACACAAAAATAAAAATCAAATCGATAAAAGTTCAATTCACCAGGAGCAACCTGAGACAAGAGGACTATAAGAGAACAACAAACGTAAAGGACATGTAGATACAGGGTTGGCCGGGAAATACCAGTGGCGGTAGATCCCACTTGTAATTCCCGGGAATTCCCGTCCTGGGAAATACTCCATTTTTTTTTACAAGTGGGAAATACTGGGAAATATACAAATTAGTAGGGGTTTTTCATGGCAATTTTATAAAGATTTGACACTTTTATCATCTTTTTGCTCTTTTAAATATATATGATTACATTTTGTACTTTTTCAAATGTCATAAAGTAATTTTCAAAATTGTGTTAAGTTGTTAAAGAAGGTCCTAAAGAATTTTTTAGTAAAATGGTGATTGTCCCAAATACATGGAGTTGAATCTGAATTACTGATTTATATAAATGTACTACATCTACATCAATTAATGAAAAAAATTGTTACAATTTGGGTCTTTTTCTTTCTTTAATTGACAATTTTTATTGATGTCTTTAAATAAGGCAATTAGACACCCAAGCTTAGACCATTGGGGTGTTGTTTTAGCAATTAACAGTGTGACAGTTGACACCAGGATCTATTGTTTAACAATGAAGCCATAAATGACTCATGATCAGTGGACTATTACATTAAGATTCTTCAACAGAAAATATTAAGAGGACTGTACAAGAAATTTCTAAAAATAAATCCCTCTTTTAATACAATACTAATTTCTTTCTACTAACACTACTGATATGACATTTCATAGATAATAATACTTTATGATCACTGTTTGCATTACATGTAAATACATAGAATTTTTAAGATCAATATATATTTCCCAGTAATGGACAGGAATTACCAGTATTTCCCGGGAATTCACTGTATTTCCCGCCGTCCTGGGAAATATGAGTATTTCCCGCTTTTTTGCCAACCCTGTGTTGTAATACTAACAGTCCACGATAATTAACTGCAATCAAATTGGATCAAAAATGTTTGTACGAATAGCCGCTCGGCTAATTGTACAAACTGTTTGTACTAGGGACCATTGCCATTAAAATATATTAGCTCAATACTAGGGATGCACAATATATCCGTTCCGGATTTGACTTGTCATTTAGACGAGGTCATCAGGGGTCACGGGGAGGAAAAACAACGTCATTCAACATGGGACAAAGGGAACGGCATTTTCTATCAATGATTCTTCTGTAATTATTCAACATATAGGGTAAAAATCATTTGCAACTGACGAATAAACTAGCCATCAAGGTTTCCAACCAATAATAAAAAGCTATGCCGAGCGCAGCATGATACGACCGCAACAAGTTTAACCCTGTACGTTGGAGGCCTAATATGGATAGTCAATTGCTTTGGTCACATGAAGCCTATGGTGGACTTACAAAGCTTTTTGACACATGCATCCTGTGGTGGACTTAAAAATGCATTTTTGACACATACATGTATATATTTACATCAGCATCTAATACAAAAAGCCTTATCTATATACATGTAATAACTACAACGTAATTTTAAGTATAAAACAATTTGGCTTGACAAACTTTTAAAATTTGTGTTTTTGGCCCCTTTGACCCCTAATTTCTCGAAAACGGCAAAATTTTAAGTATAAAACAATTTGGCTTGACAAACTTTTAAAATTTGTGTTTTTGGCCCCTTTGACCCCTAATTTCTCGAAAACGGCAAGAGATATTGCGCATCTGATTGAAAAAAGCAGCCAGGGATTTACACTAGGATTCCAATGAAAAAAAGATTTTGAAAATCGGACCAAAAATTAAAAAGTTGATTTTATGGGCGTGGCCTGTCTTCAGCCCCCTGTAGCAATGTAATGGTGAAATAAATGTCAAAATCATTGACACCTTTAGTAGACAGAATTTTATGAGCACTTCAACAAAAAAAGAATTTTCAAAATAGAATGAATAATGAATATTCTACAACAGTTTTGTCAATACACCCGTTTTAGCCCCTTTGGCTCTTTTTTTTCTAAAACAGTAGGGGCCACAAACCCCAAATACAAAACCAACATTTCTTTAGTGGATATAATCATCATATTAAAACTTCATAACAATTGGCTGGCCCACTACAACTTAATATTGGAAAAAAACTATTTGCCTGGACAAACTTTTATAAATGGCGTTTTTGGCCCCTTTGACCCCTAATTTCTCGAAAACGGTATGAGATATTGCAAATCTGATTGAAAAACGCAGGCAGGGATTTTTACAAGGATTCCAATGAAAAAAAGATTTTGAAAATCAGACCACAAATAAAAAAGTCGATTTTTTGGGTGTGGCCCCTTTTTGACCCCTTTAATATAGCAATGTAACGGTACAAGATACGTCAAAGGTGTTGTTACATTTTGTTGACAGAATTTATTGAGGAGTACAATAAAAAAAGAATGATCAAAATCGGATGAAAAATAAACATTCTACAGACGTTTTGTCAATACACCCGTTTTAGCCCCTTTTGGCCCTTTTTTCTAAAACGGTAGGGGCCAGAAACCCCAAATGCAATACCAACCTTCCTTTAGTGGTTATAAACATCATATCAAAATTTTATAACAATTGGTTAACTACAACTAAAGTTATCGCACGGAAACCAAAGTGTCTACAGACGACGACAACGACATCGCCATAACATAATACGATCGCAAAAATTTGCGGTCGTATAAAAAATCAATCTTGAACGGACGGAACCAGTTTTTTTACCAGTTCCTCCTCTTTTGGCTAAATAAGTGACCGACCCCGCAAATGCACAACGCGTGTATTCATGTACATTGCTAATCATGCTAATTTCAGCACTTGAAGTTGAACAGGTTGGGATTAAACCCCCTGTAGAGCAATAATTACTGTGTAGATGGAATAAACCGTCTATACGGGTATTAATTTATCCACATATACGAGGATAATTTTTTTATGTGAGGATTTTCGGGAATGGAACAAAAAGCGCATGTTGCACGCAAGTCAGGTAAGAACTTTTTATCTTTATCTTTCGTAATTTATTTATAAATTTATTTCAAACCATCAAATTATTTGCGCGTTTAAGATTTAAAATGAGTGTGTCTTACCGGAAGTTAAATTTTCGATCTTATTATTAATGTTTATTGTGATTCTGTGAAATAAAAGACAAAAGTGAAGCGACAGTTCGTTTTGTTTATTCTTTTCTCATCCATTGTTATTAATCCGGGTCATTAAATCAGATTGACCGATGATCTTTTTTGTTTTAAAAATATCAGTGCATGAAAAATTGATGTATGGAGCACCACAGCAGACTATGACATCAATGCACCAAAGTCAACGGAAATAGTCAATAATTGGTATATTTGGTTTCAAAATTATTCCTTTAATCCAAATGTCATATATTTCTTTGAATAATTTTATGGCAAAGAACTAAAATGTTTTGAAAAATTGCTGATTTCAAAGAATTTAAGTTTTTTGAAAGGGATATAACTCTATTTCATTATCTAATGGCATGAGTCGAACTACTCGCCATGAGTTGTCCAATTTAGTAAATTTAATTAGGATTATACCATGTCAAATAAAGGTAACAACAAAATTACCGAACTGGGATGATCAATCTCATATATCCAAGAACAAAAGACAAAACAATGCAAAGACATACCAGAGAAATTTAAGATCGCAATGGTCCTGACTTGGTACAAACATTTCAAAAGAAATTTGACAATCAACACTGGCAGCTTGATATGGCTTCGTTAATTAGCTAACCAAAATACAGCTTTACAACAGCAATGTAAAGTCTGTCCTCCTGTACGGGTCTGAATGCTGGCGTGTAATTGACAGCGATATGAGAAAAGTTGAGGCATTCCACAACACCTGCCTCAGGAAAATAAATCGCATATTCTGGCCAAAGAAGATGACAAACAACCAATTACACCAGAAAAGCAAAAGCAAAAATATTGCAATAGAAATAAAACAAAGGAGAATGAGATGGCTAGGACATGTAATGAGAATGCCAGTTGAGAGAATACCAAAGACTGCCCTTCACTGGACACCACCTGGAAAGAGAAAGAGAGGTAGACCACGCACCACCTGGAGAAGAACTGTCACATCAGAATTACAAGACATGGGCTATTCATGGGGGCAAGCACAGTTTCTTGCAAAAGACAGAGGTAGATGGCGGCAACTTGTTGAAGCCTTATGTCCCATTGGGGATGAAGAGGATAAGTAAGTAAGTAACTAGCTTGGGTGACACCTGGAATTACCTAATAAACAAGTAATAAATTGCATTTGATCATTGTAACACTGCTCAAAGAAGACCAAAATGACGATTTTCGTGATTTTTCTTTTGACAGTTTTATATTTTACCCCCGCTTCGAAGAAGAGGGGGGTATACTGTTTTACCCTTGTCCGTCCGTCCGTCCGTCCGTTCGTCCGTCCGTCCGTCCGTAACATATTTTCCGTCACAGTTTTCTCAGCAACTACATGACGCAGAGGTCTGATATTTTGTGTATAGCTTTCTCCTACATTACCATATGGTGTATACCGATTTCATGCTCCTACATGTAGGTCAACTACTTCCTGTTTACCGAATACTTAGGTTTTTACACATAGTGTACATACATTCAAAATTTCCGTCACAGTTTTCTTAGCAACTACATGATGTAGAGGTCTGATATTTTGCATAAAGCTTTCTACTATAGTACCATATGGTGTATACCGATTTTATGTTCCTAGCTCAACTACTTCCTGTTTACCGAATACTTTGATTTTTGCACATAGTGAACATGAATGCAAAATTTTCGTCAAAGTTTTCTCAGCAACTGCAAGAGATAAAGGTCTGATATTTTGCATATAGCTTTATCCTATAGTCCCATATGGTGTATACCGATTTTATGTTCCTAGGTCAACTATTTCCTGTTTAGTTTGGGGAGCGGGGGTATCACAAGTGAGCATTAGCTCACAGATTTACTTGTTTTTTATGGAAATCGGTAACCGGGAGATTTTAGGCATAAATCGGGAGGCGGGAGATAGGGTCTATCAAAGTTAATCAAACTGCTGCTAGATATAAAGAAAAAAGCAAGTCCTCCCAATTACTAGTAGTTATTCTTATTACTGTTTTGTAGAATGTATGCCAGATTATTTGTGTGTGATTGTGTTTGTTGTATATATTGTAAATATTTTGTCTCTGTACGTATGGTTATGAGAATAAAGTTATATATAAACCCGGAGTCTCCTAGTGAAAACGGGAGAGTTAACATGTCTGAATAAAAAAAAATATTTTATTCAAATCGTAAGAAATGGCAGGACATTTATTATGATTTTTTTTAAAATAAGTTCATGTACAGTCAAATAGTCGAGGAATTGGTTCAGTAAAAAAGTAACATTTATACATATTATCTTTTATTCAAAATACACCTTTAGAAAATAATTGTAAAAGTATATAATTGAATAAAAAGGAATAGTGCGAATGTTTAGCCACACTGCTGATCGTACAAACTGTTTGAACCAGGAACCACTGCCTTGAAGTTATAGTCCGCTGTGGTGCTCCATACATCAATTTTTCATGCACTGATATTTTTAAAACAAAAAAGATCATTGGTCAATCCGATTTAATGACCCGGATTTATAACAATGGATGAGAAAAGAATAAACAAAACAAACTGTCGCTTCACTTTTGTCTTTTATTTCATAGAATCACAATAAACATTAATAATAAGATCGAAAATTTAACTTCTGGTAAGACACACTCATTTTAAATCTTAAACGCGCAAATAATTTGATGGTTTGAAATAAATTTATAAATAAATTACGAAAGATAAAGATTAAAAGTTCTTACCTGACTTGCGTGTAACATGCGCTTTTTGTTCCATTCCCGAAAATCCTCACATAAAAAAATTATCCTCGTATACGTGGATAAATTGATAGCGAGCATTGCAGATGCGAGCCCTACGGCATTGTGCATGTTTTGAGATGTGCCAGAAATATACTGACGATAAAACCGGAACAGGTTTACTTTTACGGAGTGAAAAAAATAATAGGCACGGAGCAAGTAAAACAATCAACCATCTGGGCTTATAAAAAATACACCATAACCTGTTATGCAAAAATATAAAACTTGAAATTCAAGAACAGCGATAAAACCCTCATTCATCCACTTGTTTATTTTAACACACAGATTTTTTATTGAAACACCATCCGGTCTTTTCCGCTGAAAAACGATTTTCCGGAAATTACCGAGCTAGCTTTTGGCAACATCGTCCCATTGACTAGTCATACCAAATGCGTGATACTGACCATAGCTTTGTTAAATTCTAAGAAAGATAAAATAAGATAAAGAAATACATAAATTTACTGAATAAAACCTACTCATAATAATAAATAAAAGGTTCTTACCTGAAAATGAAAGAAGAGTCCCATCCTGTGGGGTTTCCCTCACTTTCCTCAGTCCCGCATGATATTTTTACTTTACCGTTTTTTCCGCCAGGTTTCTTAATGTACCTTCAGTTACCAATGCTTCAAATAAAACACTGATACTCAGAATATCTCACAAAACTTGACAGAATCTGAATGTTGTTTTGGTCTGCTGAAGAAGCGCGAAATACTCTGACAAGGAAATGACGTCACGTAATCCATAAAATGGATAATTTCGTCCCCGCTTAATGTCGTCCCAGAATGTTACAGGATTTATCATTTGCACAAATAATTGAATTTTTAATAAGTAGTTATTGATCCCAGATATTTTAACAACAACTTTCTCAAGTGCATATGATTTGGGTTGGGTGGGGTCAGACTTTGCTTCTATATTTTTTATTCCTTTTTTAAAAGTTCCCTCTTTACGTTCAACTTATTTTTTTATTTTTAAAAGGTATATAGATTATCGATGCTCGCTAAAAAGGCAGGGCCTTAATCATATTACCCGTATAGACGGTTTATTCCATCTACACAGTAATTATTGCTCTACAGGGGAATTAATCCCAACCTGTTGAACAGAACCTGTCATTTAAGAAATTGTTACCAAGGCAGAAATATCCATTTACAAGAGGGCCTTCAACATTTGCAATGAAAACTGTTAGCCCTGTTTTCTCTGATTTGAATTTTGAAATTGGAATGTTGCCATCAGCTAAAACGGAGCACAATTTCTTAAAGTTTTCTGTCTCTGCAACAGCCGGCATTTTTGTTGATGATGAATGAATGAAGTCAAAGTGATCCGAATAAAAAGGTTTAGCTAATTTAAAGAAAATAATAATTAAAATTAAAATTATAAAACAAAGTAAAAATGGATTATCTGTATCAATTTGTAAATTGCATAAATTATTTGTTACTTTATTATATTTAAGTTTTTGGATAATTATGAATAAAAGTCATAAAAATGTAAAATAAGGTTTTATCGGAGCTGTAGAGTTTATTTTAGATCCGATCGGAATCTCTCTAGTCTGTTCCATAATAAAAACAGCCCATGTGGGTGAAGTTGCAAGGAAAAAATCAAAATATTAGTAGAAAATGGGGTAAAACCTTACTTATAAACTATCTATATCTTCAATAATAAGATATATATCTTTGTTTCACACATAACTTACTGACTTGATTCCTCTGGCTCTGTATCTAAAAATTACACAAATCAATCAACTGTTCCCAATGAATTGAGCATCATTTGTAGCTGTAGTAGCCCAGCTACATGTACCTGAGCCAGGCACAATAACATCCAAATCGGCGTCCCATAGGAGCTAACTAGACAGTGCACTAACCAACTGTCTAGAAAGAGTCGACTCTATCTTTGGTGTCGGTTGAGTTAGTCCTGGGTAGCTGGGCTACTATAGCTAGTTCTAATAATAAAACCCTCTAATACTTGCCAGGGTTTTAACTAATAATAAAACCCTCTAATACTTGCCAGGGTTTTAATGGGGTCCCATTGAACATAATGGAGCAGCCGCCTGAAATTTACGAGCTAAGTTTGAGTGTGTTTAGTGCGATTTTAAGTCGCTGTTACTTTCACGGTGAATTCATGATATTACCTAATTTTTTTTTAGTTTTAATCACAAAATCCTATTTTAATATAAATTTGATCTTGAACTTTATAGTAAAGTTCAGGATCAACATGGAAAAAGTGACAATATTATCTTCAAAACTTTAAATATGAATTAATGGAAGCTAGAGCGTTTCAAAGTATTCCCGACTTTCCTTATCCATTTTAAGTCTTGTAAGGGCTAAACATAAAATTTTGACTTGCTCCATTACGGGTAATGGGGCTCCTTTGTAGCTTCGCCTGATCTAAAAGATGTCAAAGAAGATACATTATTGCAGCTACTGGGCTACATGTAATAACTGGAAGTATGATAGGTTTATAGTCAGCTTTCACCACTGACCAGTTGAACTAGGGATTTCTGAAGTATTGTTTTGTCTCAGAGCTCTAGAGGTCAATTTATATTTTGTTATCATATGTCCTCATGTCAGCTCCAAATTATCTACAGATTTGTAGCTCTTATGGGGCTATCTTGGTCTTGATAGTTTATAGGATGATACATTCCATGATGTCTGAAGACAGTACATGTAGTTCACCACACACACTTCAATCTGTTTTTTTTTAATTTTTGGCAGAGAAAATTTCAAAAAGGAGCATCAAGAGCTTTGGAATGACAGCTATTTTATATATTAATGTATGAGATGAACATGATTGCCATAAAAGCTGATGTAAAAACAAAAATAAAATCCATTCCATCATGTCCATTGATTATTTGGATCAAGGGGACAAGATAATTTTGGGCTATGTGTTACTATTTCCTGCAGTTTTTCTGCATGCACAGACATTGTCAAAAACTTCTGAAAAATCTGAATGTTTCCAACAGAAGGATTTTTCTTCCATGGTATTTTAGTTCTTGTGCAATTTGGCAGACTTTTTACATGTAAATATTGAAGAGCTTGCTACGCTGTACAATGTACATGTAGTAACATTTTTGCGAGCCAGCAAAACAAAGTCAGCAAATTCCACAAGATTCAAAATATGTCAGATGATAAAACCTTTTTGTGACTTTAAGACTCAGTAAAATTGGGGTTCTTTGACAATAATTAGTTGTTGGAGCAATTGGTTATCTAATGGGGTAACAGACAAATGGATTGTTCGAGGTATGGGCTGTTGGCCATACAAATTGATAATTGATTGTCCTAATAATGCTTGGTACTTTTTGACTTGCATGAAACATGACAGGAAATCCAAACAAATTTTGCCCATCTGTGGTCCAAAAGTATCTTTTGCTTTATGAAACTACAGCATTTACATTTTTACATTAGCCTTATTAAAATGACATGTGTAATGATCCCTCCACCATCTATTAAAATTCTCATACATCATGTAATATCAAAATGGCAATGAAATGAAAAAAAAGGATATTTAATCCAAAATTTTAATTTTGTAAAATGCTTAAGTTCATTTTCATTTATTTTTGTAGGAAGTGTGAGATTTGTCATGAGAATGAATTTAAGTATAAATGTCCTCGATGTAATGTGAAGACATGTTCATTAACATGTGTAAAGCAGCACAAAAAGGACACTAGCTGTAGTGGTATTCGAGACAAAACAGAATTTGTGGACATGAAAGAATTTAATGATAGACATCTTCTTAATGGTTTGTAAAACTGAAGTTTTTTTGTTAAGGTTAATTTGTACTACTACAGTAACATGTTGTAGTACTAATATGTATCATATAATCTTAAATTGACACACACAAAAGAACGTCAACGTTATGCCGCGGTTTATGTAAGGTCACGTCTCTATGGCATGTTTGTATAGCAATGCACATGTCATCTTTTTCTGCCATCACCATATTCCAGATAAGCTGGTTACCAAGCGAGCTAAATATTCAAACCTATCCGAGTCAATAACTTGTAGCTTTATATTACCTTCTCGAACCCAGATACTTCAAATGTCGAATTATTCTTCCCTATCCTCAAGAGCCTTCATATCTCATTAGTTCACCACTAGCTTCTAAACCCTGTGATCATGTTCCCTACCACCATCACTGGAGATCGAATCATGGCTGTCCCGGTGACAAGCCAGGTCATTACCAAATGAGCTAAAGATTTAAACCTCTAGCCAGGTCAATAACTTGTGGATTTATATTGCCTACTGGAATGCAGGTATTTGAACTGTCCTTTAACACCATGTATTGAATTTATTTTAAGATTTGCTTTTTTCCAGATTATAGATTATTGGAAGAAACTGGAAGAGTGATTGACAACACATCTAGAGACAACCTAAAAAGAACCAGAGCACAGCCAAATTTTGTAAGTATCATTGATGGGAGGATTTGCTTAATGCTGTCTTATCAATTATGTCTCCCCCCACTTTTGTGGGGAGACATATTGTTTTTGTCGTGTCCGTCCATCCGTCCGTCTGTCGGTCCCTCCGTCTGTCCGGCACAAAGTTTAACTCCTCTGAAACTACTGAACCAAATTCAAAGAAACTTGGTGTGTAGGAAGAACACCATATTTAGTTGTGCACATTACCAGGAAATTTTGATACTAAAATTTTTGTGGGAGTTATGGCCCTTTGAACTTAGAAAATTGCTGAAAATCCTCATTTATCATCTTATCAGGGCACCTCCTCTGAAACTACTGAACTGAATTCAACGAAACTTGGTATATAGGAAGGACACCATATGTAGTTGTGCATATTCCCAGGAAATTTTGATCCTCAAATTTTTGTGGGAGTTATGGCCCTTTGAACTTAGAAAATTGCTGAAAATCCTCATTTATCATCTTGTCAGCGCAACTCCTCTGAATTTACTGAACCGAATTCAACGAAACTTGGTATATAGGAAGGACATCATATGTAGTTATGCATGTTACCAGAAAATTTTGATCCTCAAAATTTTGTGGGAGTTCTGGTCCTTTGAGCTTAGATATTTTTGGGAAAATGGGGGGAGACATCGTTTTTGTAGGCAAAAACAAATTTTAATTTTCATTTGGTTCCAGTCCAAAACATTAGTTAGTTGATGGCAGTTGTACTTGTTATAAGCTCTGATCTTTTTCATCAATTGATTAATTTATACTCTATGTACATGCATGTAATTTTGCCAAACAGAAAATCCTTGATGTAGTTTAACTTATGCATCTGGCCACAATTGTTTGTGAACACTAATACCATAAAATCATAAAGGGTTCAGATGTAAAATTTGACATGATCATAAACTATAATTTGAAGACATTATTAAGTTTGACTTACTAGTACCTGATAAAAATGATCAGCTATTATATAAATCTGTCGTAAACTAATTTTCATTTTCTTTGTATTAAGGCTACTTTCAATTAACTTCATTTATACTTTTACATTATTTTAGCTAAAGATGCTACATAAACAAGCTAAGAAAAGAAAAATAGACCTGAGGTGCATGCCTTATCCTATGGACAAAAGAAAAAACAATTTTACAACTTTTAACATTAAGTAAGTATCATGACATGCTGGCAGAAATAGGATATTTCTTGGAAATATTTGGCTATGTGTAGCAATAACCTTGCTATTCTTGCTTCATAGCATGTTTGTGTTTTTGTTTGTTAAGGACTAATGTCCTTTTCCAAGCACTTGGGCCATATGGGGTGGTCAGTTCTAATGGTGGAGGAAAATGCTGTTATTATCCCTGAGTCAAATGGAGTTGAGTAGGGGATATAGTGTATGGTATGTTCTTTCATTAGTCATGTTAGTACAAAATGGTTTTCATTTGTGTCAATAACTTTAAACTACAACTGTCATGACTATACCCAAATAAGGTCATTGTGACCTACATTTCAACATGAATGACTCGGGTTAAGGTTTGGTTAAGGTTCATTTATCAGCAACTGCATGTAAAAGGGGGATACTTGGTCTGTTGGTACATCTTGGTAGAAACAAACATTCGTTCCAGAATAAGGTCACCTTCACCTACTTTTTTTGCATGAATGACAGAATAAAGCTTAAGTTATGGTCCAAATCCAAGGGATTGTGGTCATTGTGGTAGAGGGATGATATTTGATCAGAAACCAACATATGTACCAAAATAAAGTTACTTTTACTTACATTTAAATGTTAATGGGAAGGGGAATGGGAATGAGCTGTCACGTGCAACTACTTTTCTTTGATTAAAATCATAGGATTTTGTTACATCAGCCTACAGATCAGATATATACTACAAAACCATATATGTGAAATATGATTAATACATATAATACTTTAAGCAAATTTGAAATTCACCATGGGTTGGCAATATTTGTTGAAGTTATGGCCCTTTGACCAAAAAATTAAGTCTGGGTGGAGGGCCTTAAACTTGTAACTGTTGATGTTTAGGTGTTACATGTGTATAGTCCTATTTATGTTTTTGATTTTAGAACACAATCAATCCTGTGGCAAATTAAATGGATTTTCTCAAAATGTGATACCAGCTACACAGATGTAAGGTATAATTTCATGATTTTGAATGATGATAAGTATTTCTGTTAGTATATATATTGTAAAAATAGATATGATAATGATAATAAGATTTTGAATAAGTTTTCCTGGTACAACATACATAACAAAGTGACAATTTAAAAATCCAAAATGGAAGACAGCCAGCTGCCTTCAATGTGACCAGTGTTTGCTTCCTGTTCTTTTGTATTGACACAGAATAAAAAAGTTATGAAACATAAGATTCAATACCGATCCCATATCTTTGTATGTACATCTACACATTTTCTCACTTGAAAAAGTTGTGAATAAAATAATTTTTCTTCTTCTTAACATTTTTTTCTATTTCAACTTGTGCTCAAACTATTTTGCATCTTATCCTTCTCTATTTTGTTACAGAATATCAGATCATTCTATTTTAAAAGATTTATTAAAGAAATATATTGACCCAAAGGAATCTGACCCAGTTCTGAGACAAAGGTTAAAAGTTTATAATTGTGAGGGACTTGACAATTGTGATGTTTACATCAAAGAAGAAGGAAGTCCTGCCAATAGTCAGAGGTTAGTAGAACATTGGCCGTGTTCGATATTCCCTCCCTAGGCAGCCTGGGTAGATTATTTTTCCCGGTTTGAAATAATATGGAGTAGGCATTGCCTAAATGCGAGCATAGCTAAAAGGGACATATTTGTCTTTATAGTCTTGTTTGTTTTTGTACCCTTGTCTTACCAAAAAGTGTGAATGAGTGGACAGAAATTATTTTTGTGTTGGATCTACTCCGGGCATCTACTCAAGTTGGATATTCAGAATCAGAAGCAGACGAACATTGTAGTGCACGACCTTTGGTTCATTTTAATTACACAAAATTCATAAGTTTATTTGGTAAACAAGTTTTTCCATTTCTAACAATCTTTTTCATATATATTTTTATACGACCGCAAAAAATTTGCGGACGTATTATGGTATGATGCTGTCGTCGTCGTCGTCGTCTGTTAACTTTTTAGTGTTTCCACAATAACTTTAGTTCCAGTTATCCGATTGCTATGAAACTTTACAATGATGTTCCTTACCATAAAAGGATGCATGGGATTGATTTTGGGGGTCCCCCCATTTTTCGTTTAGAAATTAGGGGCCAAAAAAGGGCATAAAATACTACTTTTTTGTTTGTTTCCACAATAACTTTAGTTCTAGTTGTCCAATTGCTATGAAATTTGACAGTGATGTTCCTTACCATACAAGGATGAATGGGATTGATTTTGGGGGTCCCCCCTTTTTTTGTTTCGAAATTAGGGGCCCAAAAGGGGAAAAAAATTCAAATATTTTACTTGTTTCCACCATAACTTTGGTCCTAGTTGGCCTATTGCTGTGAAATTTGTCAAGAATGTTTCTTACAATAAAAGAATGAACCTGATGAATTTTTGCGCCCCCCTTTTTCTCCGTTGTGTAATTAGGGGCCAAAATAAAAACTTTTTTATTTGTGGTCCGATTTTGAATTTTTTTTTACATGTTTGTTCTTGTCAAATAGCGGATACAAAATTAAGAATTAATTTTTGCGACCCCCCCTTTTTCCCCCTATTACGTAATTAGGGGCCAAACGGGGCCAAAATCGAAACTTTTTTATTTGTGGTCCGATTTTGAAATTTTTTTTTGCAAGTTTATTTTTGTCAAGTATCGAATCCAAATTTGAGAATTTATTTTTGCGACCCCCACCCCTTTTTCACCTGTTACGTAATAAGGGGCCAAAAGGGGCCGAAATTGAAACTTTTTTATTTCTGGTCCGATTTTGAAAATTTTTTTTGCATGTTTGTTCTTGTCAAATAGCGGATACAAAATTAAGAATTAATTTTTGCGACCCCCCCTTTTTCCCCTTATTACGTAATTAGGGGCCAAATGGGGCCGAAATTGAAACTTTTTTATTTCTGGTCCGATTTTGAAAATTTTTTTTGCATGTTTGTTCTTGTCAAATAGCGAATACAAAATTAGGAATTAATTTTTGCGACCCCCCCCCCTTTTTCCCCCTATTACGTAATTAGGGGCCAAATGGGGCTTTTTTATTTGTGGTCCGATTTTGAAATTTTTTTTTGCAAATTTATTCTTGTCAGGTAGCGATTCAAAATTTAAGAATAAATTTTTTGGGCTGTAATCATAATTTAAAAAAAATTCTGGTTCGATTTTTAATTTTTTCCCCAAACATTATTCTTTTAAAGAGTAGAATACAACATTCAAAATTTATATTTTTAGCCCCTGGGTTGAAAGTCCATCAGAGAAGCATGTGTCAAAAACCTTTGTCAGTCCACCATGGGCTGCATGTGTCCAAAACAATAGACTATCCATATTAGGCCTAAAACGTACAGGGTTCAACATGTTGCGGTCGTATCATGCTGCGCTCGGCGAAGCTTTTTATTTATTCATATTTTGTTCTAAATTTCGACATTCAGGGCTATCGCTATCATTTAGTTTCCAATATTTCCATTTGCTCATTTTGGGTCGAGATGGTATGGGGCGATTAAGCTTCGAGACACGTTAGTTTCGTACGTGCATGCATATAACCAAGACGAAACGAGCAGCTTATGTGTATTTATTATTTTAAGAATATTATTTCTTGTAAAAAGCGCAATTTATTATTTTTTTTCTTATAAATTATTTTAACATTTACTCTGGACCTGTAAAAATAATAACCCTTTCCGGACCATAAAAAATCTAAATCAGCATAAGCAAATTTCTCGCGGAAACAAATACCGTAGAGCTCTCCGCTCGAGCGGGCACTTCGTGCCCGCTTGCGAGCTGTGCTCGCTATAAAACAGAACATGGGTGACCTCTATATTGTATGGGTCAATGATCTTTTTAACAAATAACAGTGTACATTCGGAACAACCTAGGTCACATATTATATTATTACATCATTACCCAGGTTGTTCTTGTTCTGCCCCAAGTGAGCGACATTTTTCCTACCTGGGGCTCCCTGGGTTTGAATGTCGAACGCAAGCATACAAATAGCATGAACAGTAAATTTGCAAAGTATATTGCAAAATATTGCATGTGACTCAAAACATAGACTTGCTACAAGTCCCTTTCTAATTATATTAAAGAAATTTCTAATAAAAAATATATATTTAAGGACCATTTAGTATCAAAAGGAAATTAGAGATTTTGTGGCCTCTCGCCCACAACAATCAGAGATATTTCTTATCAGTGGAATATCATATCTTAACTAGAATATGATTGACTAAACATATAACTTAGAGAGAGACTTGTAGCAAGTCTACACAAAACAAGACAAACATTATTTGAGAATCTGCAACATCAAATACTGTAATTAGAATGGTCACTGAAGTCGTTATTATTTTTAGTGTGACATAATAGTAACTGCTTCACATTGTGTATTCAGCCATATGGACACAATAACCTGGTAAGAGTTGATTGTTAGATGATCATATCTGATATTTTTATTGGTCAATTTTGCAATTTTTGATACAAAAAACCAAGGGTGATAAGCACACAGAATGTGCCTTTGTATGATCATATCTCATGTTTTTTTAAAAGTTATTAAGGATAAGAAAGTTCAAGAATAGAATTTGGAGTACTTATATACATGTGTAGCAAGTACCAGTAGTAATTTGATTAGAATATACATGTATTATGAATGGTTTTTTTTCAGATATCTGAAGTTAGACAAAGAGAAATCAGTGTTGGACAATCTAGCTGGTCTTACATTAGTGGAATATCCCACGCTTTATATAGACTATGGTGTTTCTCCACAGAATACCATTGAAGAAAAAGGTAAAAATGTAGTTGTGTAAAGTTAATAAATTTGAATTATATTCAACTTATATCTCAATTTTTGAAACTTTTTAATTAGAAGTGCATTTAAAACTAGAGGCTCCCAGGAGCCTGAATCGCTCACCTGGTCCTTAAGGCATAATGGTCTCTTCTTTAATGGGTCAAGTCCCAACTTAGACACAACAGTGACTTTCCTGAGTCTAAATGAGCTGAACATTAAAGCAAGCCCCACCTTTCCTCTATCTGCAATAGTTTTTATTCAACAGGGCAAAAAACATGAAAAAATGCTATTTTTGACCTTAAAAGGACCATTACTCCTATAAGGGCTTATCTGACAACTTCATCCCTATCGAGATTTTTGTAAAGCTTAATGAGCTAAACATTAAAGCAAGCAACACCTTTTCTCTATCTGCAATAGTTTTCATTCTATAGGGCAAAAACATGAAAAAACGCTATTTTTGACCTTAAAAGGGCCATAACCCCTATAAGGGATCATCTGACAGCTTCGACCCAATGGAGACTGTTGTAAAGCTTAATGAGCTCAACATTTAAGCAAGCAACACCTTTTCTCTATCTGCAATAGTTTTCATTCTATAGGGCAAAAAACATGAAAAAACGCTATTTTTGACCTAAAAAGGACCATAACCCCTATTAGGGGTCATCTGACAACTTCAACCCAATGGAGACTTTTGTAGAGCTTAATGAGCTGAAGATTTTAGCAGGCAACAGCTTTTCTTTGTCTGCAATAGTTTTCATTCTATAGGGCAAAAACATGAAAAAACGCTATTTTTGACCTTAAAAGGGCCATAACCCCTAATTGGGATCATCTGACAACTTCGACCCAATGGAAACTTTTGTAGAGCTTAATGAGCTGAACATTTTAGTAGGCAACAGCTTTTCTCTATCTGCAATAATTTACATTCTAAAGGGCAAAAACATGAAAAAACGCTATTTTTGACCTTAAAAGGGCCATACCCCAATTAGGGGTCATCTGACAACTTCGACCCAATGGAGACTTTTGTAGAGCTTAATGAGCTGAACATTTTAGCAGGCAACAGATTTTCTCTATCTGCAATAGTTTTCATTCTATAGGGCAAAAACATGAAAAAACGCTATTTTTGACCTTAAAAGGGCCATAACCCCTAATAGGGGTTATCTGACAACTTCGACCCAATGAAGACTTTTGTAGAGCTTAATGAGCTGAACATTTTAGCAGGCAACAGCTTTTCTCTATCTGCAATAGTTTTCATTCTATAGGGCAAAAACATGAAAAAACGCCATTTTTGACCTCAAAAGGGCCATAACCCCTATTAGGGATCATCTGACAACTTCGACCCAATGGAGACTTTTGTAGAGCTTTTGATTCTGAAGAGCCTAAGATCCTTCAGATTTTTTCTATATGTTCTAGTTTTTAAGTTATAAGTCTTTGAATGTGATTTTACCCTATGTTCTATTTTTAGTAACAGCGGCCATGTTTGTTATCAAATCATAAAGCCGAACACAATTTTTAAACATCATGCCCTGATTAATACTTGGGCCAAGTTTTGAAAAATTCCATTCAGTGGTTTCAGAGAAGAAGATTTTTGAAAAAGTAACGGACGAACGACGGACGGACGACGGACGGATGGCGATGACAATAGCTCACTTGACCCTTCGGGTCAGGTGAGCTAATAAAACTTGAATTTCAACCTTCTTATTGGTCCTAATTCTTTTGAAAAGTAAAGTCTGACAAATACACATTCATTTTCTTTGAAATGGTCATTTGAATTTTATGCTAATTATTGTATTTCTATGTCAACATGGTGATAAGGAGATCTTAAGTTTTCACAATAAATGGTTAAAAATTTATGTACATGATGTCTTTACATTGTAATTTTCAAATTACAGACAATATGTGTACATGAAAATATATATTTACTTTCTAGGAGAGAAAGGATGACAATGAATTACATCTTCACTTTTGGTACCAGATGCAATAAAGAAGGGGACACAGTGAGAGCACAAGATAAAGCCTATGTGTAACATGGAAGTGTTTAAAGTAAAAGAAGATGTTTTAATTCCTGCATTAGAAAGATCCGAAATTTTACCTATGAATGTCATTCCAACATTTTGTTTTATTTGTTATCCTTTGTTACTGTAAAATATTATGGAAAGGCTTAAACAGTGTACAAAGTATCTTTTTGAATTTGAAAGAGTAGTGACCATATAAGGAAAAAAATATGTATTTTTCTACATCTGGCATTTGTTTTTGTAATATTTGTTTATATGATATTATATTTTGTTATTGAACTTTTGTGTTTTTGTTTAAGTCATTTTTTTTTATATGTATATTAAAATTTTTCACTATGAAATGCCAAAATTTAATATCCTTTTTAGCTCACCTGGACCTTCGGTCCAGGTGAGCTATTACCATCACTTGGCGTCCGTCGTCGTCCGCATCGTCGTCGTCGTCGTCCGTTAACAATTTTTAAAAAATCTTCTTCTCTGAAACTGCTGAACAGAATTTCTTCAAACTTGATATGATTGATCCTAAGGGTGTCCTGCACAAAAATTGTGTTCTGTATTTTGATCCGTCAAAAAACATGGCCGCCGTTGCTAAATATAGACCAGGGGGGTCAGACTACTGTTTTTGGCTTGTAAATCAAAAAGTATAAGAGATAGATGAAATCTGATGCCACGATACTGCTTCAGCATCAAAAGCGCTACAAAAGTCTTTATTGAGTCGAAGTTGTCAGATGACCCCTTATGGGAGTTACGGCCCCTTAAAGGTGAAAAATATCATTTTTTCATGTTTTTGGCCTATGGAATGAAAACTATTGCAGATAGAGAAAAGCTGTAGCTTGCTTAAATGTTCAGCTCATTTAGCTCTACAAAAGTCTCCATAAGGTCAAAGTTGTCAGATGACCCCTTATAGGGGTTATGGCCCCTTAAAGGCAAAAAACAGAGTTTTTGGCCTGTAGAATGAAAACTATTGCAGATAGAGAAAAGCTGTAGCTTGCTTAAATGTTCAGCTCCTTTAGCTCTACAATAGCCTCCATAGGGTCGAAGTTGTCAGATGACCCCTTATAGGGATTACGGCCCCTTAAAGGCAAAAAATAGTGTTTTTGGCCTATAGAATGAAAACTATTGCAGATAGAGAAAAGCTGTTGCTTGCTTAAATGTTCAGCTCATTTAGCTCTACACAAGCCTCCATAGGGTCGAAGTTGTCAGATGACCCCTTATAGGGGTTACGGCCCCTTAAAGGCAAAAAATAGTGTTTTTGGCCTATAGAATGAAAACTATTGCAGATAAAGAAAAGCTGTTGCTTGCTTAAATGTTCAGCTCATTTAGCTCTACACAAGTCTCCATATGGTCGAAGTTGTCAGATGACCCCTTATAGGGGTTACAGCCCCTTAAAGGCAAAAAATAGTGTTTTTGGCCTATGGAATGAAAACTATTGCAGATAGAGAAAAGTTGTTGCTTGCTTAAATGTTCAGCTCATTTAGCTCTACAAAAGTTTCCATAGGGTCAAAGTTGCCAGATGACCCCTTATAGTGGTTACGGCCCCTTAAAGGCAAAAAAAAGTGTTTTTGGCCTAAAGAAAGAAAACTTTTGCAGATAGAGAAAAGATGTTGCTTGCTTAAATGTTCAGCTTAATTAGCTCTACAAAAGTCTTTTTAGGGTCGAAGTTGTCAGATGACCCCTTTAAGGGGTTATGGCCCTTTAAAGGTGAAAAATAGTGTTTTTTGCTTTGGAATGAAAACTATTGCAGATAGAGAAAAGCTTTTTATTGCTTAAACATTCAGCTCATTTAGCTATACAAAAGTCTTCAAAGGGTTGACATTAAGACCAGGTGAGCGATTCAGGCTCCTGGGAGCCTCTTGTTTCAAGAAAGTATATTTTGCAGTGATGAGTAGATTTGTTTTGGTTCCCTTTCTTTTGTGAAAATATAGGACTAGAGAAATTAGCTCTCTGTCTGTTCAACTGAAATTTGTTTTGAACACCAATAGAGATTTCATGAAAATTAAACATATTTTAGCTTGTGAGGTAGAAAAGAAACCTATTGATATGGTGGTCAATTTGCCAAAGGTCAAGGTCAAAAGTTTTGAAAATTACAATTTTTAGACTGATATTGTTTTTTCCAATTTTAGACTGATATTGGTTTTTTCCAAGCATAACTGAACTTTTGAATTTCATAAAACTTACAGCTTATAAGGTAAGAAAGAACATCATTATGGAAAGGACATGTATAATTGGGCAGTCAAATGTTGAAAGTCCAAAAGGTGAAAGGCAAAATCAATAAACATGAAGGAGAACATCAAAAAGAAAAAGACAACATAAAAACATACAAAAACAACTGAATAGCAATAGAAATAGTCATAACAAGAGTAAACTCAGGTGCTCAGAGAAAGCATCTGCTTGTAGCAATATGCCTGTTGTATTGATTATGGTCAATTCAGCATGTCAAAAACACTAAAACCCAACATTTTTATGTCACCTGAAATGTGTTGTAGAAGCAACATGTAGGGGTTACTTAAGCACCATCTGTCATCTTGCGTTGTCCTGGGTTGTCACAGTTTTCTAGGGAACTACATGTCACAACCTCTTGATATTTGATATGTAATTGATATAATATAGAATGGATATGGTGAGCTGCAAAGTTAGAAAGGGGTGTCCTTGTGCCAACAGTGATGAAAATCATCTTTTTAAAGCCGTTGACACCAAAATCCTGCATGGGGTTGAGCTGGAATCGAACCCATACTCTGTCATCTATGGTAACTTCGCCTGCACTGTGTCCAGTGCCCTAGACCACTAGACCACCTAGGCTAGATTAAAATCTAGCTTTCGGTTGCCCAGTTAAGCCTCCTCGTAGACAATCTAGGGTTGTAACACAGTACACGATGAACATTAGGTGGGTAGGGAGAGAAAGATAGAAAATTGGTCGCAACTGGTATAGTAATAGAAGTATATACATATAAATGGTGTTGCGTACAGCTCTGTAAAGTAATTGATATAATATAAAATGGATATGGTGAGCTGCAAAGTTAGAAAGGGGTGTCCGTGTGCCAACTGTGATGAAAATCATCTTTTTAAAGCCGTTTACACCGGAAAATCCAGCATGGGGTTGAGCTGGAATCGAACCCATACTCTGTCATCTATTGCAACTTCGCCTGCACTGTGTCCAGTGCCCTAGACCACTAGACCACCTAGGCTAGATTAAAATCTAGGTTTCGGTTGCCTAGTTGAGCCTCCTTGTAGACAATCTAGGGTTGTAACATAGTACACGATGAACATTAGGTGGGTAGGGAGAGAAACCTGGAGAATTGGTCGCAACTGGTATAGTAATAGAAGTATATACATATAAATGGTGTTGTGTACAGCTCTGTAAAGTAATTGATATAATATAAAATGGATATGGTGAGCTGCAAAGTTAGAAAGGGGTGTCCGTGTGCCAACTGTGATGAAAATCATCTTTTTAAAGCCGTTTACACCGGAAAATCCAGCATGGGGTTGAGCTGAAATCGAACCCATACTCTGTCATCTATGGCAACTTCGCCTGCACTGTGTCCAGTGCCCTGGACCACTAGACCACCTAGGCTAGATTAAAATCTAGGTTTCGGTTGCCTAGTTGAGCCTCCTTGTAGACAATCTAGGGTTGTAACATAGTACACGATGAACATTAGGTGGGTAGGGAGAGAAACCTGGAGAATTGGTCGCAACTGGTATAGTAATAGAAGTATATACATATAAATGGTGTTGTGTACAGCTCTGTAAAGTAATTGATATAATATAAAATGGATATGGTGAGCTGCAAAGTTAGAAAGGGGTGTCCGTGTGCCAACTGTGATGAAAATCATCTTTTTAAAGCCGTTTACACCGGAAAATCCAGCATGGGGTTGAGCTGGAATCGAACCCATACTCTGTCATCTATTGCAACTTCGCCTGCACTGTGTCCAGTGCCCTAGACCACTAGACCACCTAGGCTAGATTAAAATCTAGGTTTCGGTTGCCTAGTTGAGCCTCCTTGTAGACAATCTAGGGTTGTAACATAGTACACGATGAACATTAGGTGGGTAGGGAGAGAAACCTGGAGAATTGGTCGCAACTGGTATAGTAATAGAAGTATATACATATAAATGGTGTTGTGTACAGCTCTGTAAAGTAATTGATATAATATAAAATGGATATGGTGAGCTGCAAAGTTAGAAAGGGGTGTCCGTGTGCCAACTGTGATGAAAATCATCTTTTTAAAGCCGTTTACACCGGAAAATCCAGCATGGGGTTGAGCTGAAATCGAACCCATACTCTGTCATCTATGGCAACTTCGCCTGCACTGTGTCCAGTGCCCTGGACCACTAGACCACCTAGGCTAGATTAAAATCTAGCTTTCAGTTGCCTAGTTAAGCCTCCTCGTAGACAATCTAGGGTTGTAACACAGTACACGATGAACATTAGGTGGGTAGGGAGAAAAAGATAGAGAATTGGTCGTAACTGGTATAGTAATAGAAGTATATACATGTATATTGATACATTGTGTTGTCATCTTTGTCTTTGTTTTTTTGGAGAGTGTTGGAAGTGGGGTGACTGCAAAATTTGAATGCATATCTTTTATATTAAACAAGTCATTAGCAATTTAATTTTTTATTTATAGACTATCTTTATTTTGAATTTGTTCAAGATAAATTCAAATTAAACAATAGAACAAAGTAACATTTTGTGACAATAAATTGTTGAGATAAAATACAGAACTAGAGGTTGATAAGGCCATGATATAATAAATACCAGATTCTCATCCAAATTTCATGAAAATATAGGGCAGACAGGCAAATTTTATTTTTTATTTTTTATCCATTTTGGTCAAATATTCTGTCATTTTGAAATAAAATAAACAAAATTTGCCAAAAAATCAAAATAAAATTTTTTGAGGGGTGGAAAAAATCGGGGCGGGAGGGGATGAGAATCTAGCATATCTTTTTATAACGGACTAAATTGTAAATCTAATGGCACAAATCATTGATCTTTTTTAAAGAAAAATTTCAGAATCAGACATTTTTTGTTTTATAAAATTACAGGTTTATTAAACACATCACAAAGATGTTCATGTACAAATGTACTTGAATCCAAGTTAAATAAAAATGTACTTTTTTATAAAAATCCAAGTAAAACAAATTTTCTGTTTGAGTTTGTAACATTACAATAAATAGTATACAAGTTCTTTATTCTTAACAAAACCATTTTATAAATAAGACCAAGTAGCAATGTTCTTATAATAAAGGGTTGAGAAGATTGATTTCATGTTAAATGCCATTAAAAAATTATATGCTTCTCAAAAATTAAACTTTACAAACAAAGACTCACTAAATTTAAACCACAGAGAAATAATATTATAGTACAGTAAATGGATCTCTTTTTACAGTTCATTGGAAGTGAAACATTGAAATAAAAAAAAATATTTATACAACATCTATAGAATAATATGTCACATTGTTGATCAACAAAGGAAGCCATGGAGCCTAAGAGCATGGATCAAAATATCTCATTAAGGATGATGGAGGGTCAGCTATTCAGATTTTTGACATTTTTTTTCGGAATCCTCGGGTTTTTTCCATCAAAATAAGGCAAAAAAGTTTTCCACGGTAACCCCTATTTTTCTTTTGTGTAAGGTCTTCATTACATCATAAATATCTGTTTTACAAATTTATTTCAAATTCTAATCACTTTTACAAAGGTTTAAACAGCTAAAATATACTAATGATAAAGCTATGAAAAAGATAGAGAAAACCTTTTCCCGCCAAATTTTGAACTCTTATTATCTTTAAAACGAGCACGGTAAGCTATCAAAAGTTTTAGCTTACTTTGTATTTTTAAGTATTCCCTTATTATTTAAGGCCTTAATTTCAAAACTTCAACACTTAAAAAGTCACCCTCGAACATCCTTAATGGCAGTTGTATGTCAGCTGCATTTTACATGTTTAGACAACAGAAAGAAGAAAAGTAACTGATATAAAATGGCTTTACAACTGGTAGTTCTATTTTAGGAAGACGCATGCAAAAGATCAGATGACCCAAATGTACTATACTTTCCTGGAAAACTGGCAGAACTGTTTATTAAAGTATCACAGGACACAAGACAACTAATTCTGTGAAAATGACATCATATGTCGCTAAGCAACATAACAAATAATCAAATATATAAATAAATTGACAAAACAGGAAATTATTTACAAAGAGTGAAGTTCTATCAATATGATGCATTTGAATTTTACATGACACTTTTAGAATAACAATTACTAAATAAATTTTAATTTCTTTTTTAATACATGTATTCAGTTAAGTTAGCATTTTTCAAATGTTAGCTCACTTTATGCATGCTTTGTTATTCAATTTTTTTTGGAAAATCAACTTATAATAAGCAGCCTTTGACGAGATTCAAAAATGTATTATTCAATAATTGTATTTTTTGTTTTGGAATATTTGATAGATCATTCTTTATCATATTTGTAATTTAGACGAAAACAATAAGTAGCTGAAAATATTCTCAGTCCTAGAACTCCAACATTTACATACATGCATACTCATTTACTTAAATATGATTCACCTTTTACATTTTAAAAATTCTATCTTTATCACTGAGTTATATCTTAAAAGTAAAGATTAAACAAATACAGACAAGCAGATAGCTATGTCTTAATTATAGAGTAATGCATTTTTCATTTCCTCCTTTAAAAAAGGATGAAGGATAAAAGTGAAAGAATCCAACCAAGGAGTTAATTTTTATGGTGAAAGGGGCACAACTCTGACAAAAATGTTCAAATATTGCTGAATTTTCATCTACAATCACAATAAAAAATATGCTTTCTGATGTACATTATTAATCCTTATAAACTATTCTCAATCTACATGAGATTTTTAGTATTCTGCAAAGGGTCATGCATAGTTAACTGTACAGGTACACTGTAAAGGGCAGTTATAAATAATACAAATGTATATCCCTCTTAACACTTTTAATGTACCACTAACTTCTAAATACCCATAGAATACAGTTTTTATACATGTATGAGGTATACATGTTCTTATCACTTTATACACCTCCCATTCATGTCATACAAAATAGAATATGCCTCAAATGGCAGAGAGTACAATAACAAAAGGTTTAAATAAGCCTTCTTTTGACAACTATTGAAAAAAGTTAGATTTCTATTATGTAAACATAAAGGCTTAACGCTTGATCATACAATGACATAACATTTCAAGATCGGTCCTCTCTTAATCTAGAAAAATAAAATTTGAAGACTGACAATAACTATAAACAGAACATTCAAACATTCTGGACTAAAAAAAAAAAAACAAAACAAAAACACAAATTTACATTGTACATATTCTAAAACAAACAATAAATTAATGAATAAGAAGAAATGCCTTTCTAACATAGCTAATGGTTTTCTTAAACATGTTAAATACATGGTGTTAAAAAATCTATACATATACACACAAAAAATATTACATCAAGTGAAAATAACTCATTAAATTTCATAATCTCAAGGTTTCAAATATTTAATCATTTAAGTTTATCCCCATATCAAGGGCAAATCCAGTAATTTTTTAAAGAAGTGGTTATTCCAAAGGTCTACTGACTACAAAAAAGGGGGAGGTTCTATGTCATCTAAAAAGCATTTACATTATGTACTGTGTACCCCTTATGATTACCCTTTTAAGATCAACACACACAGTGTAAAGTAACTTATGTATAAATGTTTTATCATGATCAGAAATATACCAAATACACAATATTTAATCCTTTAAAAGATCTGTGAAATTCAAAAATGGCTTCAATTACCATGTTTACTTAAACCAGAAGAAGGTCATCAACTGACCTGAAAATTAATTCCACATTATGGGACCTCAGTCATGCTGATGCTGCATACCAAATATAAAGAGGCTGCGATTTGCTTTATGCTTTCTCAATTTGACCCTTGCATCCTTTAATTAAATTGAGGAACGGAGGCGGCCCTTAAGTCATGATTGTTTCCACTTTATTTGTCTATATGTCCTTCTGTCAATTTTTTGTGAGTGCTAAAACTCTAAAAAACTATAACATGTATAAGGGGTACAGATTTGAAATACACTGTATTACATAGTGAATAAATATCATTTGAAAAATTGCATATTAAAAATGTCATGAAAATCTGTCAAATAATTTTGGAACAACTCAGGTTTTTTGCCAATCTGACTTTTTAGGCATTCAAATTGGATAAACAACAACAATATTGGGATTATACTGTGCTACAACTGGTGACAACAATTGCTATCATTATTTTTTAATAAATTAGACAAGCAATCATTTTCTAGTGGTGATTGAATTCAATCTTAAAAAAAACATCCAAAATTTAGTGATACAGTAATGACTAAAATAATGTGAATGAACATTGCACCAAAAGTTATAATCATGAATATTTCTAAACATGCTGTAATATTTCTCCTCTCTTTTACACAAACATGTATTTTTAATCACAAATACATGTACAATGTAATATAAACTTATGATTGGTCCAACTAACATTTCCATAGAAGCACTATATATCTTAAGTCTCATATTTTTGTAACTATAATCAGGCAAGACTTAATATCCTAATTGTCTAAAAATAGACCATGTCCAAACTCTAACAGGTAAATGCTATATATAGTATCCATCAATAGAGCACTCCTATCTCATCACAGAATAATTCTATAAATAGAGCACTATGGTGGACGTCATAATGAGAGATTAATCATGTGACTTGTTCATCATAAAACAAAGAAAAATACCAGTATCACAATTAGAATTCCTATCAATACAAATATAGCTATCCACTGTCTTCTGTCTGAAATGAAGAAAATTATATAAATACAATGGAAAACATTTGTATGTATCAAGATACACTTTAAGATAAAATTGCATAGAATAATCCCCTTGAATATAGCTAAAGGTATATTTATTTGTAGTTTTAAAATATTACGACTTTTTTTGCTTTATTCAAGTTGGATTGTATTTAATAGTATGTGAGCAATGTTAACATATGTCAAATCATATCCCACAATATATGAAACCAAAAATCTCACCATCATCTACATGATGTACTGAATAATAATAGATGCTGCATACCAAAAACATGAAAATTGATAAATAGTTGCTAGGAAAATTATTATAACCATATTTTTCCTGTCTGTCTGCTGCTGTCTTTATAACACAGGCTTTCACTTTGTGAAATCAGGCAAAATTTTTAATTCTTTCTTATCTTTCATTAACAGATTTTATAAAAAGATCAGGTTATCATGGAAGAAAAGACAATTGAAATAGAAGATAATGAGATGTGGAATAAACATACACTTCACAAATCAACATGAATCTAACAGCAAAATGTGCCTATGAGCCACAGGATGGCCCTCTCGTTCTTGAAATATCATAGACCCTCAATGTGTATAACCTTGGTTATGGACCTTAACCAAAGTCGTTCATGCATAAAATATAGGTCACAGTGACCTAATATCTAGTGGATGGTGACCCATCTAGTGATGAAATATCATTTACTTCCAACAACTAGTATCTTAACCAAGAACTAAACCAAAGTCATTCATGCATAAAATATAGGTCACAGTGACCTAATCTTAGTGTGGTGTTGGCCTACCCAGACCCATCTAGTGGTGAAATATCATTGACCCCCAACATCTAGTATCCGAGTAATGAACCTAACTTAACCAAAGTAATTCATGCGTAAAATATAGGTCACAGTGACCTTATTTTTAGTGGGTGGTGCCACCTAACCCAAGACACTTCTTGTGGTGAAATATCATTGACCCCAAACATCTAGTATCAGAGTAATGGACCTTAACCAAGAACTTAACCAAAGTCATTCATGCGTAAATTATAGGTCACAGTGACCTTATTTCTAGTGGGTGGTGTCACCTAACCCAAGACATGTCTAGTGGTGAAATATCATTGACCCCCAACATATAGTATCATAGTTATGGACCTCAACCAAGAATTTAACCAAAGTCATTCATGCATAAAATATAGATCACAGTGACCTAATTTCTAGTGGTTGGTGTAGCCCTACCCAAGACCCATCTAGTGGTGAAATACCATATAAGTAGTTATTTTCGCGGTGATTTGAATTTCGCTTTATTCGCGGCAGTCGTTGGAATGCGAAAATTAGAATACACGAATTATTAATCCATCATATTAAAGTAAAAATAAGAATATAAAACCACAAAAATCACATTACCCGAAAATAAAAACACCCCGTTTTACACCAAAAACGCAAAATTTTCCACACGCGAAAAAAACCACTTATACGGTATCATTGACCCCAAAATCTAGTATCTGAGTAATGGACCTTAACCAAGAACTTAACCAAAGTGTTACAAATGGACGTAGGTACATACGGATGGACGGACAAGGGTAAAACAATATGGCTGTTCCACATACTTGGTCGGGACATAAAAATCCTCAATGGAAAACAGACAGCCGACTTCAAAGTGATGGTTGGTCACTTCTCACTGTTTTGCAACTCCCATATAAATACATGCTGATGTACTTTTTTAGTTTATTACTTTTGGTTATATTCAATATTGAATACTGATTTGTCTAAACAATAAGGCTCTCCCTATTATAGGTATAAGATAATCATAGTTAAAATTTAAGGATGCTTGCTGGTCTTATTTCGAGATTCCTGTCATTTTTCAGAATTCGCTGGTTTTCACCTTCAAAATAGGGTTAATTTTTTGGCCCACAAATCCCCCTATTTTCTTTTTATGAAATTCTTTAATATATCATAAAGAAGTGATTTGTGAAGTTTAATAAAATCCTATTTATTCTGTCATGGGTTTTAACAGATAAATAGTGCTAATGCTAAACCTATGAAAAAGTATGAGAAAACATTTTCCCGCCAAGATTTTTATTATATTATCTTGAAAACGAGGTCAAAAACCAATAAAATCTTTTTTCTTCTTTTATACATATACATGTACCTATTTCCTCTTCATTTGAGGCATCAAATTTGAAACCTATTTATTTTCACTAATAGTAGCAAACATCCTTAAGTTCTATTTCTGCATCTTTTATTTGTTTTATTGTTATATGCTCTTAATATTGATATAGTGTTTGGCATCTTCAACCTTATAGCTTCAGTGTTTTAATGAGTCTATGAATTAGACAAAGGGCATTTTTGACAAAACAAGAATAGACAAAGTGCAGTTTAAGTTCTATTCATACTGCACTAGCTTAGTGTAAAGTATATAAACCTAAAACTGGACATATGCATAACTTTATATAACCCTACCATTGGACATATGCATAACTTTATATAAACCTACCATTGGACATATGCATAACTTTAGCCATTTTCTTCATCGTTACATCCATTCTACTTTCTGTGTGGTCCATTTCTGTATGAAACTCATCTAACATCCTACAGATAAATAAACATGAATACAGTAAAAGCTATTAATGGCTGTTTCAGGAATGACTTTATGGGGAGGGTGTAAGGAGGCATTTTTTCTCTGGACCCACCATGCACAATATCTTTTTATTGAATTTGCTTATGAATTTTCATTACTGTGCCTTTCAAACACTCCAATGTAGACATTTCTGGAATTTTCTCCTGTGTAGAAATTTTTATTAATTCATGAAACTTTATATATGTATTTGTGAAATTTAATTGGTTTAAAGTAGATTTTGACTCAAGATTCGATTGTATCAGGCTTGAAAAAAAATCTTTTCTTCAATGAACTGTAGAGCAATGGAGCTAAAAAAAACTTGTTCTTACATGTACACAGAAGTTTTTATTCTGAACTAAGGTTAATACAAATAAATAATAACAGTTTGCCATTTTAAGCTCTGATGGGGTTAAAATAACCTGCAAGGCTGCAATGTGAATGATTTTTACAATACATTCCCAACCTAAATTTAGTTAAAAATTTATTGAAAACAACGGTTACCTTACTGAAAATATACCTCAAAATTAGCCTATAATTTTTTTAAAGAGACCTTGTGACCTGAGGGTTTACCCTGTAGTAGTCATATTTTTTTTATAAATATCTAACTTACACATTTTGTTCATCCAGTTCGTTGCCAATCTGTTGACTCATATTTTTGAGAGATCCAACACTTTTACTGATCAGATCCATATTCTCATCTTGATTTTTCATTATCAACTGCAAGAAGTACAATATACATGTACAAGACCATGGTAATTAATACAAAGTATAGTGTAAACTATATAAGTACATTCATTAGTAGGCATCTACTCCCGTGGAATAAGTTGCTTTTTTGGTTGGTTATCTCATTCATTTGTTTTAATATTGGGTGTTATTGTGTTTTCATCTTTTAATCTCCTCTTTTATGAAATGTTTGTAGCTGCTTAAGAAGGATTTAGCTCTGAAAGTTTGGACTTTTTTTTTAGTTCTGTTTTATCTTTTTTAAGTTTTGATTTGTGTATTTTGTTTAATGTTAACCTTTAAATTTTCTTTATTTTTTTATTTAAGTTTTCAACAGATATATTGCATCTAGATTTTTGTGGAATATTAGTAACTTAAAATTTGTTGAGAACCTTCTTTCATATTGTGCTGGTTGATGAAAACAACGAAATTAGTACCCATACAAAAAAATAATAGTTTCACAGTAAAAAGCACCAAAATTTCAAACAACCTTTTTTTTTTATGACAAGTCATCAAAATAACATTTATTGTGATTTTGCTACCTGTTGCTGTTGACTGGTATCATCAATATATCTCTGGTTAGATCGTTCCATTTCCTGATCCAACCGTGTGTACTTATCATGTGGTCTGTTTGGTCCATTTGTCAGGAGGGCCTTGAAAAACAAATAAAATCAAAAAATCAAAATAAAATCCTCTTAGAATTGATTAATTTTTGTTGTGTACCTGCAAACAAAAAATAACCAATGTTGAGTTGTTGTTAAAATAACCGTTAGCAAAAATCCTTACCATTGTAAATGCATGGTCAGAAACCAACAGTTGATGATGCCTACTATCTCAAATCATGGAGGAAGAAGGATTTTGGTTTCCATAATGATATGGGTATAAGGACTGTTTTTGAAAATGTAATCCCTAGGTCTCACCTCTTGCAACTTTTTATGTAGGCTAGACAGAAAGTTGTTTCTTGAAAATTATATGAATAATTCTACATTTGTACATGCTTTTAGAATGTAGATCCATAATTTTTACACAGATCTACATTTATGTTGGAATTTGTTCATTTGGTAATAAAAAATGCTGTTCTCATTTCTGTTTTATTGGTTTTGTCTATCCTTTTTTGACTTTTAAAATTCAAATGCCCCATTAGTACCTCTGTGTTCCTTTCAAATAAAATTTTTAAGGACAGTCAAATGAAAATTGTGTAATCAAAGGACAATTAACAAAAAGGTTAATGTACACTGGTGATCTAAATGTATTAAAACTACATGTTTATAATGTAAATGTGGAAATTTTTGTGTATGGATATTTTTTTTTTCTTTATTCACAGTCACAAACAGTCTAAGTATCTGCAAAAATAACCCCTACCCCAATGATTAATTTTTCCTTTGATTAAAAAATGTGAAAAATCATGAATTTGTCTCCCGCTTACAAAAAAGTGACAATACCGTATAGCGGGTTATTTTAGCGGGTGTAAAATTTTGGCAGCTTATAGTTCAAAATGTATGGCAAAAATTTTGGTGGTTTTTATTTTAGCTGATGGGCAAAACCTTTTAAAAAAAATTGCCAGTCTAGTTATCCCGAATAACTCTGTTTGTATTATTTTCAGTCACATATAGAATTATTGTCAGTTAGATAGTTATAATTGATAGTTTTTTTAACTATACATGTAACTTTTAATTTAAACAATGTTATGGAATATTTATATTTGACAAATGACCATCTTATTGATTAAATTTACAATACGCTCGCCACATAACATTTGATCGGAACCTTCTCTAAATTATAAAAATTTTAGCGGTTTTTATTTTGACGATTTCAGTCCAACCGCTAAAATACGCCAAAATTTGCACCACGCTAAAATAACCCACTATACGGTATCACCAACCAAAATTTCCATGTTTTCATTATAGGGTTTTAATTTGGAAATCTAATGATAAAATACTAACCTGTCTAACATTGGTTTCCTCCTTGCCTTTGACTTGCTTAGAGGATAAACTGTCTTTCATAGACTGAAACAAGATACATCAAAACTGTAGAAACATTCAGTTGACAAAATTTAAAGAGGAATGAAAAAGAATGTTCAAAATCAAATAAAAAGCTACGCCGAGCGCGGCGAGATACTACCGCAACAAATTAAACCCTGTACGTTGGAAGCCCAATAGGGATAGTCTATTGCTTTGGTCATATGCAGCCCATGGTGGACTTACAAAGCTTTTTGACACATGCATCCTGTGGTGGACTTTAAAATGAAAATTTGAAACATAAAAGACATATAAATTTACATCGAAATTTAATAGAAAAAATATTTTTATATATTGACATTTTTGGCCCTTTGACCCCTAATTTCTTATTTTTTCTAAAATGGTAAGGGCCACAAACCCAAAATGCAATAAGAAGCTTCCTTAAGTAAATATAATTATATTAAAACTTCATAACATTTGGCTGGCCCAGCCACTATAACTTAGTTTTTTTTGTGTAAAAAAGCTCTTAAACATATGTCTTTTTTGCACCTTTGACCCCTTATTTCTTGTAAATGATAAGAGATATTGCAAATCTGATTAAGATTTCAGGCAGGGATTTTCACAAGGATTCCAATGAAAAACAGATTTTGAAAATTGGACAACAAATAAAAAAGTTGATTTTTGGGGCGTGGCCTGTCTTTGGCCCCTTGTACATGTACCAATTTAACGGTGCAATATATATCAAAACTTTTGACACATTTAGTTGACAGAATTAAACGAGGATTTCGATTAAAAAAGAATTTTCAAAATCGAATGAATAATAAACATTCTACAGCAGTTTTGTCAGTACATCCGTTTTAGTCCCTTTTGACCCTTTTTTCTTTAATGGCTGGGGCCACAAACCCCAAATGCAATAAGAGGCTTCCTTTAGCGAATATTATCATCATATTAAAACTTCATAACAATTAGCTGTTCCACTACTACTAAATTTCTTGTGTAAAACTATTTGCCTCAACAAACTTTTAAGAATGGCGTTTTTTGCCCCTTTGACCCCTTATATATCAAAAACGGTAAGAGATATTTCAAATCTGATTAATTAGGCAGCCAGGGATTTTCATAAGGATTCCAATAAAAAAAAGATTTTGAAAATCTGACCACAAATAAAAAAGTTGATTTATTTTGGCGTGGCCCCTCTTTGCCCCCCCCCCCCCCCCGTAGCACAGTAACG
Source organism: Arcuatula senhousia (assembly GCA_963971305.1). NCBI lineage: Eukaryota > Metazoa > Mollusca > Bivalvia > Mytilida > Mytilidae > Arcuatula > Arcuatula senhousia. The sequence goes on from OZ020311.1 coordinate 24,502,193, forward strand.
GTGCAATATATATCAAAACCATTGACACATTTAGTTGACAGAATTTAATGAGGAATTCTATGAAAAAAGAATTCTCAAAATCGAATGAACAATAAACATTCTACAGCAGTTTTGTCAGTACACCGTTTTAGCCCTTTTTGGCCTTTTTTTTCTAAAATGGTAGGGGCCATAAACCCTAAATGCAATACCAACCTTCCTTTAGTGCTAACAAACATCATATTAAAATTTCATAACAATTAGTCAATATTTACTCAAGTTATCACACGGAAACCAAATTTCTACAGACAACAACAACGATGACAACGACGACATTGCCATAACATTATACAATCGCAAAAATTTTGCGGTCGTATAATAAAAATATGCATTCTACAGCAGTGTTGTTTTGTTAATACATTTTGCTTTTCTTCATCTTTTTTTCTCAAATGGTAGGGGCCCCAAACCCAAAATAATAATTGTAGATGGAGCATAAAAAGGTGATTTAATGCAAAGTTAGTAACAAATTTGTTTTGTTTTAGTTTAAGCAAATTTATGTTCATCTAATCTTAAAATGTAAAAAATGTATACATAAACTGCTTTCCTTGTACATGTTGTACAAAGTTACAGACTGAAAACAATGTGTAATGTTATCAAAAAGTTACCAGTTACTGAGTAGCAAGAGGTTTGGAATATCCTGTGAAGTCAACTATGCTCAAAACTTCTATCACAGTATGTGTCTCACTATAAAATGCTGTAGACATGTACAGCAATCGCTAATTGACAAAGAATAAAACTGTCTTTGTTCTCACAATGCCCATATGTAAGTCTGTTGTAGAAGTGTCGAACAGTACATGTATACGATATTGAGATGTGGAATAAGTGTACGCGACACAACAAACATAAACAAACAGCAATTCAAAAAATCACAACGGAAAACAGCAAGCAGTCTTCAACATGACCATAGGTCACTGCTTACCGTCTTGCATTGGCCCAAGACTTATAATACAATACAAAAGTATCAAAACCAATCCCTAAATCATCAACGAAAGACTCAATTCTTGACATAAAACAGTTAACATAGAATGACAAGGACAAACAAAGGCTTTGGCAAAGTTTCCTGGCTTAGGACAGGCACATATAAAATGTTAAACTAGTTTTTTGGATCCAACCTTCCCCCTATTGATAAGCTTGCACAAAGCTACATATAAAACACACTGTAAAACTCAATCGACAAAAGTTCAATTCAACAAGAGAGAACCTAAGACAAAATACTGTACGAAAACAACAAGACAAGGAGGAACTCTCTTGAGAACACTCGAAGTTACTGACAACTAGCTAAGAAACATTTATCGATTGATGTAAAAGAATCAAATACATCAGTTCTAAATCCGACACCCCACGTCAAAACAGTGAATGATTAAGAGTTGTATCACCATACAGAACCGACATACTTGATCGCTGTGGTGCTTATAAATAATACAGTGGATACAAAGTGAAAATTTAACGTTTTAAAGTTACTATCAACATGATCAAGCTATCAATATTTCTGCCAAAACATACCAAATGCAAAGATTTTACTAAAACATTGAATTCGTATCCTTTTTTCAAAAGGTTTTTAAGCCAGTTTTTAATTTCCATAAGGTTGTTTTTGTGTAGTTGACTTTACAGGATACTCCAAATTCTTTTACGTGTTTATAAGTTGAAGACAACATTATAAACAACCTTACATACATGTAAATGTTAAATTATTGTTGCATCAAACTTATCAAAGAATATTCAGCTTTCCTTACAAACATGGTTTTAAACCTTTAAACTATTTGTACAATGCAGGCATATACATGTACATGCATAAATGTATTACAATCGTGCGCACATGTTCTTTAGGATCTTACCTTTACTGAATTCCTGGTCCTTCTTATGAAGGATCTTCTGTCTTCTAGTTCAACTTCATCAATCTTAAACTTTTTCAAGTTTTTCTCAACAATATGTGTGAAGGCTAAGGAAATGTACATTATAACTGGATTTGATTTCTATGCATGTATTGTGACCTTGGGCAAATAACAAAACAGTGTGCATTGCCTATAGAAAGTAGCTTCAATAAAGACTGCTGGCTTTTTTTCATTGTTTGTTTTTTATAATTGCCGCATGTTTATGCAGCCTGTGTCACATTCACTTATTCCACATCTAATTATCTTACATGTATATTGTAAAACTAAAATTGTGTTGAAATTAATCAATCTTTAATTTTTTTTTAAATGTTTAAATTTTAGATTTACATGTTTTCATATGCTGGTTTAGGTGTAAGTCTTATTTGTAAATTATGACAAGCTGTCTGGCTGTACAATGTACATCTACAAAATCTAAAGGTAAGCAAGACATAACAATATATTGCACAATTGAACTAAGTTTCACTTTTGCATTACAATTCTAATACTCTTGATCCTGAATATTTTTTTAAATAATTTTAAAGTTTTTTGCAAAAAGGATATCGATTGTTTCTTCCAGGTCTTCCAGATCCCATTCAATACTTCTGAGACTATTTCTCAACTCATTGGTTGTCCAATCATATTCCTCCTTAGAAACGCTCTTAGGGTCATTTATTAGTTCAGACCATCTCTCATAAAGGCTGGTTGCCGTCTGTAATGCTTTCTGTACTTCACTGAAGTAAAAATAAAAAGATAGATGTATGTTTAAAACTGTAAACGTATATATCATATACAATGATTATTAAGCATACACGTGATACTACTCCAAGGAGTAAAAATCTCACAACTTTTTTACCCATCTCCCATTATTCTGACTTTATGTGCATCCTCCGGCTTTTTCAAGACTTGACAAAATTTGATTTTAGAGACATTTTCATTGTTCAGTCATAAAATATTTCTGGCGTTTTTAGGAGTTTTGATTAAATTCAGATGTTAGGTAAAAGTAAAATTGTTAATTGAAGAATTAGATTTAAATCCAAAATTGACCATATGATTGTATAAACAGATTAATCTGTGAAGTCAATCATGCACACTCTAGTTCCCTCAATTAACATTAATGTGCAAATTGAAAGATTGTTGAGAATTTCACACTTTTTTGTCCATTTTCCAGCTAAAAAATCTAAATCTCCAGCTTTGTCATGATAGTTCCTTCACATGTATGATTGAATCTACCTAGCCAACTACAATGTTCTGTAAACCAGGAAATTTTGGCGCCATATTTTTTTTTCATGGTAGGACAACTGAATTTTAGTTTGCACAGTTTAAAATTTGTGTTGTAATGTAATGAATGTTATTGTCCATAGACTACAATGAAAGACTACAATGAAAGACTACAATGAAAGACTACAATGAAAGACTACAATGAAAGACTTATAAGGGACGTAAGTCCCTCTTACCGGTAGAAATCTTGAAGTGTATTTGTATGAAGTCATGTGACATCTCAGAAGTAACATGACTTCTATAGTTAGAACTGGCAGTCAAATTTCATTTCACTTTTTAAAAACTTTTTCATTCTAATTTTTTTTAAAATGCCCAGTCATTTTTAACATGTTTTAATAATTTTTTCTATAAATTAACATTTTTTTGCTATTTCAGGGTGGGAAACGTACGTCATCAACAACGTTTCGTACACACCGGGAAAACGGTGCCGACGACAACACACGGTAAGAAATTTCTCACTTTATTTACTTATTTTCTGCAATTATCTTACACAAACGTTCTCAACATATCCCTATTCGTCCGAGAGGTGCATTCATGTTTCAAATTGTACGATTTAAACGCTAGTTTTCTCAAACACTTCGACACTTTCGTTTTTGAGGTAACGTTTCGGCCACATTTTTTCTCCATAAACATTATTTTAAGTGTAAATACGCATTTAGTCAATACATGTCTGCTCCAAAATCTGCAAATAGTCGAATTAAGTTCCCGTAATTAATTGTTTTGAAGAAACACGCTATTTTGTGTATCGAGGAAACTTTTTCAAAAAAACGCTGTCGTGCACATTCGCTTCGAGTTGCGTTGTTGTCCACATTTCTTAATTTAAAAGTATTAGTAAAGCATAAACGATTCCTTCAAACACGGCTTATAGTGTAAAGGTGCTTATAATTCCAATCTATTTCTAAGAATGTTTCACTCTTCGTAAACGTGAACAAGCATTATCATTGTTGCATATGTCAGGAACCATATTTTGATATTATGTTTACGTAGATTTTTGTTTTTTGATTAAAGAGGTTTCCTGATAAAAAATATTTCACACGATCGGCGTGGTCTTGATTTTGAAAGAAGCAGAGGTACCAATGGGCTATCCGAATGTCAAAAGTCCGAAAGGGCAGAGACAAATCCAGAACACACAAACAAGAACGGGACAAAAACAGACTAAGCACAGTTGCATCCCCATCTCTGAATATTTTTATTCACATCGACGTATTACCCTGAAACCATTTTCGATATAAATTAAGAGAATCACAGGAGCCTGAATAGGCAGCTAGTAGGCAAACAAATACTTGACATTGAAAGGATTATAAAGTTATAAAGGGGTCATAGGACATCATAGTTTAAAAAAATGCAGTAAAGTGTATGGTAATATTTTAGCAACTAATGGCGTTTTGTTATTTTCTTCTTTTGACATTCTTAGGGGAATAACTACTAACGTTCCAAAACGTTAACGGACGGACGAAGGACTGACGACGGACGTCAAGTGATGAAAATAGCTCACCTGACCCTAGGTTCGGGCCAGGTGAGCTAAAAAACTTATGATTCATCAAAAGGTTATACAATCCCGTCTATTGCGATCTATGAAAACGTTTTTCCTTCGATATCGGACACTGGGGGAAAATAAAATAAAAGGATTAGTTATTGGCACGGTCTTTTCTTAAATTGACTTAGACGATGTCTTAGTTTGTACCAAGTCAGGACCATTGCGATCCACCAATTCTCCGGTATGACTGATTCGTTTTTGTCACTTTCTCTGGACTATGAGATTGATCATTCAAGTTCGGTAGTTTTGTTATTACCTTTATTTGGTCTGTCGATTTAGTTTGAGTTTCTTTCAACGAAATTTCTAATTTGTCATTAATTTGGCTTTATTTTCTGTATCTGTAAAGTAAGTTTTGTTATCTTTCTTGTCATTTAGTCCCCCAAAAAACATAATATTTTACGTCTGATAATGATTGCTCACAAACTAAGAGTGAAACATTCTTAGAACTAAATTGGAAATATAAGCATCTTTACATTATGAGCTGTTTTTGAAGGAATACTTTATACTTGCCTGAGACTTTTGAATTAAGAAATGTGGACGACAACGCAACTCGTGGCGAATGTTCACGACAACGTTTTTTGAAAAAGTTTCCTAGATACACAAAATAAGGTGTTTTCTTTAAAACAATTAATTACGGGAACTTAATTCGACTATTTGCAGATTTTGGAGCAGACGTTTATTGACTAAAATGCGTATTTACACTTAAAATAATGTTTATGGAGAAAAAATGTGGCCGAAACGTTACCTCAAAAACGAAAGTGTCGAAGTGTTTGAGAAAACTAGCGTTTAAATCGTACAATTTGAAACATGAATGCACCTCTCGGACGAATAGGGATATGTTGAGAACGTTTGTATAAGATAATTGCAGAAAATAAGTAAATAAAGTGAGAAAGTTCTTATCGTGTGTTGTCGTCGGCACCGTTTTCCCGGTGTGTACGAAACGTTGTTGATGACGTACGTTTCCCACCCTGTATTTTCATCATGCTAAAAAATTGCAATAAAAGTTTTTGAATAATTTCATTCAAGTTCATAGTCAAACCCTCACGTAACCCACTTTGTGACGTACACATGACTAAAACAAATATGGCAGACGACAGAATTCACTGAAAGGCAACTCGAACTACATGCATGGGTGTTTAAGCCAAGTTTATGATCCTATCTAGACAGAGTGTGTTCTTTAGTTAGATAAAATTATTACTGAACCGCGATGAAACTAGACTTGGGTTGTAAACAAACACACTGCCACTGTGAGTGACTGGCGATCCAGACGGGAAGTCGACCAGACATGTTGTGAATCACAAGAAGCGGACATGAGTCAACTCAATATAGAATTAACAGTACATGCATTTGGTAAGCCAAAACAATATTTTTGACCAAGTCAAAGTACATGTAACAGCTTACTTCCCAAATAGGTGTGTCTGACTCATAACATGTAACAGCTTACTTCCCAAATAGGTGTGTCTGACTCATATTAGCATACTGTGGATTCATTTATTTTCGTGGGTATTAATTTTCGTGGTTTGGTGAAAAAGTATCAGGTCATGGATTCTTAAATTTGTGGCTCTTTAGCCTGCAGCATACACACCAATGTTAAATTTCCTTTTCTTGGGATATCAAATTTCGTGTTTCAAGGCTACACACGAAAACCACTAAAATTGATACCCCACAAATAATAATGAAACAACAATAACTTACTTGTATAATGAGGGTCGGTAGGACCTTTTGCGGGACAGCGGGAAAGCCCATTTATTTCAACGGGAATTCGGGAAAACCCTTAACATGCTTAACGGGAACGGGATTTAGCCATTTACATTTTTCTGGATGCGGGAATCACACATTTATTTTCGCGGGAATCCGGGATTTCTTGTTTTATTTGCCGGGACTTTGGGATCATACCCCCTCCTACCCCCCCCCCCCTATAATGGGTGGTGAAATATCAATTTTAATGTCTCACGATAAACTTGTTCTGCGCACCAGTTAAAAAGTGAGGTTAATGTACATGTACAATGTACACTGCAATCTGTGACATCTGAATCTGAATCAAGGTACACCGATAGAAACCACTACTGGTATGATTCAACTGTATGAAAATATGAAGATTCATACAACTGCAAATTTTGTTACTTACTCTCGAACAACGAAAAAGGGATCTTCTAAAGACATTTCACTTATAAATCAAATGTACACAACTTATTTCAGATGAAAACAGAGATTATATTTAGAAACCCATTAAGAGAAACAAATTCTTGTTTTATCGATCATTTTTTGGTAGTAGTATAGACCACAATATCCACTTCCGGGATAACTTGGTTGACAAAATCGGATTATCCAGAAAGCGCAAAGCCTATAAAGAGTAATTATTAAAGAGAACAGGGAGATTTTTTCTATTAATCACTTTTATTCTAAATTAGTACAAACAACTTAAGGTCGTTATATTGACTCAAAGGACCATAACTCCCACAAAATTTTGTGAACCAAAGTCCCATTACTCCTATAAAATTTGTCGAAACAAAATGGTGGTGCAATATGACCAACTATACATATCATGACAAACAATTCTACGAAATTTCATCGAAATCCGTTGAGCGGTCACTGAGTAGTTGTGCTCACAAAGTGTTCCTATGACCTTAAATGAACAAAGTTGATAAAGTCACATAACTCCTATAAAACTTGTCGAATCAAAATGGTGGTGCTATATGATCAACTATATATCATGACAAATAATTCTACAAAACTTCATAAAAAACTATGTCCACCCGTCTTGTCTGTCTGTCTGTCTGTCCTGTCTGTCCGTCTGTTTGTCTGACTTTATGTATGTCTGTCTGTCCTGTCTCTCCGTCCTGTCTTGTCTGTCTGTCATGCATTGTTTGTCTGTCCGTCCTGTTCTGTCTCAAACTGTTCTGTCTGTCTGTCTGTCTGTCTGTCTGTCTGTCTGTCTGTCTGTCTGTCTGTCTGTCTGTCCTGTCTGTCCTGTCTGTCCGTCTGTTTGTCTGACTTTATGTATGTCTGTCTGTCCTGTCTCTCCGTCCTGTCTTGTCTGTCTGTCATGCATTGTTTGTCTGTCCGTCCTGTTCTGTCTCAAACTGTTCTGTCTGTCTGTCTGTCTGTCTGTCTGTCTGTCTGTCTGTCTGTCTGTCTGTCCTGTCTGTCCTGTCTGTCCTGTCTGTCCGTCTGTTTGTCTGACTTTATGTATGTCTGTCTGTCCTGTCTCTCCTTCCTGTCTTGTCTGTCTGTCATGCATTGTTTGTCTGTCCGTCCTGTTCTGTCTCAAACTGTTCTGTCTGTCTGTCTGTCTGTCTGTCTGTCTGTCTGTCCTGTCTGTCCTGTCTGTCCGTCTGTTTATCTGACTTTATGTATGTCTGTCTGTCCTGTCTCTCCGTCCTGTCTTGTCTGTCTGTCATGCATTGTTTGTCTGTCCGTCCTGTTCTGTCTCAAACTGTTCTGTCTGTCTGTCTGTCTGTCTGTCTGTCTGTCTGTCTGTCTGTCTGTCTGTCTGTCTGTCTGTCTGTCTGTCTGTCTTGTCTGTCTTTCTGTCTGTCTTGTCTGTCTTTCTGTATGTCTTGTCTGTCTGTCTTGTCTGTCTATCTGTCTTGTGTGTCCTGTCTCTTTGCCTGTTTGTCCTGCTTGGCTGCCTGTCTGTCTGCTCGCCCGGCCGCCTATTGAATTTTTTCGCCGAATTTGTTTAAAAATAGTTATTTTCCTTAAAAAATATGCAATGATCTGGTCTTAACTAAGTAAACATGTACATCTACTTAATTGTATCTCAAAGACTTGTTCCAAATTTTGATTTACTTGATATAGATAAAAAAAGTTAATTCTTATTATACGTGTAGATAAACTTAAGTGTGAAGAGCTAGCAAAATTTGACTCCTTTTTCATTTAAAGATAGACTCAGGTAAACTGTCCTTCAGAGCTACTCAGGAGAGCTACACAAGACATAAAAAATAATGAGATGTGGAATAAGAATACGCAACACAGCCGACAATCAAGCGGCAATTTAATAAGAAAATCCACAATGGACAACCGCAGGCAGCTTCAACGAGGCCAGTAGACGCTGCTCGCAGTTCTGCCCATGGTCTAATTAAAATGCATATAATTCAAAAACACTGAGTCCTGAAATCGTCACAGATAGACCCTTAAACAAGGAACAGAAAACATCAAAAGACATACAAACGAAAGCTAAATGTCAAAGATTCCTGGCTTAGGATAGGCACATATTATATGTGGCAGGGTTAAACTAGTTTTTTGGCCCAACCTTCCCCTATCAATATTCCTAGACAAAGCACAAAAACGTAACAAACAATATTAAAAATCAAATCGATCAAAGTTCAATTCTACAAGAGATCGAGAACCTTATGATTGTTTAATTCGGTCTTATGATTCAGTCCCCTAGCTTTGAGGTAACAATTTTTCTGATTTTTTCTAAATGGACATTGTTTATCAAATATATGTTTTTTGGGGGCAATTTATATTATTTCTAAAAAAAGAAGACATCTAAATCAGGTTTCATCTGACTTGAACAACTCATCAAGCACCTGCAACCACTAAGGTCACAAATTAGGTCGGTGCGGTATGTCATTTTCTTCAGTTTTTCGATTTTCTATTGTACCTATGGTCACTTATTGATGATTCACTCAATTAAAACATTAAATTTCGATTCAAATAGAATATTTTAACGTCAATTTCCATTTTCTTCCAAATTTGATGGACTCTAATAAAGATGTTACATTGTCACAATAATTTGTATAGTTAGTTTATTTGTCGAATAATACTAGGTTTTTTTGAACAATACTATTTGTTCCATAAAAATAAAATTTACATATGATAAACCTTGTAAGGTTGTTTGCAATGGGTTATTAGTATAACACCATCTCACAAGTGTTATACTAAATGAACTTTGGGGCAAGTGATTGCGAAAGACTTTACCCACTCACTCACTGATTTGTCAATTCTAAAAATAAAGATCGTGCGATTCGCGGCAATTCAAAGCAGTCTAGAAAGTAACCTCTTCATTTATATATCATATAAAATTTTGGTAGAATATTTATTGTCTTTATAGTATATACATGTACCACTACAAATGAACATGGAAGGTAGGCCTAAATGAACTTATTAATTATAAACATTTTGTTAATGTGGTTATTTCTGGTTGTAGCTGAAAGTTTTTCGACTGATCATAATTTAATTGTTTGAGTTCTCGAACAGACTTCTGACTTATCATACTCGTCAGGAGTGGGTACAGAAATTTTTGAAAAGGGGAGGACGAAAAAAGCGGGGGGGGGGGGGACGTACCGGCAAATTTTTTACCGAAAATATACATGGAAATTACAAAATTTCTGAGAAAAGGGGTTTCTTATCCCCTTAAAATTGTTCCGTCAATGCTTAAGAACCATTGCGAGTCAACGGGTAATAAAAAGTAGAGTGACAATTAATGCATTTAGATGACATGGAAATCTTGGCTTGCTAAATGGGGGTGGGGGTTGGGGGGGGGTGTTATAGAAGATGTGCAGGACGTCGTGCTTATACCTTTTATTCGCAGGACATCCTTCTCAGGTCGCAAGGTCGCTTTTAAAACATTTATATGTCGATTTTAAACAGGGCATAATTTTACAGAGATTGCATGTAGATTTTAATGAATTTTCATTTCGTTTTTAACCAAACTGAGCTGCCCCTTAAAAGTCTTCATATGCTCTAGAAGTCCTCTGAGGACTTTCGTCTAGTTCTTGTTTAAGGTTGATATCTCGGAAACTAAACGTTTGTAGTCAATAATATTTCACCACTAGATTTTTAATGAATAGCGCAAAACCAACCACTATAAATAGGTCATTGCGACCTATATTTTACACACGGAAGACTTTGGTAAAGTTCACAGTTAAGGTCCATATCTCGAGTACTACAAGTTGGGTTTAATATATCAAGAACGGATGGGCCGGGCCATCAGTGATTCATAATTAGACACATCACTCAAAGTTCTCTTTTATTACAGGTCAGGAGAAGATGACCCACCACACTATCAACAGTTTGACCCCCTGGAAATCAGATGTAACATTTACTGGAGTGCCGTATCCCGATCTTGATAGAACAGGTTTGAAATCTGATAGCTCCCTATAATGAACTTCTTGACATGCTGAATTGATCAGTAGCAACGCGACATGGTGTGGTATATGCAAGTAGAAACTTCTTTCTCTTCCGGAGCACCTGGTTGGGTTCACTCGCGTTACGATATGAGTTAATTGTTTATTGCTTTTCAGTTGGTTTTTTTTTTTGTGAGTGTGTGTGTTTTTATGGTTTTTGTTTCTTCGTGCTCTTTGTTCATATTTTACTGATTTTGTCTTTGCATTCTTAGACTTTTGACATACGAATCTCCAAAGGTAGCTTTTTGCTCCTTTTATGTAAATTAAAAGTGACAAAAAACATTTCCACTTTCAAGGTACATGTGCGATTTTTATTTCCGTTTTATATCTTTTTTTGTAAACCTATTTGGGATTGGTATTGTAATGTACCGTTGGCTTATGTATTGTATTTCTATTCTTTTGCCTATGCAATACGGCGAACAGCGATATCTGGTCATATTGAAGACCGCTGACCTTTTTCCATTGTCATTTTTTAGATTGCCGTTTCATTATGTTGGTTGTGTCGCGTACACTTGTTCCACATCTGTTTATCGTCTATTAATAGGTAGCTAATTGACTTGTTCGATGAAATTGCAGCTCTTTCCTTGATAAAATTGGAGTTACTGAGTCATGAATAACCTGATAGTATTGTAAACTACATTGCATGGCCTAATATACTTTATCTCGGACTTTCCTCATCAAAAGACCGTGAAAAATTGCCGAACCTGTGGGTGCCATTTTGATGCCACCAATCAAAAAGAAAACAATAGTTTAGAAATTAAGTGTAAAACATATAATTCCAGCTTTAATAATCATATTGCAATGAGAATATGTTTGAAAATTTCTACTTTAAGGTCACTGGAGCATATGGGGTATTTCATTGTTGTTTCAAGCAGGTCGAGCTGTTGCCATGGCAGAATCTTTCATGTACATGCATAAGTTGCGTCAGAGCAACGTCGGGCACGTCATTGTAAAGCAGACTATGGAACTAAAACCTATTGTGTACTGTTACACATACAAGACACCGGTGCGTATGAGATTTATAATGGAACTCGCAGAAGTGGGAAAATCGTCGGTTGTTTTACAAACAAATCTTTACGATGCTGATACAGGGATGAAACTTGGTACCAATGCTTTGAAATTTGTACAGATTGACACAAAAAGGCGAAGACCGCTCCCATTTCCAGATTGGTTCCAAAAAGAGTTTTCTCATGTTCCCGCTAACTCTGGGCGGTTTCCAGAATTTGAAAGCCGAGGAAACATTCCTAAGGCACCCGATGATAGCTTTCGCTGGAAGGCTGAAATACGATATAGTGACTTAGATAAAAATTATCACGCAAACCAAGCTACATACATTAAACTATGTATGGATTGTGTCACCGCTGCCGCTAAAGCCGGACACTTTCGATATTACAAGTCGGATATGTGCAATTTCAATGTTGAGAGCTTTGTTATAACTTACATTGGCGAATGTTTTGTTGGTGATACGATTGACATTTGTGTTTGGCAAGATAAAGAAAATGATTCTAAAATATACTTTTCATATTTCAAAGACTCTAAGTTTATTGTCTTCGCAGAATTTGTTTTTGGGCGGGAACGGTTTAAGCTTCTTCCTCCACCACCAAAATTGTGATTTTAAGACCAAATGACCGACAGAACTTTTCACAGGGAAAATCAATGTTTTTTTGTATTTTGTTTTTGTATCTTTAAGGGCATTTAATGTATCCTAGATATTGAAAAGCCAGTAAAACTTTATATTTTTTTGACATTTATTTATATTAATAAAATACTCATTACAATAGACAGATTATTAGTAGTGTTATTACACCATGGATTTATGTTCGAGAAATAATGTGCAAAAATGAACGAAAGTTCATTCGGACCAAATGTTCAGTTACAAAAAAAATATTCAAGATGCAACGGAAGATGGATTTTGACCACGATAGTACCCGGTTTAACCGGCTATTTTAACGCTAAAAAATTCTGATTTCCATTCGGTTGATTTTGTGTTTTGTGTTTCTTTGTGCTGTTCTTGTTCATGTTTCCCGGTTTTGTCGTTGCCCAATCGGACTTTTGACACGCGAATGCCTCTTTGCTGCTTTCTTCAAAATGTACCAATTCTGTCTTTGAAATTAGATTTGTGATAATTAAGCTAGGTTTTGAGTTTTTGTCATATTTGTCTCCAAATATTATAACTTGCCGTTACGGTTTTTGTGGGACCAGTGCACAATTTAAAGACTGCCAGCCAAAACACGCAAATTCTAGGCTCAAAACCTGTATTTTCAGATGATAAGTATCTATGGCATTACCCACCATTCCTTTTGAAAGGTCGATACCAAATCAGGATCATTGCGATCTTCACTTTCACCGGTTTATCTTTTCTCTCATTCATTCTAAAAAAGCCAAATACAGCACCGAGAATATCGAATGTGATGTGCAGTACAAGGAATGAAACCTGGTGTTTTACGTTTTGAATTCAACAATCGGAAATTTCAACGACAAAAAAAAATTAAAATTTATTATTATATTCGTGTCAGAAAAGTCTGATGACCAGGCTTGTGATTACCCTCTGCTGTATATGCATACATTTTGTACTTCAAGGAGTAAACCCTCATCAGCAGCATTTGAATCAAAACATTGTATTAAGGTTAAAAACCAAAAGCTTAACTTCAAAGAACTTAAACGCGAAAAGTAATTTTCTAATTAATACACACGAGCAAAGAATAAGATATAAACATTATTCGCTAGAGGTGACTGTTTTGTCATCAAGACAAAAGAAATAAGACTATAATATGGTACAATCAGTAAAAATGGCTGATGCAACATTCTTTAGAAGGTAAAGTCCGTTACGAACAAAATAAGAGGGCAAACATTTCGAAATCTTTATAGAACATGATGGAAATGTACATAACCTTGCACCAAAATATTTACTATGAAAATCTTCCATGGTATATTTAAAGACCCCGGCAAAGGCATGGCGAATGAAACTATGCTAAAATACATTATCAATTTAATAAGAGAACAGTATATTTACATTATTACTATACACAAACTTAAAATATTCAAATAAAAAAAATGAAATATAATTTATGCGGGATTCAATATAATTAATGCGGATTCAATCTCGAACTGTTCACTTTGATAGGGTGAGTTGTAGTTGACGGGGTATTTTTGGTTAGGTTAATCCACTAAACTGCGTGCCTTTAATCCGGACTGAGCAGGCTTGTGGAGTTGGTTGTCTTATGAATCGATTTGGGTTCCGATCTTAATTTTTATTTTTGGCGGCCCAGAATTCTTTTTAACTAGATATTTCTATGAATCTTAAAATATGGCGGGTAATTTGGGGAAAAACTCTTCATCTGATGAAACGCTACCACATCGGAAATCATCTTCCATAGGAGGAGAGAGCCTATAAAGTTCCGATCTTGTTTGATCATCCTGCTCTTGCATGACAAGGTTAGCAGTGATTTTCCTATGACCCTTTCTCGAATTGTTGATAGGCGGGAGATTGCCGATAACTGACGGTAGGTTACCGCTAACTGATGGGAGCTTAGGACAAAGCTGACTATAGCGGGTTTCTTTCTTTATATGGCGCCGATCCATACTTCTGGCTTCTTTTAGTTTCATTTCTTCTTCGTAGGCATCCCGCATTGACGGAAGTTTAATGACAATTTTCGGAAGCGTATGAGTTTTATCCGGTTCCGACTCAATATCGACTGGCGCTTCTCGAGGAGAAGACTTATTTCTTCTTTCTTTCTTACGAACAGTTTGGACATCTTGAACTGGTTTGTTTTGATAGTCCATCAACTGATCTTCTCTTTTTTCTTTCTTCTTTCTCTCTGACCTATCTTTCTTTCGTTTCTTCTTCTTTTTATCCTTTGGCTTTTTTACAGGAGCATCTTTCTGAGATATTTTCATTGGTATTACATATTCCTCTGGAAGGAAAACAGGCGGACGCCGGACAGGAACAGGAAGTTTGCTGGTAGATTGTCTGTCCCATCTAGGTGTATTATAAACCTTATCTTCTTCATCTGGCCTCCAGAAGAATCCCTTAATACGGACTGGTATTCTGCTTGAGCGATTGCCTGCCTCGGAAGGTTGGCAATCAGATTCTGGAGTTTCAGTACGGTAATTGGAGGCATTGCTTGTTATGTTTCTCTCACAACGCGATCTACTGTTCTCGCATGTGGTTGGACGACTGATATCCCTTTGCCATTGTTCTACTCCAGCAAGTGGCGATGGAATCTGATTGGCTGATTCCAGACAGTTTGGAGTGTAAATTAATGGCGAATCACTCCCATTACTACTCATCAAAGGCATTTGTCGCCATGAAAGAGCAGTCGCCGGACGGCTTAAAGCGCTGAGGGGTGCATCCCTTCCTGAAAACGGAGTATAGGGTGTTCGAGGAAGCAAGACGCTTTCGTTAGGAGAAGCAATATGGTCGACTGTTTCAAATCTCATAGGAGGAAGCTTTCTTGGCAACGAAGGTCGACTAACTTCGGATTTCAAGTCAACGGAATCACTATTTGCAGACTTTTTCATTATTGTACTTAGGTGGTTCATTGTACGAGCGTTCACTTGATCATGTATTCTCCTTTGGTCGTCGCTGATGTGTTTCATCTTTCGCCACATATCTTTTGGTACAGCAGGTGATACTTCAGTATTGGAACTTAAGATCTGGTTGTTTCCATATTCTCCATCGTTTGGTGAAAAGCTATTGGGACGTGGACGACACTCTTCTTTCATTTGAATCAAGGGCATCTTGTTTCCTATTGGAGGAAGCTTTGGGCAGCTCTCTGTGTAATTGCGGGACTTTATTTTCATTGGACTTACTACGGCAGTTTGACCATTAATGCCTGGAAGCTTAAATGTGCTGTCTGGGAATGGAACAGTTGCTCTGAGTGGCTGTGGCCTTGTGGAGGCTTTTGCTACATCCGGGAGAAGATTTCCTTGAAAAGGAGAAGTAATCTGTTCTTCCCTGGCATTTCGTGTGGCATACTTTTTCGGCTGGTATTCAGGGAATCTTTGGTGCTGGTGATAGTTTATGGTATCATTGAAAGCTTCATTCTGTTCTGCTACTACACGTCCAAGTGTTCTCCTTGGCACAGGTATTTGTCTTTTTGCATTCCGACCTTCGGCATTGACCTTCACATTCTTTCTGATCGACTCAGTGGCAGACGATACTCTCCTATCCACAACCTTTGCATCCTTTTTTATGGGAACAGGTATTTTACTTGCTTTAGTGTTTTGGGTGGTATTTGCCGCCTCGGATCGGTTAGATGCATCGTTCGATGACCAGAAAAAGCCTCTAATTCTGATTGGAAGCTTGCTGAAAAAGCTCCGCACTGTTGTTTTCTGTTTTGCACCTTCTTCGACGTCATTCGGTTTAGATGCGTTGTTTGATAAATCCCGATCAGCGGCCTCTTCTTTTAACGGAAATGTATTCTCGCTGAATTGCTGTATTCGCGACGGTTGCTGTTTTCCCACCAACGGCTTCCAGGAATATGCTTCCATATAAAATGGTAGTCTCAGCTGGTTTGCTGAAACATCAAGTAGGCGGCTTGCGGATTTATCATCAGAAGACACGGAACCAGACTCGACCAGAAGATTGAATGAAACTTCATATCTTCTATTTGTTTTCTTCTCAACATGGCGAATGATTCTTTGATCTTGAAACATTTTCAAAACAGGCCTACAGACGGCAAGATCCATCATTTGGTCTGAAAAATAAAAAGAACCGTTTTCAATTCAGGGGCAGCGGAATTGATACTAGTTTTTGACGCGAATTTCAGTTTCGGTCCAGGGGTGAGGCGGGGGTCTTTGGGTTGAAATCTCATTTGCCTTGGAAGATTGCTTACCTTCATGCAGTTTTTCAGCCCAAATGGGCGGGAATTGATCTGGAACATGAAGGGGAGGGGCCTTTTACCTTAAAATCAAGGGACAACAACCGATTTTGAATATTTCTGTTCTTTTCTTGTAACATTAATAATTACTTTATGTTGTGCTTTTAAGAGTTCTTTTTATGATTACGTCATTTTGATTAATATCTTGAGTGTCTCCTGTCTGACATTGATTTACAAGAGCTTACTTAAGGTAAGGTGCACTAGGGGAAAATAATGACATGTGGAATCAGTGTACGTGACAAAGCTCATATAACAAGTGGTAATTAAGAAAATCCACAATGAAAACCGCCAACAGCCTTCAACGAGGCCAATAGGCGCTGCTTATCGATCTGCAATTGGCCCTAGGTCTAAATAAAATGCATATAATTCAAATTGTCAAAGATAGACCCCCTTCTTAAACAAGGAACACAATACATTAACAAAAGCTGTGTCTGCATAAAATGCCTTTCACTTCCATTTCCATGTAAAGCCCGGTAGAACATATTATTTAACCAAGAAGTCAGCCATTTAAACTGAGAAGCTGAATTGTAAAAACATGCTGAATTGTAAAAAAACACAGGTTCTCCAATCAAACCAAGAAATTATTGACCAAGTAACAAAGACTTTAATGAAAACGGAATTCACAGTAACTAATGTCTAGTAAAATTCCTTCAGTCTGGTAAACAAAAAACTACTAGTATTTTAGTTTTGCAATGAGAGGAAAAGTTCTAAATTCAAAGTTTGGTCTGGTTTGACCTTGACGACTTCTAAAAACCAAGGCCTGTATTTATTAAGCATGTTTATCTGAAACGCAGTTTATGTCTTAACCAGGTTTAGTTAAATTTAAACTAAACCATATTTAAAAAAAGATATGCGAGAAATCTTATATGTAGATAAACATTGGATTACCAGTAAATACGTGTAACCACTTTTATTACTACAAAATATATTTAACTTTGGTTAGATAACTAGTTCAAATTTAAAGTCTTTAAACCAACTTTATGAATATGAGCTTCAGAAAGGTAAGACAGATTACCAAAATAAAGTTTGGACATGATACGAGGGACAAAAAAGAAAGATCATGCTTCATACAGGTCTTCGTATTAGATGCTGAAGTTAAACTATCTAGACATAAATGAATATTTAAGATTCTTTATGGACATCTACAAATAAAGTACTTTCTTTTTGTAAAATTTCATCAACCTCAATAAAGCTATTTGGGTTTTACGCTTACAAGAACTTTCAATATCAGCCAATATGGTAGCAAAACTGAAAATTATGTCAGATATTTCAATTTAGTTCGTTTAGATTGTTTGTTGTACTGGGATGATCACCTTTATATCCCTTCCGGCCCCAGTTTCATAAAACATCTCTTTGAGATTTTCTCAAATCCTTCCTCAACTGAGATTTCTTGCAATTTCATTGTTCAATATTTGAGGAAATCACAAATTTGAGATGTTTTATGAAACTGGGGCCTGATCCTTTCATGTCTCACAATTGTGTTATGTTATGTGTTACCGAACCGTTAGATCACAATAACAATGGGCGGTTTGGCACTATAAAACATGGCTTTACCCACTTATTATTCAAAAATGCCTGCACAAAGTTAGGTTCATTGCGATCTCCAATTTCTCCTGTAGATCTTGCCCTTGTTTTGTCTTTTCTTCTTGGATATATATGATTGATCATCCCAGTTCGGAATTTTTGTTGTTACCTATTTTTCTTCTTATTTCAAGTCTTGAGCATTGTGATTGCTTTCTTGTTGCATTCTTACTATCAATGGAATGAACTCTCTCGCCTTTTTGTTTGGAAAAAAAACGAATGTAATTCGTAAATGATTTCCATTGATCAATAATTCTTATTATCTACCAAAAGTGAAAAAAGGGGGTCCAAATCCAAATACGGAAAAAAATTTCATCACATATTCCAACAAAATGAAAAGCAAGTTCTGAAAAAAAATTGTGGAAGAATAAAAACAAATAATTAAATTAGCAGGCATGATATAAGATATCACAACACTTACCAGTAGGTGCTTGGTTGTTCCATTCAAGAAATATTTCAATATACATCTCACAACGCACAACACCGCTGAAAAGTAAAATCATTTTCCTTAGTAATGGTCAGAAGACAGAAAAAAAAACACATTATAAAGTCAACAAAGACTGAAAGATATAAGGATTGATCAGGCTATGCTGGGAAGATATTCCACTATTATCATAACAAGAGGCTCCCACGGGCCTGAATCGTTCACCTGGTGTGTTTGCCATCTCTTCTATAAGGTGTCATTTGACAACTTCGACCCAACAGAGACTTCTGGATAGCTAAATTAGCTGAATGTTTAAGCAAGTGATAGCTATTCTCTACTTGCAATAGTTTCCATTCTATAGGACATGGAAGAATACTTTTTTTCTCCTTTAAAGGGCAGTAACCCCTATATGGGGTTTCTGGCAACCTTTACCCAATGAGACTTCTGTAGAGCCAAATAAGCTGAATGTTTAAGCAAGTGAAAGTATTTCTCTATTAGCAATAGTTTTCATTCTATGGGACAAAAACATGGAAAAATTCTTTTTTTCTCCTTTAAAAGGACCAGTAACCCCTATATGGGGTATCTTGCAACCTTAACCAAATGAAGACTTTGTAGAGCTTAATGGGCAGAAGGTTTAAGCATGGAAGTAATAGACACCATGGTTTAAGCAAACAACATCTTTACTCTATCTGCAATAGTTTTCATTCTTTAGGGCAAAAAAACATGAAAAAAGACATAACTCGACCAAATGGAGACTTTTGCAGAGATTTTGATTTTTACATAAGAGCATAATCCTTAAGTTTTTTCTTGCCTGTTATAGTTTCTGAGTTATATTAAAGTAATTTTATATGATTTTCAGTAACGTATATTCTACTTGTAGTAATTACAGTGGCCATGTTTTTCACAGATCGAAAATCCCCACATCAGTTATATACCGAATACCTTAAGACCAGATAATTTTTTGTTTTCATAGGTGCTTTCAAAGAAGAAGATTTTAAATATTATAAATTCAATGAAAAAATGTCGATAAAGGGCGATAACTTTTACATGGTTAGTCGGATCTCTTTTTAAAATTCTAAAGTAGGTAGATCTTGATGAGCTGATCACTTTAATTTTTTCCTATGTCAAAGTTTTGATGTAACAGTATATAACAGTTTTCAAGTAATTTGCCCACCCCCCGTTCTATTTTTAGCCACTGTAGCCATGTTTTTGACTGATTAATAATCCCTACTTCAATTTTATAGAAGCTATCCTATGAAACATTAAGATTAAATTTGGTTCTGATCATTGTACACATAACTGTTTCAGAGTAGATGTTTAAATAACACCTTACGACGAAGACGGGCGCCAAGTGATGGTAATAGTTTACATAGACTTTCGGCCCGGTTGAGTTAAAATGGGTCGGTTGTCTGGCAATATTCCATTTGCAAGATATCTTGTATTTTTTAGGATATCTTATGTATTTAAGATGATATCATATTTATTGGATTAGATATCTTATAAAATTGACAATCTATATTCATTTTTTTTCAAATTTTATTAAGCACAAATTAAGCAAGGAATTAGAGTACTCTAATTCCTTGATTATAGTATATAAGATATTTCATTTAGCTTTTATCAAATAAAAGAAATCTCATCAATGAAAAATGTCTTATAAGATGTGCGGAGTATTATATTAACACTCAAGTTTATGAGAAAACTCCTATGGGCAGAAGAGGAAGAAATGAAAAATAATATAATGAAATATCAAATTAAAAGCAACAATAAACTGCTATGGCAGGCCGTTTTTATATCTATTCCCGGGTCTCTTTCAAGATATCCAATAAAGTTTATAAAATACATTGTATCTCATCAAAGATATAGGACGAATGAATGAATGAAGATGAAGATGAAATATGAGATATAAGATATCTACCTGTTTAATATCTATACCTGTAAACCTAACAAGATATCTTACAAAAATAGGGCATGTAATGGGACATTAAATGATACCCCTCCACGTAATAATATCAAAAGTTCATGAAATTTGACTTCAAAGTGGCCTATGTCAAAAACTGTCTTTTGGATCATGCTTGAAATTGAACTTGACCTGTATTTTATTGTACTCAATAGCTGTACAAAATATCATTTGAATCCCATGACGCGTTTTCAAGTTATTGGTCGGAAACTCAAAATTTCATGAAATTTGATTTTTCAAAGTGGCCTATCTCAAAAACCATTTTTTTGGATCATGCTGAAAATCGAACTTGACCTGTATTTCATTGTACTAAACAGCTGTGCAAAATATCATTCAAATCCTTTGACGCGTTTTCAAGTTATTGGTCGGAAACCTTCGGGGACGGACAGACGGACGGACGGACAGACACCGAAAGAAACTGAGGGTATAACATAGTATACCCCGCCACTTCGTGTGGCGGGGTATAAAAACTGTTTATATAACATACATAAGATCTCATAAACTGTAAACGGTTTGCAATGCTTCTTAAAATAAATGTTTTGCGGTTAACGCGAACAATTTTAGTGCAACAAAATGTTGTATTTTATCTCTAAAGCAAGGACACGCATGGCAAATGTTTGATGCCATCAGCAAACGTTTACCTTTCAGCCTATATCTAAGAGTTAAAAGTCGAAAAGTATTCTATTTTTTTTCGCAAAAAAACCTAAAAATATAAATTAATCCTTTAAATAATTCCATATATAACTAATATAAAATACTTACAAACTGTTTTCTTCATAAAGAAGCTTTTTAATGACTCGCTTTTTAATCTGAACAACTCGAAACATCTTTTTTTTTGACAATGGAGAAAATACCATTCACTATTTCTAGCGCTAGCTGAAATGGCGACGATATCGCTAAGGGAGCAATAGTGACGTCACTATGTGAGAGGTCAATTGAAGAGGTTATAGGAGGTCATAGAGGGTCATGTGACGTCGTCTAGATCATTAGGATGTTTTGATCTGGCTAAATAGATATTTGTTTAGGTTACACATGAAAAAATGAGTTCGAAAATTAATAGTGAGGTTAGTTCCAATGAGGGTGATAAAATGAATATGTAATGCTGATGAAGTGGATGAAGTGGGGACCCAAGGCCAATCTGTAGTGGCGGAATCAGAGAGGGACAGACGTGGCGCACGCCCCCTAAAATTGAGAATTTTGGGGTTTTTTTGTATAAAATTGACCAAAGTTCTTTAAATTTTTGTCACAAAATTGACATTTTTAGCAATTACGTCCCCTCTTTTTTGCGCTCTGGAGATTCTCGACTGCCACTGGAAAAAGGAGTGATGGGTAGGATCGGGCAATTTAGTTTACTACAAGATCCCATGGGTCCTACTTTTATCGAGACCTGCAAAATGATTCTTAAATGATTGAGAAACGTGCCATATTTCCTAACGCGTTTCACCACTTTGGTTTGCGGTCAGGTTTTCCGCATGACGACCCCGAGTTGCAAGATGACAAGGCTATCCCATTCAATCACGTGAGGCCCACATCCCAGTCGCTCAGTGGCCTGACTCGACATCAGATTATGTGTCTTTAAAAGACATTTACCGACAAGCCTAGGGCTGCTGCGGGCCTGTTCGCCACCCGGCACAAAATGACACAGTGAAGTTGTAATATATATTCCAAAGGTATCGACATGAAAGAAAGCAAATCTTGCATCATTTCCGGGCTGAAAAGTTGATTAAAAAGCCTTATTGCTACAATAATAAATTACAATCACAAGGTTTATGTTATTCCTAGGTTACTGTCTTAATTTGCACAAGAAGTTTTATGCGAGAGGCATCTTGCTATTCTAGAGAAATACGAAGGTTCAATATCAGATGAGCACACCTGTGATTTATCATAGAGTTTTTGTATAGTCTTCCTTTACCAGACTGGACCAATCCTATTCCACCCGTGATGTTTCAACAACCAGGAACGACTTACCTTTCTTTGGGTATTTTAGTTAGGGCACTGCATCAAAGATACGGACGCCCTATAGTTTTCACTTTGTACGTCTGTCTGTCTGTCTGTCAGTCCGTCCGTCCGTCCGTCCGGCCGTCCGTCTGTCCGTCCGTCCGTCCGGCCGTCCGTCTGTCCGTCCGTCCGTCAATAATTCTTGTGAACACTAAAACTAAAAAACTATTAACTCCACAGTTCTGAAACTTTGCACAGCTGCTAAGTAGTATGTCATAATTTGCATATTAAAATTTCGTGCAAATCTGCTCAATATTTTTGGAAAAAACTTCATTTTTTTTTATCGAAAATCACAGATTTTGAGAATTGGAATTTTTTAACAATAAAACTCAAAGGCTATTAACAATACAGCCCTGAAGTTTCATACACATTCCATGGAACATGCCTTAGTGGTTATAATCAAAGTTCGAATGATTTTGAAAACACTAAGATTTTTTGCCGCGGGGCCCTTTCTGACTTTGTCAGTATTCTAGCTTTTTTTTAATAATGGAGTTTGTGTTTCTGATTTCAGTAAAGTGGTGTTTTGTTTTGCTACTTTAGTATTGTCTTTGAGTTTCAAATGCCCGTTAATTTTAATATTTTGTTTGCTTTTATCTTAAGATTCATTTTTGTCCATTTGTACTACAAACAACAGGCATATATACACACCATATATCACCACTTCTTTTCTACCAGAGTTATTTAAAACTTTTGAAAATTTTATTAATTCTTCTATTATAAATAATAAATCAAACCACATTCAATAATGCCTATCCTTTATTTTTGCAATTGGCATCAGCGCGTTTACAGCATGTTTGTTTAAGATTGGTCAATTTGAAAATGCATGTTTCCGAAAAGTTTGACCAGTTTTCGTGAAAATAAAGTTTCTCTCTCGTTTTCTTGGTTTGCACATGCATCAATTTTTCTTATGAATTTTTCATTTTGGGATAAATACAACTCCTCATTTTTTTAATTAAATAGCGAAAAATCAGAATTTCTCAAAATTTGCAGCGATTGCAGTTATTGACCCCAGGGGCAGACATATGCTGTGCTAAAATCTATAGATCATGCAGACAAATACTTTAAGAGATATTTGCTATTAAACTTTAATTTCAAAGAAAATGAATGGAAGTGGTGTGTTTCTTGTGTTGTTTAGTATATAATACCTTAAACAAATATTAACAACTTCTCCCGTAAATAACTGCAGAAAATGTCTTAGCAGTTTGCAAACTCAAGATATCAAGATTCTTGTATCTAACCAAACAAGGTCATTATCATTCCTTTTTATGTAGCAGACGATATGTGAAAAACTGTTTTCTCTCTCTCTCTCTCTTTCTCTCTCTCTCAAAAATAAATCTATGTTTACGTAGAAACCACTGAAAGTTGTAAATATTTCAGCCTTTATTAGAAAATGTGATATAAAAAAAACTAACCTTGGATCTGATTCTATTTCTAAGTATTAACATGATTGATTGATGGTTATGAACGTTTCAATGAAAACATATTGTCATTTTATCAAAAGCTAAATCAACTCATCAAGGTCAATAATTTTATTATGTGAAGGTCAAATTTTTACTCTGTTTTGCATTTTAATTCTACACTACCAACAATTTACTTACATTTTATCGGTACAAAAACAGCCAGTATATATACAGTACTTTTCTGCCCAGTCATATTGCATTACATTTCATACCTGTCGTTTTGCAGTACTCTTATTATCTGTCATTTCACAGTAATGATAGTTGCAGTCATTCACCAGTACTGTCATATAATGTTAATTTACAGTACTGTTATATGCAGTCATTTTACAGTACTACAATCTGTAGTCATTTTACAGTACTGCAATTTGTAGTCATTTTTCAGTACTGTTAATTGTTGCCATTTTTCAGTACTGCAATTTGCTGTCATTTTACAGTAATGCTTATTGTTGTCATTTTAAAGTACTGCTATTTGCTGTCATTTTACAGTACTGCAATTTGCAGTCATTTTACAGTACTGCAATTTGCTGTCATTTTACAGTGATGCTTATTGTTGTCATTCTACAGTACTGCTATTTGCTGTCATTTTACAGTACTGCTATTTGTTGTCATTTTACAGTACTGCAATTTGCTGTCATTTTACAGTACTGCAATTTGCTGTCATTTTACAGTACTGCTATTTGTAGTCATTTTACAGTACTGCTATTTGTAGTCATTTTACAGTACTGTTAATTGTTGTCATTTTACAGTGATGTTATAACCGAGTTAATAGCGGTTTTGGTTATACTTTACACGATGCTTTCTATGTATGTATAGCTTTGTTTGTTTGTTAGGTGCTTTACTTCGTAAGTAGTATCTTGGAAATAATAATAAGATGGAGGAAAAGGAGGGGGCACAAGAAGGGCAATCCGGGTAGATACTTCTTTTGACCGCCATTCAGAGATGCGAGTGTAGCGGCGGGCAGATAGGCTCATGTAGGGGATCTTAATCTTATCAAGAAATTATACATAGCAGGGTACTTTAATGTGCTTAAATTCTGGCGTTTTTCCAACAGGTTTTACGCATTATATCCTGACGACCTCGGCATCTCTCGATAACAGGGCTCATTCAACCACATGGGGCACACATCACAGAGGCTTCGTGTCGTAGAGGTATAGCACTGGTGAATTGTGTGAAGTATAAAGGTCGCATCCGAGTGAAAATTGACAATGGTAAGGTAGAGACTGTGGTGAACGATGGGAATGTTAGTACGAGTGTAGTTGGTCATGTGTACAGGTTTCTGAGCAGTTTATAGTGGAATTATACCGACAAGCCTGTTGCTGATGTGGGACTATTAGCTCTCTGAACCCGAATGGTGTTAATTGTATAGGGATGAAAATTCGATTATGAAGCAAAATATTCATTTCATTTGCTTTTTCCCGGGAGGGGGGCACATACAAATTTTACAAATCAATCGGAGAACTGATTTATATTTATTTTATTTAAAGAGGGTTGCTCCGAGATTTTCTATTTCCACAATTAACATTTGTAAGGGCGGCTCCTCCTTATACCTGGAATACAACAAGAACAACTCATTTTTCTGAATCATCTGAGTTCACACTTTTTATAACTTGTGTTATGCTTCAATTGTTTTGTGTTTTTTTTTCAACGTGGTGTTTTCCCGGGTAAACTAGAAAAATTCTTATGTTTACATAACGCATGTTTACCCTGAAAAAAAAATCGGAATAAGGAAAAAAAATGGTGACGGGGACCCGAAAAATTATAGAACTACGGTCTGAAAATCGCTAAGGACGTAGTGTTTGTCATACTGAACCATCCTACCAAGTTTCAAATCGTTCTCATGTACGGTTTCTGAGAAAAGCTTGACGGAAATTCGTACGGACGAACGTACATACGGACATGAGTAAAACTTAATGCCCCTCGACATCTCGTCACGGGGGCATAAAATATCCTTAATTGCTTTGATAGATTGATTATTGTTTGCCTAATGTCCTATTTGCGATATTTCAGCACATAAACAAATAGAAAAAAATCAAGACACACAAGGGCTACCGGGAGCCTTTATCGCTTACCTGACTTCAATGCCTTTTTAAACATTAACAAGAGGCTCCCAGGAGCCTCAATCGCTCACCTGGTCTTGATGTCAACCCTATGAAGACTTTTGTATAGCTAAATGTTTAAGCAAGAAAAAGCTTTTTTTTTCCTATCAGCAAGAGTTTTCATTCTATAAGCAAAAAACACTATTTTTCACCATTAAAGGGCCATAACCTCTTTAAGGGACCATCTGCCAACTTCGACCCTATGAAGACTTTTGTAGATTTTAATGAACTGAATGTTTAAGCAAGCAACAACTTTTCTCTTTCAGCAATAGTTCTCATTCTGTAGGCTACAAACATGCAAAATGTTATTTTAAGGGCCGTAACCCCTATAAGAGGTCATATGACAACTTTGACCCTGTGAAGACTTTTGTAGAGCTAAATAAGCTGAACATTTACGCAAGCAACAGCTTTTCTCTATCTACAATAGTTTTCATTCTATCGGCCAAAAACACTATTTTTCACCTTAAAAGGGCTGTAACCCCTATAAGAGGTCATCTGACAACATGGACCCTGCGGAGACTTATGTAGAGCTAAATGAGTTGAACATTTAAGCAAGCAAAAGCTTTTCCCTATCTGCAATAGTTTTCTTTCTATAGGCCAAAAACACTATTTTTGCCTTTAAGGGGCTGTAACCCCTATAAGGGGTAATCTTACAACTTCCACCCTATGGAGACTTTTGTAGAGCTTAATATGCTGAACATTTAAGCAAGGAACAGCTTTTCTCTATCTGCAATACTTTTTATTCTATAGGCCAAAAACACTATTTTTCGCCTTTAAGGGGCTGTAACCCCTATAAGGGATCATCTGACAACTTTGACCCTATGGAGACTTTTGTAGAGCTAAAAGACCTGAACATTTAAGCAAGCAACAGCTTTCTCTATCTGCAATAGTTTTCATACTATAGGGCAAAAAACTGAAAAAATGCTATTTTTCACCTTTGAGGGGCCGTAACCCCTATAAGGGGTCATCTGACAATTTCGACCAAATGAAGACTTTTGTAGAACTTTTGATCCTGAAGCAGCAGGGTGGCATCAGATTTCGTTTATCTCTTATAGTTTCTGAAATAAAAGCCAAAAACAGTAGTCAGACCCCTCTGGACTATTTTAAGCCACAGCGGTCATGCTTTTTGACGAATCAAAAATCAAAACACAAGTTTGGGACAGGACACCCTAAAGATCAATCATACCAAGTTTTCAGTAGCTTCAGAGGAGAAGATTTTTGAAAAATTGTTAACAGACGACGACGGACGCCAAGTGATGGCAATAGCTCACATGACCCTTCGGTCCAGGTGAGCTAAAAAGGGCAACAACTCCTAGATGGGTGGGTAGATCTTATTCAAACGTTAGGGCAGGTAGATCTTAAGGTGCTGACTATTTTAACCCTTGCAAAATTTTGATATCTGCCACTGTTTTGAGTTTTTTGCAAAAAACTACAATTTTACCCCTATGTTCTATTTTGAGCCATGGCAACCAAGTTTTTTTTCGAATAAAAAATCCAAACAATTGTTTTGTACCACCCAAAGGCACCCATGCAAGTAAACAACTGTACCAAGTTTGGTTGCAATCAGACTTGTGGTGTCAGAGGAGTTAACAGACAGACAGACAGATAAACAACGGATGTCATGTGATGACAATAGCTCACATGACCCTGCAAGTCAGGTGAGCTAAAAAAAGAATATATGTACCAATACAAAAATATTCCCTAACAACATCATGAACATAATGTCCCACCTTGCAACATATTCCCTTTATTGAAAGTTAACTTAAACCTAACTTAAACATGCTAAAGGTAAAATCAAATTTGTGACATGCACATTTAAATATGGCAAAGGTTTGTTTACATGATTTATTTATTTAGTCTTTCATACAATATGAACTCCAAACCGTGAGGCATCCAGGGATTTGAACCCCTCTTTTCCATGTAAAAGTTTATTTTTATGTCGATTCCCAGCAAAATGTGTCTGGAACCACCCCTTTCGCAAATTTCTGTATCTACACCGGAAACAGTTGCTCTATTATGTTTCTTCAGGTACTGTATTTTGCAAGATTGACATGATTGATTTTTGAGATGTCACTTCTTTGATACTCCACTTCTGTATGATATGTTTCAGCTGCAAGTTCATGAAGTTGTTTACTTGGAACCTTTGTTGCTTTTCATTTGTTCTGTTTGTTCAAATCAGTATATCATTCTGCAAATACATATAAAAGAAATCAAATTTCATTTGAAGCAAATATTCAAAAGGTAGTTTAATTTAAAGAAGGTCAATCCTCTCATCCTTGATGTACATGGGGGGTCTAATGAAAGTTTGACTTCAATAAGATAAACCTCACGTGTGACATGATGTATTACTGTATTCAATTTCATGAGTATTGCTGTAACAGATCCTTGCTAAATGCTGATTGATTGTTCTTTGTTAAATGTCCCATCGACCATAATCAAGACATAGTTGTAATATCCTTGCTAAATGTACAAGAACAGATTTTCTGGGCCCCCCTTCCAGTGGCAAAAATTCTAAGACAGCCAGCTTAACAGGAAGTAGATAAGGGACAGACCTGAAAACACATCCCACCATATGAGACTCCTACCTTAAGCTGCATACCAAATACCAAAGTCTATGAATAGTAATAGCTGAGAGAAGCAGAGGTACCAGAATGTCAAAAGTACGAAAGGGCAGAGACAAAACCAGTAAACACCAACGAGAACGGGACAAAAACAGAGAACATGTAAAACACAGAAACACAAAAATCACTGAAAATTTTTGGGGACATATATAAATACATTCATTTTACTTTTAATGTCAGTGTCATAAGGCCAAAACAAAAAAATATTTTTGTTTCCTGCTTCCTACTCTTAAAAATTAGGGTAAGTAGGTAGGAATTTTTTTTTACAAGATTATCTTACATTGAGTCAATGGGAGGCAATCCCAACTTTAACGATGCTTGTTCTAAAATGCCAATAAAAACTTTAGGGTAGGGCAAAAAAATAATATAGGTAGGGAAGCAGGAAACAGAGATATATTTGTTTAGGCCTAATGAAAAGAGCAACTTAAGCCTACAGTTTCAAATTGTCGCCATCATACCTATTTCCATTGCAAAGTCATCTAACAAATGATTGGCCTGGTCTGTTATTTTGTTTGTATTGTTGAAACGTATCAATTACATGTAAGTATGTGACTATCGTGCAGTTATATATGATATCTTTGCAAGGAATGATGAGATGTGGATTAGGCATGATAGGTGTAGCAACACAGCCCGCATAAACAAGTGTAAATTTTCAACGCACAATGAACTAGAAAATGTGTATGAGCCACAGGATGGCCCTCCCTTTCTTGAAATATAATTGAACCTCTATGTGTATTACCCGGGATATGGACATTTACCAAGAAATTATTCAAAAGTGTTCATGCATAAAATATAGGTCTCTGTGACCTTATTTCTGGTAGGTGATGCCATGTTACATTTGTACTGGTGTCAAGACTCATCTAGTAGTGAAATATCATTGACCCCGAACATGTAGTATTCGAGATATGGACCTTAACCAAAGTCATTCATGCATAAAATATAGGTCACAGTGACCTTATTTCTAGTGGGTGGTATCGCGTTACCCATGACACATTTAGTGGTGAAATATCATTGACCCCCAACATCTAGTATCCAAGTTATGGACATTAACCAAGAACTTCACCAAAGTCGTTCATGCATAAAATATACTAGTAGGTCACAGTGACCCATTTCTATTGGTAAAATACCATTGACCCCAACATGTAGACTCTGAGATATGGACCTTAACCAAAGTCATTGTAGTATCCAAGTTATGGACCTTAACAAAGAACTTAACCGAAGTCGTTAAGTTCATGCATAAAATATAGGTCACAGTGACCTAATCTCTAGTGGGTGGTGTAGACCTACCCAAGACACATCTGGTGGTGGAATATCATTGACCCCCAACATCTAGTATTCGAGTAATGGACCTTAACCAAGAACTTAACCAAAGACAAAGTGTTTCAGACAAAGGTAAGTAGGGACTGACAAGGATAAAACTTTATGGCCGATTCACATACATGTATGTGGTCAGGTCATAATAAAAACCTTTGCCAAGTCCAGCATGATATGACCCAAACATATTGAACCCAAATATGGATAGTCAATTGCTCTGAACACATGCAGCCCATGGTGGAGTGACACATGCATTCTTTGGTGGACTTTCCACCCACATTTTCACAAGGAATCCAATATTTTCAAAAGCAGACCAAATAATATCATGGTTACAAAAATTTCCCTTTTGGCCATTAATTAAGAGGTTTGTATCTGTTTTATTTCATTTTTTAAGCTTTCTGCCTCTACTTCATAACGGGAATGATTTTGTATCCACATTTGACAAGAATTAATTAACAAAAGAATTTTTTTTTAAATCAGATTATTTCAATTTTTGCCCCTTTTGGCCTAGAGGAGAAAGGGGGGGGTCACAAAAATAATTTTAAAAAGTTCATTTTTTGCCTCCTTATTCCTAAATGAAATAAAGAAGGAATGTGTTTATGGGACACGCATGCCCTTGCTAGGCCCCAAAAAGGAAGTAGAATTCAGACAGGTCTGAAATACACTTACATGTACAATGTAGGACGTACAGTTTGTCATACTAAACCAATCCTACCAAGTTTTAAATTATTCTTATGTAATGTTTCTGAGAAGAAAAGCTTGACGAAAATTTTCACTTAATTTTGATATCGACCAAGTCCCAAACTGGAAGTAGAAGTCCTGCAGGTCTAAAAGTTGCGTAGGAAGTACAGTACCATCCTACCAAATCATTCTCATATATGGTTTCTGAGAAAATCTTGACTGAAATTCATACAGACATACAAACGTATGTCCATCCCCCAGGAAGTAAAAGACCGGTCTAAAAATCACTTTAACCAAGTTTCAAATCATTCTCATGTTCTGTTTCTGAGAAAAGCTTGACAGAAATTATCATCTCAACCCAGTTCCAAACAGGAAGTTGAAGTCCGACAGGTCTGAAATTTTCTTTGGAAGTACATGTACAGTTTGTCATACTGAATCGTCCTACCAAGTTTCAAATCATTCTCATGAATGGTTTCTGAGAACAGCTTGGCGGAATTTCGTATGGAAGAACGGACATGAGTAAAACTTAATGCCCCCAACATATGGTCGCGGGGCATAAAAAGTGGCATTTTTGGCTCTCTAATTTCTTAACAAAAATAAGGGGGGATCCCCCCAAAACCATCCCATCTATATCATTGTTAAATTTCATAGCTATCGGATAACTAGAACTATAGTTTTTGTGGTAACACTAAAGTTAACATACAGCGATGACAGCATTATAAACAATAAACATCTAGTCTTTCTCCATGTGGACTGCTCAGTTCTCATTTCGTCCATGTTGTCTGTAGATACATGTAGCTAAAATCGTTCTATATACTGTATCATCTGTCAGGAAAAAAAAATAAAAAGAAGAAATATACAAATTGAATGTGAAAATTTATGGCTGGCTACATCATGTACATATTATGTATGCAGTTGTAAAAATTAAAATGAATAAGGAAAGCCATAATAAAAACATGTAGAAGCTTTTAAAAAGTTTATGGATGCTGCTATATAAATAACATGCAGCTGAGAAAAGCATTGTCAACTGAGACGCAGAAGAGGTTGACAATGTCTTTTCGAATGGAAGCAATCTACTCTAACACCCTCTTTAAATGATTTAAAAAAAATAAATTCAGGTTTCCCTACAATATACCTACCCTAGTTTTACATGTGCAAGGACCTCTAGAATGGTCATACAATAGAAATCTAACCTGTCTTGTTTATTGTCATACATTTTTTGTCAGAAATTCATGACTTTTCCATGACTTAATTTGGCCTGAATTTACAAATTCCATGACTTTTTAACGGCCTGGGATTAAAATACTCAAATTCCATGACTTTTCCAGTATTCCAGGAAGAGTGGGAACCCTGCACCTTTACATGTAAACCTGAAATCATCTCCCCATTAACTCAAGGTAAAAAAAAATAACAAGAGGCTCCCAGGAGCCTGAATCGCTCACCTGACTTATGTGCCTAAACTATAGGCTACCGGGGTATTATGCAAATACTATTTAACATTGATAGGCTATTAGGCAAATACTATTTAACATTGATCCTTTTCTAATGAATGAATGAATAGTTTATTGCAAAAGCAAAACACATGCTATGGCAAACACAAATATACAATAAAGTCTAAGCGGAATAACTTATTAGCAAAAAACAGCAATTAACCCTATGTTCTATTTTTAGCCATGACGGCCATGTTTTACAACCAATCAAAAATCCCCAGATCACACAACATAATGTAACGTATGTACATTAATTGTACATGTAATGAATTGTTTGAAATGCATGAAATGTTGAGTCGGATTTAAAATCGATATACTTGATTTTTTTTTACATCAGTTGATAGTTTCTTCTTAGCTAGTGTCAGTAACAGCAAGTGTTTTCAAGATAGTTCATTTATGACTCGTTTTTTCCTTGTTTTTTTTTGTTTTTTTGTCTTACAAAATGTACAATGTAGGTTCTCTTTTATCTGGTTGATTTTTAAAGTGTGTTATTTTGTGCTTAAAATGTTAAGGATTATCAATAGAGGGAAGGTTGGGCCCAAAAAACTAGTTAAACCCAGCCACATTTTATATGTACCTGTCATAAGCCAAGAATCCTTGTCAAAGCTTATGTTTGTCCCTGTGTTTTTTGTGTTAATTGTTCTACATGTATGTCTAGAAATTGGTCTTTATACAAGTGATACATTGGGGATTATTTACTGTACTAAATCTTATGAATTGTATTCTTACATGTACATGTGTATACACTACTAGCATAGCTACATGTACATCATGTACATGTACATGTACATGTGAAAACACACATTGTTGAGGCACAGGGATCTGTTACAAATAATATTTATGACTTAACTATGATGTGTGGTCCCAATGAAGGGGACGGTTAGGCTAAATCAAATAATATGTCTGTTCCCTGCTTCCTGGCTGTCCCTATTTTTTTACCCTACCCTAAAGATTTTATTTTATTTTGGAACAAGCAATGTTCAAGTCCAAATTCACAAAAGTCCGTAAAAGTAACTTTAGGCGTATTTCCCATTGTTGTCTGTATTAGTTAGGCCTGACTTTACGTCTACGAACTTTTGTGAATATGGCTGCTGGTTGCTTCCCTATCATGCCTATTGACTCAAGGTAAAATAAAAAATAAAATAATTTGCCTACCTTTTCCTACCTTACAATGTATTTTCCAAGGCTTCACTGCTTAGAAGCAGGAAGCAAACATTTATTTTTCTTTGGCCTCACTCACAAATTATTTTCCAAACTGCATCTTTGTGCAATTTTTATGGTGAAAGGGTGAAGACCAAGTTCATTGTTGTATTAATTCATTAAATTCAATGTGTTAATATAACCATTTATTGTAAATCTGTTAAACAAATACATTGTACCTGATGATAGCAGGGCATTGCTAGATTTCTGGCAAGGGGGTTGCGAGGAAGGGTCTGCATTTCCGATAGTTTTAAATATATTTTTCAGTGTTTTTTTGCAAAGGGGAGGGGGGTTGCACTCAAAGCACCCCAGCCATTCTGACGGTCTTTGATATATTGTTTACATAAATATTAAAATTGTCATTACATGTAATACTATCCGTAACAGAATGAAAAATCATATAGTACACGTTCAATATACATGTACATGTATGTCATGTGTCATGAAATGTGTCCCAACTTGTCTTTTGTACATCAGTTCAAATTAATTTCTGATTATCATTCATCGCCATTATTGTGTTCTTCTTCTTCTTCTTTCTGTTTCCGCACTCCATCAACATTGATGATTACGTGCCGGGCGGTGTTACTTGCCGAAGCATGCGTGGGTACTATTTACAATAAATAAGTAAAAAAGACAAAAAAGTCAATCAAGTATAAATTTAACAAGTGGGTTTTTGTTTCTTTTTCTTTTCAATATTTTACTTTTTTTGTTTTCTTTTATACTATACATATAAGGATAAAACTATTTACAAAAAGCTGTGTTTAGATGTGAAGGTGTTGCTGAAGAACAGGTATTGTAACCTATTCTTTAAAGCTGTCTAAGGTTGTACACTGCACTGCAAAGGCAGGCAGGAGGTTCCACTGTATAATTGTTCTTGGGAAAAAAAAGAGTATTTATAGGAATCTTTGTTGGTGTGTATATGTCTAAAGGATAAATTATGTGTAAACTGTCTGGTTCGTGGATCTGAGGGTATAAGTAAGTTTGTAGGGTAAATAGCAACAAGATGGTGTACGACTTTATAAAAGAAGATGATGCGTGTTCTTGTGCGCCTTTGTTGGAGTGTAGGCCAGTTGAGATCTGTTATCATGTCAGTTACTGAGCTGGTGTTATGGTAACGATTGGTGACGTACCGTGCTGCTCTGCGTTCAGGGTTGGCAAAGTATTGACCGCCCGGGTTTTCCCACCCGGGAAAACCCGGGTTTTCCTGGGCTGGGCAATACCCTTAAAATCATCAAAGTGGGCAATACTGGGTAATAAGAATTTATTCATGAAAAAAAATCCTATTTAATAGTATAATATGCGTCAAAATTTTTCCTCATCTACAAAATTCATAAATTATTTGTATTTAACATTACTTTTCATGCATAACTTCTGAAGCAATAATTTGTATACATGTATTTGCACTACCATTGTCTTTACAATTTTGACAATCATGACAATACATGTTGTTTAATCTATGCTAATTATTTATGAAACCCCAGGCTATAAAACAAAACAGAATTGTGAAACCATATACATGAAAAGATTAAATAAGGATTAGTAATCAAAACATCATAATTTTGTCTAATTGTTAATAGGTAGGGCTTGTGTATTTATAAGAATGAGACATACATGCATTAAAAAAACATTGAACTTGTATAAGGCCATATCAGGTTATTTATAGATCATTTTGCATTTCTATACATGGAAAATTTATCACATATACTACATATATATCTTTTTAATCAAATTTTAATCTTTCACTCTCTAAATCTTTTTTTAATAGTGTTTTCGTTTAGATTTTACTAAAAAGTGTACATACACATCTTACATGTAATACTGATTGTTATGTAGGTATTTGATGATATTTTAATAAGAAAAAAACTTATTACCCAGTAATGCCCAGTATTGCCCAATAAAACCCAGTAAAACCCGGGTTTTCCCAGTATTTCCCGCTGGGCTGGGAAATACTCTTAAAACCCGGGTTTTTGCCAACCCTGTCTGCGTTGGACCATTTCAAGTTTGTGCTCTGTGGATTTTGTATGAGGGTCCCAGACGCAGCAGCTGTATTCCAATTTCGGACGTACTAGTGCTTTGTATGCTTTTTCTTTGATGTTTGGAGATATGTTTGTTATGCGTGTAAAAGAACGTCAATGTTCTGTTCTTAAATGAAACAAAACATTTTGTCATACATGATACTTGATATTTCTTGCGTGGGGTCTGGGTGGCCGAGTGGTCTAAGGCGCTGGTTTAAAAACCACGCTATTGATCGCTAGCCGGTCACCTCTCAGCTGGTGTTCGAGTACCGTTTGTACACAATGTACATGTAATCTACAAAAAAGGGATTTCCCCAACTGTATGTACACGCTGCCAAAGGTCTGTGGTTTTCTCCGGTTTCCTCCACCAATAAAACTGACCGCCCTTCATGGCCCAGGTGCGGCGATAAAGGGCGTTAAACACCAAAACACACACTTTATGTGACATATTTCTTGTGTGCGATCACTACACAACACAGTGAGTACCATGCACCAATCGGAACTCCGCTCGGCCATTTCCGCCTAAGGTCAAAAATAACCTCGGGTGTAAGTAGGATCCATGTTGGAACTACTTTCACGCAAATCACGTGATGTAAATAAATGGCGTCTGTTTGTGATTTCTGTCAAACTGAGAAGGCATCAAATAGAGTTTTTAAATTGGACGGAAGGAAGATAAGAAACGAGGGCCTTTCAGAAGAAAGCTTTAAATTTGCATTTAGTTCAAATTATTCGTATTATTCTTTATCTATTTGTGAATCGTGTCTTTTAATAGTAACAAAATTTATTCGTATAAAACAAAATCTTGCAAAGTCACAGACACAGATAAATGAGGTCTCATCACATCGTTCTCGTTCAGCATCACCAGTGTCTAAACGATTTAAAAGTCATGACCAGACCCCACGTCAAGAATTATCAAACCAAAACAGCAATGCAGGGGCAGTAAAACGACGTTTGTTTGATCACTTGTCTTACACTAAACCTGGTATAAAACATTGATTTTGTCTGATAAATAAGAAATATCCTATAATGTTACGATAATGTAATGGAAATTTACAAAAGACTGTCACACATATATACACGTATACATGATATATGACAAACTAAACAACAATAAAATTTACCCTCCTGTATATATTTCGAGAAATTTGGAAGAGAATCTGGATTTTTTTTATAATGGCCTAAATATATTTAAGCAACTATTCATATTATAAAAGTATATACATTATATAAAGATTAATTCATTAGATATGCAGTCAAGGAAATTAGGATTATTTGAGGCAGGACATTCGTCCCATCCTTGGTCAAGATTCACAGGACCAAAAGAAAATATAGAGGTCCAATAACACAATTAATTGTTTAAATACTGCTAATTTCTATCAGACATTCGGACCTGTGAAAGGCACAAAAACACCAGACCGAATGAGTTTTTACAGGCCTCGGCCTGTCGGTCCTGTGTTAATTTCCATGACTGGATATGTGTATGTTCATTAATTTATTTTCTCATATATCTTTCTTATATATACATGTACATTGTTTTTATGTCTTTGTATACATATAATATACATGTATTTATATTTTTAGCATTTAGAAGCTATGTGGATGAAGATTCTGGAGCAGAAAAGAATAGTGGTGTTATAGACAAAACTACATTTAGAGGTTTTAACACTATATCAATTTGTTTTATATGAAACTCAATTTTTTTAATCCACTTTCCACTGATTCGAATCAAGTGAATACATTAAAGCATACTAAACAAAAACATACCAGTACTTCTATCCTCCCTATAATTTTCTGAAATGAAGCGATGCAGGTTTGTTTTGCCTAATGAATGCTGAGTATTAAAATGGAATTGTACATCTCATTAACATAATTAATATAATTTTTTCATCATCTGATTTCTTCAATGTTTTTCATCTTCATGTATTTTTTTCCTAGAAGTTGTACCAGCACATATAGATGTGAACAAGTATGGGATGTACACCTGTAATATTTATTATGGTCCTTACACCACTTTGAAGAGCATGTAGTTTTCATATTTTTTCATCATCTGATTTCTTCAATGTTTTTCATCTTCATGTATTTTTTTCCTAGAAGTTGTACCAGCACATATAGATGTGAACAAGTATGGTATGTACACCTGTAATATTTATTATGGTCCTTACACCACTTTGAAGAGCATGTAGTTTTCATTTTTTTAATTGATTGGCACTTTTTTTGTTAACATGGATATACCATTTCACCATACAAAATAAATTGTTGCTTGTGATTAAATATTGATTTTGAGCAAAAGTTCACTTGTGTTATTTTATTTAAATTATTATGGTGTCTGCTTGCAATTTATGTCATAAATTTTATTAATATCACAAGTCAAACAATTATGGAGTTGAGTATACTCATGTTAATTTGTTTCAAAGTAATTGTCCTACTAGCTTTTAGAATAAACAGAACTACATGTAAATATAACTTGAAATAATTTGAATCTGCAAAAAACATGAAAAAAGGGGAAAAGGTGCTACTAAAAGGTTGTAGCTGTAGCTGCATTTGCAGAATTTAAAAAAGCAGCATGATATAATGATAAGAACATTATATATAACCTCCTTTTATAGACTTGGGAACAAACATTAACAGGTTTTTTTTTACAGGTTACCTTATTAAATGATGCGAGTTGGGTGGTTTAAATCTGTGTGGATGGAGAAATGACTCAGATAAGTTACTTTTTATTTAACAATTTAGGGTGTGTTTATCCTATTACCGGTAACTTCTTCACACAAACACATGCATACATGTATTTGCTCTATATTTATATACATCATTGCTTAAATTAGTAATGATTATATAAATATAAAACAAGTTCATGTAATTAAATAAATGCTGGCAGCAGAACATAAAACAAACAAAGCATAAATTAGACAGAATAATGAAATTGGAAAAGAAGAATAAAACTACAATAATATACAAAAAAAAAGTAATAAATGTGATTCACATATTGTACAGGTATTATACATGTATATCCTAAAATCATTGTTTAATACATGTATACTAAAAATCATTAAAATTCCAAAACTCTGGGCTATTTAGTGTTTTAGGTGGTGTTTAAAAATATGATTCTTTGTGGGGTTTTGTTGTATTTTTTCAGGATGTTATACAGAACACTTAAATGATGATTGTTGAAGAAATTTTTTATTGGTTTATGGTAATCCTTAGCTTTTATATTAAAAATAAAAATGTGGTTCTGTATACGTAAGTATGAATAATTAATGAAGTTTCATGTGACTGACTTGACTATGTAAGAGCACCGATAATACAGCATTTAAATACTGTTCACACTGTTTCATTCTTTTTCAACCCTTTTTCTATTAAAAAAAGTGAAAGATCTTAGTCATGAAAACAACATTAAAAATCTGATCTTATTTTTTCCTTTATCAGTAATAAGCTGCTTTTCTCTTTAAGCCTCATTGCCTAATATTTTTTATATGATAAAGGTGTTGCTAACAGCTCTGTATAGTAATTCTATATTATACCAATTACTATACAGAGCTGTTAGCAACACCTTTATCATATATACTTATATTACTATACCAGTTGTGACCAATTCTCTATCTTCACTTCCTACCCACCTAATGTCCATCGTGTACTGTGTTACAACCTTAGATTGTCTATCAGGAGTCTAGGAGGCTTAAATAGTCAACCGAAAGCTAGATTTTTGTCTAGCCTATGTGGTCTAGTGGTCTAAGGCGCTGGACACAGTGCAGTCAAAGTTGCCATAGATGGCAGTCAAGTATGGGTTCAATTCCAGCTCAACCCGATGCTGGATTTTCTGGTATCAACAGTTTTAAAAAGATGATTTTCATCATCACTATTGGCACACGGTTACACCTTCTAACTTTGCAGCTCACCCTGATATTTTTTAGTTTTGGGGACAGTTTTGTGATACTAAAAAATATAAGGTGGGAGCATTTGATTACTGTGAAGTAATGTGATGTGATCAGATTCTGACAGCATAAAAACTTATCAAAATGTCTGTTTGTGGTGTCGTCACATTTGTTTATATTAACACAAGGCATAGTTGAAAAAGTGGGGGTATTACTAGCAAGCATTGGCTCACAGATTTCTTGTTTCATCTGAAATACACTTATAATTATTACCACATGTGTAACAAACATATTTTAAAAATGAAAAGGTAAAAATGGAAAAATGAGGAGTCAATATGATCTGTCATGTCTGTCAGGTTCCCAATAACCAATTTTAATGCAAATATAGCTAATGAAGCTGGTAATTATGCAATCATAAATGTTTTGATTTATTCATACCCTGTAATTTTTTAAATGAGAGGACAATTTACTTTGTTGATGTTAAATGTTTTCCTTTTTTTAAAGCATCTTTTATTAATTTTAAAATGTTTCTTTGACATATGGTTTGTTCATCAATATAAATTGTTTTGTAGCTCCTTATTAAATCTGACCCTGAGATCATCTTTATTTTATATTTAGGATTTAAAAAAAAAACTTTCTTACACAGTCTATGAAAATGAAAATTGTAAAATGGCCTTCTGTCTTATTTCTCTTAACTTATAGTTTTCTTTTTCAACTTCCAGATTGGACAATTTATTTGCTTATTTTTATTAAACTGCAAGGGAAATATAAAGGCATGTATTTTCATATTTGTAAGCCTCATCAATTTAAAGATTATATTGTATTGTTATTGAATTGTTATTGTATGTTTTCTTTTTCACACATTTTTTTAAATGCAGAAGACCTGAAAAATGAATTACAGAGAAAAAGGATTTTAATTTCAATCCTACAAGGCCTAAGCAGTGTCAAGAGAGGTACAAGCTGCCTTTTTGAAAAAGGTGTAGATCAGCTAAGCTCTGAAGACCAGCTAACAAATGCAGCTAATGAACTTGAAAATAAGGTCCCCTTTCTGTATGAGGTTCTGAACACCGCTTTACCAGAGGGAAATACAGCTACCATTGGCATGATTTATGGAATGGTTATGCATGCTAGAAACATGCAAGCTTCAGCGATTCAGCGCATTTTAACTACTGTTTGCATAAATGCTGATGCCGACAACAAGGTATAATTGCTGACTTCTAAGTAGCATATATCATAAAAAGAAGCAAAGGTATACCAATGTGGTAGTCAATGTTGTTAATTTAAAAAGACTTAGAAAAATTGGTAGACATAACATCATAACAGAATAAAACAAACCACAAAACAAATAAAAACACAATGTTAAGACAACATTTTTCAAAATGGTTGTGTTGTTTCAAGTATATTTTAATTTCTAGACTAAACAATCATGAATCTCAAAGAAAGGTAACAGTTCTCTTGCTGACTGTAAATCATTGAATCTTGAAGATTGGTATAAATGACTAAAAAAAAATCAAACATGCATTAAAAGTTCACTAAAGAATGCATGTGTCAAAAAGCTTTGTGAGTCCACCATGGGCTGCATGTGTCCAAAGCAATTGACAATCTATATATGGCAGCAAATGTACAGGGTTCAACGTGTTGCGGTCGTATCATGCTGCGCTGGGCATAGCTTTTTATTTTTGGATTGGGATGGCAAGGTATGTTTTTTATTTTAACTCAAACGAGGAATGAGAATATACATGTATTATGAAATGACTTATTTGTACAAGTTATTTCTTTATTGAACTGAATAACCAAATTTGAAATATTCATTTACTATATTTTGGTAAATGTTTAATAATTTGATTGACGTGAACTGTCAAGTAAATGTTAAGTAACAAAAAAAATCAAATGTTTTTTTTCCAAAAGTAACAAAATATTAACAATGCAGGAAACTGTGCTTTATATTAATATTTAATCAAACAATAGCATTCCTTTTCTCTCACTTGAAAACTTCTGATGCCCTCAGAATGTTTCCCAACCATTTGGCCCACTATTGTATAATATTTATGGTACCACTTTGTTGAGGTTTAATATTCTATTGTTCATACATGTATATATTGAAAATTAATTGATTTCACCCTTAGCTTCTTGGAAGATTTAACAAGTTGCATATTACCTTGACGGGAGAAAGCAGGAGGACATTGATAAATGAGATGAGTAGCAAGTGTGAGGAAAGAATTGTAAAAGCAGTTGCAACAGGGGCAGATGGAAAAATCAATGGAGACAATGTAGACCTCTATGTGAAGACTAATGATGTCAGGATGAACAATTCCAATAAAGATTATCACT
Source organism: Arcuatula senhousia (assembly GCA_963971305.1). Lineage (NCBI taxonomy): Eukaryota > Metazoa > Mollusca > Bivalvia > Mytilida > Mytilidae > Arcuatula > Arcuatula senhousia. The sequence continues at coordinate 24,543,971 of OZ020311.1, forward strand.
TCTTTGCAAGTGATTGGACAATCCATCGTTTAAAAAAGGAAGATTTTCAATCTAATCAATATTTGATAGAAAGGTTTACTACTAATTAAGTGTATTTTTTTTTTTTACAAAAAACATGCAAGTAATAATTTTTCATCTCCATCCCTCTGTTTTCAACATAAGGTGATATCTTCAGCTTGCAATAAGAGTTGCATAACATGTGGCCAAATATTTAATAGTACAAGCTAAATAATAGTAATGCATTTTGTACTGTAACCTGAATACCTCGGAAGCCCATGATTAGTTTTCTGAGATGGTTGGCGGATAGGTCTATGGACCATCTAATACTTACGTTTATCAATATTTCCAGGTTTAATTTTAACATAAAATACATAAGTAACCAACCTCTTTGTCATTGTTACAAATGTCAATAAAAGTATGATGATTTTGAAAGTATTTTGGTTTCTTTAGATTGCTTTAAAATTTTGTTGACATGCTTAACCCATAAGATATCTTGTTAGATATTTTTTCAGGCTTAGAAGTGTTAGACCAGAAGTAGCATTAGAAAGGTTTCTTCCATCTGATGAAGAAATCCAAGTCATTAAGTCCTCTGTGATTGTTCTGATTGGTAGACTTCTATGTAAGAACTTGCCTTCGTTCAAGTGGTTAGAGCTGATCTTACCAAAACACATTGAGCACGCTTTGCAAAAAGAGATGTCCAAGAAAAGTCAATCTTTCCTGATGCCTATTTTACTGAAGAATGAGGCAAATTATGCAGACTGTGTGCAGATAATGGCATCATATGTAGAGCAGACATCAAACTGGTATGACAAGGCAGGAAGAGGTATTGTTCTTTCAAAAACTGGAATAGAAGATAATGAGTTGTGGAATAAGTGAATGAACCACAAACTACATTAATCAGCAGCATTTAAAAAAAAAAAATAAATGGAAAGTAGTGTTACTGTATAGTAAATATAAACATATAGTATTTACATTTGTAAATTTTAGAGTAACCCAAAATTTAACAAACACACCTTTACTCAATAGCTTTTTTTGTCCCATAAATTATTGTTTATTGGTATCACTTTGCATCAGTTCCGTCTGTAAACAATAAAAAAACCTCTGAAGCTACTGAATCAATGTGATTGAAACTTAGCAGGAATGATATATACCCCTTTAAGAGTTATAGATCATAGAAAAGACCTTAAATTTAACCTAAGGAACAGGTGAGCGATGTGGACTCCTTGGATCCTCTTTTTTGTTTTTAAGGAGCAGATTATGACCGTCTTTGTATACCAGTGGGAGGTGATCAACTTACAAGAGTTAGACTTGATGGTGCCAAATCATTGAGAGCTGGATCACATACAAAGAAAGAACGTTTGGAAAACTTGTTTCCTGTGATTATAGAGCTTTTTCACACTTTAATGGATTTTGTAGAGGTTATTTAGTACTTAAACCAGAGGCTCTGATGAGCATTAATCATTCATCTCATCAACAAAGCAGAGAGGGGCATAGGTGTTTTCTAGGTTTGCGCTCTGTCCGTCTGTTACGCTTCAGTTTTCTACACTTTTTTTCTAAATGCTTGCAGATAATGAACTGATTTTTGGCATATGACTTTATGATGATGAGTTACAGATTAGGGTCAATACAGACAGGTGTCACATGACTTTTGTACCTTTAAAAATGCAAAATTTAAGACCAGTGTCTATAAAGTCAATAATAAAAAATAGAATATTTGAATTTATTGAAATAAGTTATAAATATTCGATTGTTTAACAATTGCATCAATCGTTTCATTTTAGACCATAAAATCAAATGTTTAATGAGTATAGGTGTCCACACTAACCTTAAGTTTAAGTTTCGTACCTGTCTGCAAATTTTTACGGAAGTAATGGCCCTTTGAACTTTTGAAATTTTACTGTAATTTTAGTTTTCTGCACTTTTTAATTGTCGCTTGTAGAATATGAACTCATCAAGTTTAGGTTTTGATTTGTTTCATAAATTTTTACCATCGACTGAAATATGAGGCCGGTAGGGGACTATGTATTGTTTTGCAATACTCTCAGAATGCTTGTTTACTGTGACAGTTTAAATACCAGCACTTCCATATCATAAGAACTATTCGACCATAATTGATAAAACTTGGTATGCATTTGTGTAGTTGCAGCTTAGCATAGTTGCAATCCTCATCTTTTAACCTTGATTTTGATTCTCACATTGAGTGATTATGAAAATTTTAAATACACACATATACCGGTATATATAAAAAGCAATGTTTAAATTTTATTAACACCTCCATTAGTACGGTATTTCTAAAATTGTTTTCAAGTCTGATGTTTCTTATTACTTTAATGGTTGGTGAAAAAATATAGAAATGAGCAATAAATTAAAATACCCAATAGTTAAGTGGTTCAGTATACTGTGCAATTTTTTTCTCATTTGTAAAAAAAATTACATGTATATATATTTTGTATTATATGTTAACATGATAATTTCTGCAATGGTTGTGTTCTTTTACCAGAAATTGTACAAAACTTTCATGAAGGATAACAGTGCCAGGGATTCTGGAACCATGGCTCACTTAAAGACGGTTCTGTCAAGATCCAGTGTAAATGGAAAAGTCAAGAGCAGGTTTGAAATATGACAAAAGTAGATAAATGAAAATATGGGTTTGGTTTTTCCCATCTTTTGACCTTGACCTTGATTTTCTGGTTGAGTGACTTTGATAATTTTTATAGCATATTTATGCTTTGTTTAAGTTCTATAAACACCTTTTGATTTCAGAAACTGAAAATTCTTATAAATTTCTGAAAATATAGTGGGAGTAAGAAATTATTATTATACCCCCACTCGTAAAAGAGGGGGCTATATTGCAATCACCTTGTCCGTCTTTCCGTCCGTAACAAACCTGCGTTTCTACTGAAGGAATTAATTTCAAATTTGGTATGCAGCTTTAGCGTGATGAGTTGTACCGTGCCTCCCCTTTCCAGGTCAGTCGCGCATCTACTTCCTGTTTTCCTAGCCGACTTGACTGTTTTAAGGGTCAAAATAGAAAATTTTTCATAACAGATTTCCTGGCTTCTACTGAAGGGATTGATTTAAATTGGTATACAGCTTAAGCATGATGAGTTGTACCGTGCCTCCCCTTTCCAGGTCAGTCCGGCATCTTCTTCCTATTTTGTGAATGGTCGAGTGGGGGTATCCTTAGCACCACTAAGTGCAACCCCTTTTTGTTTCTGATGGTGCTGCCAGGTGCAACATACTTTAGTGTTAACACTTGTTATTGATCTGTATGTTGCAGACTTCAGAACCATGTATTTAGGAATCAATGAACTGATACATTTTCATCAAACCACGAAAAATTGGTACCCAGGAAAAGTAATTAAGCCCACGACCCATCTAAATAAATAAAAAGTGCCTATCAAATCTACACATAATTTTTAAAAACTTTCAGAACACCTCTTGGATCCGCTAGTGCAGGTATTGGTATCAGACATTAAGTTTTATCTTTGTCTGTCCATATGTCAGTGACAGTTTTATTAAGCCCTTGATTAAGGTCAGTATCTAAACAATAAGAGGTTAATCTTATTTCAAGAATGGACAGACCATCCATGGCTCATGGACATATTTCTTAGTTTTAATTTATAGGTTTCAAGCACATGAAGATTTCGCAGATCTTGTTGGAAAAAGTTATGTGTTAGAGGCAGCTAGAACACATTTTAAAATGATAGATGGAAAACCAACAAACCCAGTACTTCCAGATAACATAGAAAACCTACACAAGGCAAACAGAACCAAGATTATGAATGAACTTCTAGAGCCTTTTGTTGATGAAATGTTTGGACCATGTAGTGTAGATGAGGTAAATTTAAAGATATATATATTATATTTACACAATTTATAAAGCGAATTATATAAAATTTATCACTCTAGCATTTACTTCCTTCCTTTTAAACAAAACAAAACATACATATAACATAAAAATAAAAAATCAAGACAATAAATGTATTTAGAAATAAGTCAATATTAAAAAGCACTTACTCAAAGCAATAAAAATATTATCTTATGCACTTAAATCTTATATTTAAAGTTATTTATTAGTTTATTTAATAGAGGGGGTCTCTATGTATGATGCAATTTCTTGAAAGTTGCTTATTGAGACGTCAAATGTAAAAGTTTAAATTTTGACAAAAAATTCATTTTTTGACAGGAGTTGAGAAGTAACAGTCTGTTTGTGCTTGTTAATGACACAGAAGTGATTAAATGTAAAGTTGAAGATGAACAGGTGTAGTGCAGTGGTTAAATATTATAAATACACTTTGTAAAGCACTAGCTATAGATATTGGAAAAAATGTATAGTTACATTAATAGAAGGGCAAATAGCAATGCATGTAGCCTTGTGTGCACATACATTTATATTGTTTATAAACATTTAACTATTCTACTAGCATTTTATTTTAAACCCTATAGCTGTTTCTATATGTAAAATGAAGAGAAAACACTTTAAAAATGATTAACTTCAGAGAGATTGAAGTGATTGTAGGCCCTCAGTGGGGGTCAGCTTATGAAAGTAGAACAGAATCAGTCAGACATGTATTATTTTATTTAAAGTGGGATTCCAGACCTATTTTACAGAAAATCTACCTGATATTAAAAACCCTTGGAACACCCTCTCTGGAATTAGCTCTGCAAATCTAATATAACAATTACAGACCTAATCTGTGTCAAATGTCATTTAAACAACTTCTATGGACTCATTTTATATTATTGATTTCAAACTTCATCTATAACTGGTAATAATTTTAATATCTTTTTTTAATTAAATTTGCATATACCTGTAGGTTACCATTCCATTCAAAGTTGGAGAGACTGACAAAGTCCTGATAACAAGAAAATCACGGCTGGATAATGGACAGAAGATAAAGATTCTTTTCCCAAATGTACCTGTGGTTATCATTGAGAAGGCCAAAGGCGATGATTTGTATAGCTATACTAGATATTTTTTAAGCTTATATGTTTTAATTATATGTCTCAAGGATGCCATTTCAGAAGGGGATATAACTCGGATTAAAATTCTTCTTAAGTTTTTTATTCCTCATTTTTATTCCCATTCTACTTTATCAAAGTATTTAGTTGAATGTTTAGACTATGTCCTAAAAGTTGAGATGCTTTTGCCACATGAACTTGCAGTTCAAGTTCAAGCTGGTGGTCTTGTTAATCCGAATGGTGGTGCCGGTAACAACCGCCCTGCAGATATGCAGAAGGAGCACCAAGTGAAAAAATTAAAATCACTAATCAAAGCACTTGGTGCTAACAAAACTGAAACCTCTATAATTAAAATTTCAAAAGCTGCGCCAGTTATTGATGATGTCATTTCAGTTTTTGATAGACAGGTTGGCTTTAAAACCATCAGAACAAATCATCATAAGAGAAATGATAGTGATGATTTGCAGATGGCCCTTACATGTCTATCAAAACTTGAACCATTTGTATACAAAAATGGACGTGAGCTTAGAAGTTACAAGAATATTTGTTCCAATGTTTTTTCTAAGCTCAAACCTTCAGCTAATGTTTTTAAGTTGAATATTATGTCAATTGTTGAAAGGTTAAGAAGGGGTTTCCCAGTTGAAAATGATGAGCAGGAAGATGATGAGAATGATGCTCAAGAGTTAAATGATGAGGACAATTTTGATGGTGATGATTATGATTATAATGACATGTTTCAGTCATTATAATTTGATATCCTTTATGCATTTGCTAGTGTATTAACAGTTGATTGTAACACAATATATTTTCTTATGTAAGTTTCTTATAATACATTTGGGAAAATTGGATATTTATGTGATATAAGCTATGTTGTATTGTGATATACATGTAACTGATTTTAAATATGCTGTTATAAACTTATTTGGTAGTAAATGAAAATGTGATATTAAGGATGTATTTTTCTGAAGGGTCAAAATTTTCCCTAATCAAGTTTTTTCTCAAACTTACATTTTTGAAATGCTTAGTCCCTGGGAAAACCATATTTGATAAGAAAACAATATGTCCGTGTGCATTTTCGTTCACTACAGCCATTTGAATAAGCCTTTTTTGACAATTTTTCACCAAATTCCAGCATTTTTTGCACATTTTTAGGCAATTTTCTTTAAAATAAGTTTCAAAATTAAGTTTTTTCTCAAAGCTTCCATATTGGTGGATTTGGTGATTTTGAGCAAATATGTGATATTAAAAATGATTTGATAAACTTATTTGGTGATACATGTATATGTGGTATAAAAGTGCTGTGAAAAACTTCTTTGTTAGTACATGTATTTGTGATCTTAAAATGCTGTGATTAACTTATTTGGTTGTACATGTATATGTACATGTGATCTTAAAATGCTGTGATAAACTTTTTTGTTAGTACATATATATGTGAACTTAAAATGCTGTGATATACTTATTTGGTTGTATATGTATATGTGATCTTAAAATGCTGTGATAAACTTCTTCGTTAGTACATGTATATGTGATCTTAAAATGCTGTGATAAACTTCTTCGTTAGTACATGTATATGTGATCTTAAAATGCTCTGATAAACTTCTTTGTTAGTACATGTATATGTAATCTTAAAATGCTGTGATAAACTTCTTTGTTAGTACATGTATATGTGATCTTAAAATGCTCTGATAAACTTCTTTGTTAGTACATGTATATGTAATCTTAAAATGCTCTGATAAACTTCTTTGTTAGTACATGTATATGTAATCTTAAAATGCTGTGATAAACTTCTTTGTTAGTACAAGTATTTGTGATCTTAAAATGCTGTGATAAACTTCTTTGTTAGTACATGTATTTGTGATCTTAAATGCTGTGATAAACTTCTTTGTTAGTACATGTATATGTGATCTTAAAATGCTGTGATAAACTTCTTTGTTAGTACATGTATTTGTGATCTTAAAATGCTGTGATAAACTTCTTTGTTAGTACATGTATATGTGATCTTAAAATGCTGTGATAAACTTCTTTGTTAGTACAAGTATTTGTGATCTTAAAATGCTGAATGTGATAAACTTCTTTGTTAGTACATGTACATGTGATCTTAAATGCTGTGATAAACTTCTTTGTTAGTACATGTATATGTGATCTTAAAATGCTGTGATAAACTTCTTTGTTAGTACATGTATTTGTGATCTTAAAATGCTGTGATAAACTTCTTTGTTAGTACATGTATATGTGATCTTAAAATGCTGTGATAAACTTCTTTGTTAGTACAAGTATTTGTGATCTTAAAATGCTGTGATAAACTTCTTTGTTAGTACATGTATATGTGATCTTAAAATGCTGTGATAAACTTCTTTGTTAGTACATGTATTTGTGATCTTAAATGCTGTGATAAACTTCTTTGTTAGTACATGTATATGTGATCTTAAAATGCTGTGATAAACTTCTTTGTTAGTACATGTATATGTGATCTTAAAATGCTGTGATAAACTTCTTTGTTAGTACATGTATTTGTGATCTTAAAATGCTGTGATAAACTTCTTTGTTAGTACATGTATATGTGATCTTAAAATGCTGTGATAAACTTCTTTGTTAGTACAAGTATTTGTGATCTTAAAATGCTGTGATAAACTTCTTTGTTAGTACATGTATATGTGATCTTAAAATGCTGTGATAAACTTCTTTGTTAGTACATGTATTTGTGATCTTAAAATGCTGTGATAAACTTCTTTGTTAGTACATGTATTTGTGATATTAAAAATGCTGTGATTTATTTATTTTGTTGTGTCAGATTGTTATATTTTATATGATGTGATAAACTCCTTCATAAACATGTTGTATTTGTGATGATATTTAACTGGTTTACCTGTTTAATGTACAGATGTTAACCTTTTTCATTGTTGTTTATTGAAAACATATTAACTAAACATTTTTTTTTTAATTTGTGAATACATGCAACATCAACTTTAAAATCATGAAATGGCATCCTAGTTATCATTGTCTTATGGACATGAATCTTTTATGTTATTTATTCAACTTGTACATGCTCAAAGTGGACAAAAACATTACATGTATAGTCCATTTTTTAACCTACAACTGGATGTTAGGGGGCATTAAGTTTTACTTGTGTCTGTCCGCCTGTATGTCCATACAACTCTCCCTCATGCTTTTTCAAAAACCATACATAAAAATGATTTTTGCTGGTAAATCAATATCACATACCATTTGTTACAATTTTTAAACCTGTAGGACCACTACTTCCTGTGAAGGACCTTGTCTAAACGATAATTTGTATGAGAATTTCTATCAATCTTTTCTCAGAAACTACATATGAATGATTTGAAATTTTGAAGGATGGTTAGTAAATCTATTTCCTCTCACACTGACTTAATGTATACTTCCTGTTTGGAGTGAGGGAGCATCTGTGTCCAACTGACATATTACTTCTTTTTTTATGGCCCAACCACGTATGAGGATCAACCATATAGTTTTATCCTTGTCTGTCGGTACGCCCGTAGCACTTTTGTTAAGGTCCATTACTCGGATACTAGATGTTGGGGGTTAATGATATTTCGCCATCAGATAGGACTTGGGTAGGGCTACACCACCCACTAGAAATAAGGTCACTGTGACCTATATTTTATGTATGAATGACTTTGGTTAAGTTCTTGGTTAAGGTACATATCTCGGATACTACATGTTGATGTCAGTGTTATTTCACCACTATGATATAGATCTATGTGTCTTAAGTAATGTGACACTACCCACTAAAAATTAGGTAACTGCGACCTATATTTTGTGCATGAACAACCTTGGTTAAGTTCTTGGTTAAGGTTCCTATCTTGGATACTAGATGTTGGGGGTCAATGATATTTTACCACTAGACTTGTCTTCGGTAACGTGACACCACTCACTAGAAATTAGGTCACTGTGAACTATATTTTAAGCATGAATGACTTTGGTTACATTCTTAGTTAAGGTCCATATCTTGAATACTACATGTTAGGTGTCAATGTTATTTCACTATTAAATGGGTCTTGGTAACACTGCATCACCCCCAGAAATTAGGTCATTGTGACCTATAATTTACATATGAACACTTTTGATTAATTTCTTGGTAAACGTCCATATCCCAGGTTATACACATTGAGAATCAATGATATTTCAAGAACGGGTGGGTCATCATGTGACTCTTAGACACATTTTCTAGTTTAATTATAGATCAATTTTAATTTTGTTACACCATCACTATTTTTTAAAGTGATTTTTGTTTAATGTTTTTCCACATGGTCAATGATAATGTGAAATTGAGATCTCTAAATAGAGCTTGTAATGTTTTGTCTTTATACTAACTTGAAACAAGTATATACATGTACTTATAAAAAGAAAAAAGTAATAAATATTTCTATTAATGCTCAAAGGTATATCACTATAATAAAAAAACAATTAGATATGAACAACTGGAGCTGTTTTTTTTCCACTGTTGTGTGAAGCTAGATAGTTTTTATGTCCATTCTATGAAAGTATTTTGAATGGCATATGAAGTGTTCAGGTCTGTTTTTCCATCCTGAGTGTTGTTTATCTTCAGGTTTAAGTTACTTTAGCATGGAAGTATGGTATCATCATGACACTGTACACACACACATATTAACTGTATACCATTTTCTATTCTATGTAAAATAAATTGAATGGTTTCTATGGTTAAAACCTGTATGTAATTTTGTTTTCCATGTAATTTCATGTTAATTTCTACAAAAGAAAAGGGTGTGTGCCTTATAATTAGGTTTTCATACAAGTTTCTTTATAACAATATGACAAAAGTACATATATGTTACTACATGTATCATGAAACTTTATACACATACATGTAAATAGTGTTCATATCAGGACTGGGAATGAATAATCAATAATCACAAAATAATTGTACCAGTCTCATCAACTTAGTGGTTTATTGATCACAGAAGAATAGGGGAATGGTATACTGTGGTTTACTTGTAGATATTTTTCTATGATTATGAAATAGTCATGGACAATAACACATAAATGTCAGGATATGAATATACGTACATCAGTCAGGGGCATTACTTAAATCAGTGATTTTTAAATCACTTATTCAAGTAGCATTTCAAAATGCTAAAGATTTTTCCAAAAATCTAAATTTACAAAAGAACAGTTTAAAAAAATTTATATTAATTAATAAATATTGAAAAAAGATTTAGTAAGCTTCTTTAAAATTACAAAATTACAGATTTTGCTGTCACCTGTTATCAGTATTTCCCCAAAATATGTGATTTTCTGATAAAAGAAAGACCAAATGTAACAACCCATTACTTTACTTTCTGAATTTTCCCAGCTGTGGCAATAATTTTCCCATTAACTTCAATATCTTAGGTTTCTGATTATGTAATTAATTACCCATGTTCGCGATCAAAATCTTCATGTTCGCGATGCCTGAAGATAGCAGGGGTTACCTAACAAAATGTTACTTAAAAAGGTGATTTTTTAAAGGTAAAAATTAATATGATACTTAAACAAGTGATTTGGAGGGTAATTATCCAAAATTCAGTTCAGGGTCATGTCCTGCCATGACTGGACATTCCATTATCTAGACAGGGGTGTGTTTTATCTTTAATTATACAATAAGACTCAGACTTCTCTTCATAACATTTAAAATGAAGGACATTATAATAAAATCACTGTTATAAGTAGTTCATTTGTAATACTCGAACAAGTGATTTTAAAAGAGAGGTAACTCTAGCTTTGAAAGGAAAATAACTTAATAATACTTAAACAAGTGATTAAAAAATCACTGATTTAAGTGAGGCCCCTGACTGTACATGCATACATCATGAATTGCATCCCAGCAAATCAACTTCATGGTTTAATGATCAAGTTGCAAGACTGGGCATTATGTTTATTTTTGTTTTGTTTATACATGTTTTTTGCAAACATTAACAAACAAAAATATACACCCAGAAACAAATGAAGACGTGAAAAAAATGTCTGGTATCATTATATATCTTATTTAACAAGAGTGTAATTACATGTACAGATGTAAATCTTTTGGTAATGTTCATGTCCAACCATCATGTTATGACCATCATGATGAAAGACTCAATGCGGGGTCACTAGGCAATCTACCCACTTTGCAACCAGCATTAAATTGACATGCCTAGGGAGGGAATCGAACCCTCGTACATTGAATTTTCATGATACACCAGCAGAGTTTAAACAAGTAAATCTAGAAACTTATGGCATATGCTCACTAGTGATACCCTGGCTCCCAAAATTCTGTCTTGCATAAATGCTTTTAATAAAAGTTTTGTTAAACAGGAGTAGATGACATAGGAGCATATAATCTGTATACAAGGTACACCATTATGGCATATGGTACTATCATGACTATACATGTAGGATAAAGCTATTTGCAAAATATTGAACATCTATAGATGTCAAGTGGTTGCTAAGAAAACTGAGACAAATATTTTGCATCTATGTCCACTGTGTTACTGTGTATAAAAATCTAGGTATCCAGTAAAAGTAGGAAGTAGATGACCTAGGAGCAATAAATCGCTATACACCATATGGCACTTTAAGATAAAGCTTTATACAAATTATCTGCAATTTGCGGCATTTTTCTTTGATGTTTGCTGTTTAGATAACCTGTATCACATACTGGCTGTGATACAAAAAATAACAGGTCACTTCTTAGGAGGCATGTGCTATGCATTAACGTCACACGTATATGTTCTTTCGCGACATTTTATGAATGAAAATATTGGAACGTCATTCATAAAATTCATAAAATTGGCACATCACCGCCTACGCTAAAATAGATTCTTCATAAAATGAAATTATACGGACTATGAACTGAAGAAGTTGGACATGAATAAATTAGTATTGCCGATAAATATTTCATCCCAGCTTTAAGTATCAGACCTCAATGTCAAGTGCATGTAGTTGCTTAGAAAACAATAACATAAAATTTGTTAAAGCAGGGTATAATAATGGTAATATACATGTACATGTAGAACAAATATATACAGTACATCAAGAGACTTTCTGTGACTGAACACTGAAATAGACATTCCCCTTTTTATGGTGGTAAGGATTAACTTTTCACAGTAGTTGGCCAGATAAAGGGTCTGTAAAACCCCAGGTGGCCTAGACCTATAACATGAGACTTTAAAAGGGGCACATATAAATATTCAAATGAAAACGCCATGCCCCATACAAATGTTATAAGACTTCAGCATGTTCAGGTTGCCTAGCTTTTCTTGAAGAAATATTTACAGGATATGAACTGCATAATTGCAACAGGTAATTTATGTGACAGGAAACATCAATTCATGGATTAAAGGTCGTAAACCTTGGTGTACTGTATACATGTATATTGATATCTCGTAATATTGTGGTATGTATCTTAAAATGTACATAAAGACAGTGGTCACATTTGAAAATTAGGTTGAAATAAACATGATTACCCCAGTGATGCAGATAACTGACTGGGGAGTTTAACGTCGTGACTATACAAGTGCTGGACCTGCTATTTATAGGGGCAGAATTTCAGAAGGTCCTGCAAGTGAAAAATTGTGCAGGGCCTAAGTCTTTTTAGCAATTTATGCTAGCTAAAATGGAAGAGTGACTGATCTATTTTGTAGGACATAATATCTGACAAGCAAAAACAATTATCTGCATCTCCGCAATACCCTGATACAGGAACCAACAGGAGTATACAGTCATAACAATCCTTTTCTTTCGAAATCACCTTTTTTTTTTTTTTGCTTGTCGCCCAAACTGACGCATCTAATTTATTGTTTGTTGAGTAATTTTGTGTTATTTCAATGAAAATCAACCAAAATCTTAAAAATATGATTATGCAAGCGTAGTAATAAATTTAATATATAAATGTTTTTTTTAAAAAACAACATCTACATCATTGTACACATGAATCTACAGGAGGAAGCCATCTTGTTTGTTTATCCACGGCCGATTTACTCAGCCGAATTACCAAAATACGTAAAAGTGTCCATATTCATACTACTTACACCCGAGGTCTATTTTCAACGTAGGCGGAAATAGCCGAGTGGTGTTCCGATTGTACCATGCACACGACCGTGTCCGCTCCAGAGTTGTTCCGGGGCACATAATTTATCACAACACGTGTTTGCGCTTTGTTAAAAATATATGTTTGTATATGTTTGTATATTTTTTGCAAAATATCGTGCAGAAACTAAAGATTTATACCTTGTCTGACTGGTGTCCCTCGTTGTTTTGTTCTTTCCGCCTCATTGCGTCACGAGCACCTTTGTAGTACTACGCGGTATAGAGTATGTTTGTACAGTAGTGTTATCATTTTAAAAATGAGATTTTAAAAATGTTTATCATGAATAAATAGACCTAGTGGCCAAAAAACAATGCATAATAAACAAGAAAACAAGAAAATCAGTACTAATTTAGGACTATATCACGCGTAGTTAAGTGTACTTTCACTTTCGTAATCAAACAGCATCGTGGAAATCATGCAAGCATAAAAGTTTTATTTAAAGTCGATGGCAGTAATCCAGGGCCGTAAATTGCATTTGTATTAAGAGGAGGCAGTAATGGCGGGGGTCTGGGGGGCGCTTTTTTGTGCAAAATCCTGCTATCTGGCAAATCCTGGGGGGGTTTCATTGGTTTTCATGGTGGAGGTTTAATGTATAAAACTCTAAATTTTGTTTACTGGGACACTATATAAAAATTACGGTCTTGGGTTTGATATTATTTAACGTAGATGTACACAGAAAAGGTGGTTTATTTAGTTAATTTAAAAAAATAAATAGCACAGTTTATTAAACTGACGAAATAAGCACTTTAATTTTCTGGAAGTTGGTGCATATGTATGTTTGCTGTATTGAGCCAGTAGAAAGTTTCATGACATTTTTAAAAAATAAGATATTTGAGTAAATATTTTTTTTTCATTTACTTGAGAATTCGAATAGGAGGACGGAAAAGCAACAATTTTAATCCTCTCAATTTTTAAGATAAGGCTTAATAAGGAACATCGAAGTTTTTTAATAAGAAAATTCTTTTATTCTTTTTCAAATGCTAAAGCAATTTTCCTATGCCCTGACGAGTCCCATCTTTTTAACACTTCCATGGGATCTATTTTCCCTACATTGTCATCTCTATGGATATGTAGCATTGCTAAACCACATAAGCGGGTCTCCGTCATTGTAGACCTGTTCCAGGTTTTCAAACGTCTCAGCGCTGAAAACGACCTTTCACAGCTGCAAGACCCAACAGGCAATGCCAACAAAAGAAGAAAAATTCGGTTAATGTTTGGGTAAAACTGAGTGTGCTTCAGCATTTCTTCTAGGGTACATTTAGGTCCTACACCTTTAATTGACGATAAAGTTTTCCACCTGTGGATCTCCTGAGGCAAATCATCGGGATATGGAATATCGTTTCTGTACTCATCAACGATAGATGCTATAATTTCATCGGTCAGTTTTGGAAAGTTACATGGTAAGAGATAAAAACCATAGAGCATTGACTTAATGCTGTCTGGAAACCTGTCGTTTAAATGTTTGATGATGTGATCAATAAGCGGTATAAAAATGTTAATTCTAAAATGTTGTTCCACGGATACAGCTTCAGCGTTTGCCCTATGACGTTGACGTCCCGATGTTCTAGGCTTGCTAATCGTTATTTCGTTATCTTCAGCAATTTTGCATGCTCTTGTAAAGAGACTTTTAAATGTATTCTCTGCATTTTCCCGTAGGTCTAAAAACGAATCACACAAAGCTCGTGCCTGAACATGTGCTTCAACTAAATCACAACTTTCAGACTGCAATCCAATTGACAAAGGTCTCAAGTAGCCAAGTAGGAACTGAGTTATGACTGCAACTACTAATATCTCAAAACTAAGTAAAGTCATTTTGTACGACGTCGCATCCGAACTTCCTACTGTTTGGTTTTGAATTTCGTCCAGTATGTCTAAAACCTTGTTATAGTGTTTTAGTAACCAGGTTAAAGTGTCAGTTCGTGATGTCCATCGAGTTTCTGCTAAGGTGGGCAGCAGTCGTTTTCCTTGACTAAATAGTCCTTCTTCTTGATCATAAATCAAATCAAATGTAACATCGACTTGCACTGCATCTTTCATTATAGACTTCATTATATTTTTGCGTTTGCTGGATGCACTGATAAACCAAGTAATTTTACCCAAAATTGCCATGAAGTTTCTGACAACTACGACTGACTGGCAACTGTTAACGACGACAAGATTAAGACAGTGAGACCTACAATGCACAAAATATTTTGCCTGCGGAATTTCTTCCATGATCCTTGTTTTTACACCGGATACCTCCCCGGACATCGTCGAGCATCCATCATAGCCTTGGCCTCTTAGGCGTGTCAGATCAAATCCCCATTCACGAAGTTTACTAAGAATGCTTGTTGATATTGTCTGGGCGTCTGTTTTTACAAGTTCTACAAATCCGCAGAAATCCTCCGTCACATAGCATGTATCGTTTTCTGTATAACAATAACGAACACAAATTGAGAGTTGAGCTTGGTTGGAGCAGTCAGCACATTCGTCTGCCATGACGCTGAAAAAATCAGACTGATTACATCTACTAACGATTTGAGACCTAATTTCTAGTTCACAACATTGAATGAATTCATTTTGGGCCAAAGGTGACAAGTATTTTCCATAAGAGCTCTTCTGTTCTATATGTTCCTTTAACACCGAGTCGAAACTAGATTTCCAATTAACAAAGAACATAAAATTTCCATCCTCTTCTGAAATTTCCTTGTTCCAGGTCCCTCGAAATGCTATGTTACGTTTGCCTAAAGTTATAATCACGTCTATGAGGGATAAAAGGCTTGTCCTATTCTTTTCGACTTTGTCACTATAAGCTTTACTTAGAGACTGAACAATGGAAGGTTTAGTTTGATCCGAGACTAAAAGTAGAAGGTTCTTTCTTTCAAGAGATTTTTGATGGCGTTCACTATTTGTGTGAAGTGAAAGGCGTCCTCTTTCCACACCTAATGCATTTTTCCAATCTCTGTATGGTTCTGTTACAAATTCTGCGTAACGCGGATTTTCACTAGGCTGGTCCTGAAATGCTATACAAATAGAGCAGAAAGCGCCATCCAGTGAAGGTGAATATCGGAGCCAGGGAAAATCATTTTCCCATGATGTTTTGTACCGACGACTCTGGTTGTTTTTGGGAAATGTATAAGAACTTGTTGGTGGTACCCATTTAGTCTTGATTAGTTTGAGTCTTTCCTCGTCCGATAGAGAGCGTTTATTGAATTTAACAGGGTCACTGTCTGACAATGATGTCATCTCAGCAGATGTTGAACATGTAGGTTCGTCCTCCTGTAGTTTATTCTCAGAACGAGCTCGAATAGTTCCTGACATTTCTATCTCTTTTGGTGTGTTTGAAGCCTCTGAAACTTCACCAGCATCATTTCCTTCCTTGTTTTTCTCTTGACGAATTATTTTGAAGCCGAAAGACTGCAGACTAGCTTGATCACTTTTCTGGCGTTTCGACCTGAAAAAAAAATCATGTTACGCATTCGTACACTGTTTTTGACATATCTTTGATCTTAGTAATGGAATACAACGACTGGAATAACCAGACATTCAAATGAATACAAATAATAATAACTACTACACGCTTACACCAAATTAATTCGATATCTAATAAAAATGTTTTTAGTTTTCGGGGAGAGACCAGCAAATTGGGTCACTCTGTGTAGATGACAAAGAAAATTTCGACTAAATATTAATATTGGTTACAGTAGGACACATGGAACCACAAGAAGAAATCCAATTACTTTTTAATCTTCTCCCGAGCGGAGGTGCTAAAACTAAAATGATTTGCAGACTTGGAAAGGCGGGGTCATCAATAGGATCTGCGTTTTTTATCAAATATTCATGCATGTCTATTTAATATTTCTATTAGATATGGTTTCCTTTTTACGTATACTTACATTATTGCAAACAATGGTATTAATAAATGATTACTAAGCAGTTCAAATGACGACAACTATAGGTGAAATTCCCATGCTCATGCACCCAAGGATGCCCGCATACGAATGAATGGAAGACCAACTCATGACATCATCTCATATACTAGTACTTTCAAAGTGGTCTGATTTATCTATTTTCTTTGTTCCGCGGAAAGTCCGTGCTCTGAGATTTACATCAATCAAAATCAACTTCCAACAAACAATCGCCGGATAGTTCATTGTTCTTTCATCTTTTATCGTTCAAGCCGTACGTAACGCGTATTTAAATATTAAACCTCAATATATCCTTAAGAATATAAAGCAACATTCAGACAATGTAATAGACGGGGATACTAATAGAATATAAATAATACAATAATGATATTTGTAACTACATGTATGATTTGTTTTTATTTGGTCTTTTCCTTTCTGTCTCTTTCTCTTATTTACTTTTTTAGTTCATTTTATTTTATTTTTGGTAAAAAAAAAAAATTTTGCCAGTTTGCAATAGGAGGCAGTTGCCTACATGCCTACATACAATTTACGGCCCTGTTGATGATCTTATTCTGGAACTTTGTTGTCATTTGCAATTTCTTGTCTGTCTGTTCGTTTAGGTATCTAACCCTCCAATTATAATTTGATTTAAATGATGCTGGAAATAGAAATTCTTTAACTCCTTTAAATATGCATACATTGCATAATCATACGAAAAGGGTGATAAAATGAACATGACGTGAAATGATGCCGAGTACAGTGCAAGTGGAATGGAAAACATGGATGCTAATGTAAAAGGAGAGCTGCCAAAAATGATCTATAAATGTTTTACGTGTATTTAGTGTGGCACTCTTCACACACGTTGGCCGACAGTCAACGGCGGGGGCTTTGTGTTACAAGTATGGCATGACACTCTCACACGCTAGGGCTCTCCTATTCAGCCGCTTAAGCTCTGTAAAGGTTTTTTTACGTGTATTTAGTGTGGCACTCTTCTTACACGTTGGCCAACAGTCAACGGCGGGGGCTTTGTGTTACAATAATGGCATGACAACCTCACACGTTAGGGCTCTCCTATTCAGCCGACTAAGTACTGTAAAGGTTTTTAACGTGTATCTAAAGTGGCAGTCTTCACACACTTTGGCCACAAGCCAACGTTCGGCGCCTTCTGCTACAGCCCTCATATACTAGGGCTCTCCTATTCAGCCACGTATTTAGTGTAGCGAGATGGGGCATTATGTCTTTTGACATATTCTTGTTTTATACTATACTAGTAGAAAAATAATTACTGTAAACTAACTTATTTTCGCGAGCGATTTATATTCGCGGATTTCGCGAGGAGAAGAAATTTGCGTAAATAAAACGTCGCGAATTAACTCATTTTCATTATAATTTGTTAATTTTTACGCAAAATCGCGAAAATAGATATCCGCGAAATAACCCTATGGTCCTAAAACACGAAATATTGTAGTCGCGAAAATATGTTGGTTTACAGTATGCTGTGTCTGCATCCATCTATACAATGCCTTAATCATGTTTATAATAAAATTGTTGAATTCCAAATATCAATGGGTTGTTATACATGTAAGTAATTACTGAGACCTACCCGCCCGCTGCCCTACATATGCTACATTCACCATTTCATAAACCGGGGATTATTTACCGGCTAAAATGAATTTCTTTTTACTTCTGTAACTAAAGAACTATATATTTTTGGGATGATTCATGAACAAGTTAATTGAATACCAAGTTGGATTTTTTTCATACATGCTGGTAGCATATACATATATTTTACGTGATTTTATGAGTGTTTACACCAACAATTAAAACCTTTTAATCGTATTTCCTACGGCAATAGGCGAACTCCTAGCCTTAACGTTGTAAAACCATTTATAAATGACAGACAGTCTTTTCTAGGGAAATTAATTTATTCAGGAAAATTGAGCGATAAATTAAATGAATATGGGAGCAAATGGATTAATTTGTCGATGAGTCTGTAGCTCGCCTCGATTCTAGGAAGACCATGAGCCATGGACGACGGGCATCAACGCTGATCTTAGTGTTCTTTCTTGTAACAGGTAAATATGAACAGATGTTTATTATCTAAGATTGCATATACAACATATCTATCTATTAAGCTTATTTGGCACGTACGGACAAGTAATATTTGTCACATATTGAAAGATTTTGAAATATCTGTATCCCATAAACATGTACATGTATATTAGGTCCATGTGTATTTTTCGCACGCTTCTTGTCTACAAATACTAATCAAAGATGTTCTATCTCAAAAATAGCTAAGATACTGTTTTGTATTTGATTTATACTTGATTTTTTTCACATCAGTCGATAGATACTTCTAAGCTAGATGTCAGTAACAGCGACTGTTCTCAAAGGAGTTTTTCTACGTCCCGTTTTCTTGCTTGTTATTTTCATGTCTGGTTTATTTTCTCTTGTTCAAATGAACTGTGTTATTTTTGTGCTTTGTTAAAAATCAATCGGTGGAGGTTGGGGCAGAAAAACTAGTTTTATATGTGCCAGTCCTAAACCAGGAACCTTTATCTAAGCTTATGCCTTTACTCTTCGTCTTTATGTGAAATGTCCAGAAGCTGGTCTTTCTTTGGCAGCTTTAGAATTGGTTTTGAATCGTATTCATGATACATTTGTATTTTATATCTACGGCCAGCAATCTAAGCAACCACTTGTCACCATCATGACAGCTGCTGGTTATTTTCCATTTGAGAATTAAATATTACCGCTGATATATGAAGACTCTTATTTCATGTTTCATTATCTTTTAGTAATATTCTTTTTTCTTTTCAGACATTTTCCAATGTGCCATATTGAGTAATAGTTTAGCAACAAATTCAAGACCATCAATTCTAGACACGGAGTCATCTTTCGTTGAACGCAGATCGCCATCTAGGAGATCATCTAGCCGTTCAAGCAATGAGGGATTACTTGAAGTTAAAAAACTTCAAGCGGGGCAGTTAAGATCTGGCACGTTGAGAGCAAAGAGTGTAATAGCAGATCGCATTCTTAGCGACACTGTCCGTGCTGGTACTGTAATAGTTTCGACAAGGAGCAGAAAATCTAAAAAACGAAAGAGAAGACCAGAGGAGGATTTTGCTCCATCAAGGCCTTTCGAAATAAAACAGGATATCCGACAAGATAGATATTCTGAAAATAGAGAAATTTCTTCATCAAGGTTTCGAAATAATGACAGAGTGAACACTAGAGGTAGTTCAAGACAAAATCCTTTATCTAAGGAATCGGGAATGGCAAGCTTTGCTCCAAAACAAGAAACTCTATACCCTAGACAAAATGGGCTTTCTTCGGATGCACGAGCAAATACAGATTTCACCCAGAACTTACAAAAGTCAAATATTCCAAAATCGACTTTCGAACAAACTGAAAAAGACTCTTTTTCCAGGAAACCTAAAGACAGAGATGGTTTACTCAGAGCAAAACAAATTATTTCTAATTCAATTGATACTAATTCAATTTTTGCTGACCATATTTCAGCAGACCAAATTTTTAGCGAGTCTGTAAGAACTAAAACTTTAAGACTGAGAGACAGACGACCGTTTGGTTTGTCATTCTTTCACAACACGAATACAAATACGTCATTTTTAGACAGCCATTTGAAACAACCATCCTTATTTCAAATAAACAATCAAAATGAAATGAAACGGTCAAACAGATTTGTTAAACCCAAACCAACAGTGCCACCAAACAGCCAAGGAGAGACTGAGTTTTTTAATCATAGAGTTGGATTGAAATCCAGAGTTAGAATCCAACCAAAGGACAAAAAAGTTAACGTCGAAGCCGAATATAATTCAAAAGTAGGGATTCCGGTTCCCGAATTACGGTTCTTTGATCATCAGCCAATAGAACGACTGCGCAAACCGGAAATTGGGAGATTCAAAGACCTGTTTCTTCCGGTTTTGCCTACTGTTGATCACTTACAATACATTAATGATGATTACAGATCATTTAGAAAGTTTCAAAATAATTTCAATTAAATCTTTTCAGGTTATGTTCAATATGAAATTTCCCAAGAAAAAAAGTATTTTTTTTTGTTTTGTTTTAAATGAAGTTTCACACAATAAATAACGGAAGTAGCAAAATTTTATAAACTCAGGAATTTTAATGAAAACATTTTCGTATTAAATTATGACAATAATAATACATGAGATTTATATGATTTAGTGGAACCTAAACATTTCTGAAAAAAAAATGTTATTTTGAAAAAAAACTAGTTCTTTTTAACTACATTGAAATGTGACCATGAAACTTTACTTAGAACTTTATTGTGACTAACATAATACATTATTTATTTTTTACGAAATATCCCCAACCACAAATATGAATGATATGAATGATAAGGTGTTTCACCTTTTGTATTATATTTTTTGTACATGCAAAAATCGTGATGCTGAACCGCATCCTTGAAGCAGATAAAACATGATAAATTGTTGATTAATTGTTACACAATTGTTATTTGTTTTTATGTCATGTATTTCTCAAATTAGCACAAACACACAAAAGAATTTATTTTTCGTCATTTATCTTTCTTTTGGGGAATGTTGTTTTAATACTGAAGTACAATGAAACTTTTTAAACCTTAACCCTTTAGGCACGAACCATTTTCTTTTGGTGGGGGGGGGGGGGGCTGGGATTTTTTTCAAAAAAAAATATTAATTCCAATTTTTAGAGAAAAAAATAAAAATACTCCTAATGGAGCTGAAAAAAAATAAATATTCATAAATTTCCCCCCAAAAAATATAATATAAATGCTTTGAACCATGGAATGAACTCAAATGATGAAAGCATGATTTTTTTTCTGACTCGATTCGCTCGGCATACATATACCTTATTCATCATTGCCTTTTGCAATAGTTTCAAATTTTGAAATTATAATGTGCTACGAAATAGTATCACTTTTAATATGTTTAGTACATGCATAGTACATCGATAGTTTTGTTCTGTTATGGTATGAACCTGTTGTCCCGCTAAGTGGCAAATAAAATTATATATATATTTTTAAAAACCACCGGCAATCCCACTGGTAGATCCAGAAATGTCTATAAGACGACATTGGTCAATCTTCACAGATTTCTTATATTTCCAACTGCATTCTTGTGTTGTTTTGTAGTTCATATGATGATTTTTTTAAATGAATTATGAAATCTAAATATCATGATTATTTTGAAGTTTTCAGGAAATCACAAGAATGGATGATATTGCATCAGTTACCCAAGACCTTTTGAGGTCTTCAGCGATCCCCATGTCTGTTTAGTATGCTAGTTACGCATGATCCCTAACCAAATCAAAAGGCTTGTGTTTTCTATGATCCCTTATTGGCTTCAACTTGTACTTTTCTTTGTCTTATTTCAACCCCTGACTTGCTGTCTCAGGGAAAAATTTACTTTTGAAAACTTTGAAGCCAAAAGGTGAACCTTAAAGGTAACCATGTGATAAGTCCCCTATGTGACAAGGTAACCAGGGTAATTACATATGAATATTGCTTTCACTTCTAGTCTTGATAAGTTTTATGCTGGCGTCACACTATCCCGATTTTGCCCCCGATGGATACACGATTATGGATATTTTCTAAATCGGGGGTGATCGTATCCAAATCGCGCTATTCGTGTTGCCATCTTTTACCATCGTAGAACCATCGGCGAAAATATTCCATGTTCGGCAACAACTTCGTGATGCCTTCCTAATTTTTTAACATGTTAAAAAACTGCCGAAGGTTCGTGCGAAGGCCAATCTTCGTGTTGTATTCGTAATTCCATATTTTGCATCGTAATGCCTTCGTGATTGCATCTTATCATTTCGTGTTGCGTTCTTATTGTCGTCGGTTACATTTATCTTACGATGGCGACACGAATGAAACGAGAAGTTCTCCGATGGTCCCCGATTGGAACACGACATCGTAAGGGCCTCGCTTTATATTCGTATAGCCGTCGTAATTAGAGTAATGGCATAGGGTAATGGCATGGCGATGGAAACACGGCACTGTTAAGAAGCAAGATAATGTCTAAATACAAAATTTTGCAGCAGTATGCATTTTGTCGTATGGTTCATTTTCTTTTAAGTTTTACTTTATATTTTATATACTAGAACTTATTATCGTAATTTTCACTAAATCAAATGTATATGTACGAAAGATAAAGATTAAGGGACAGGCATGTATTTAATCTTTTGCCCATCGTTTCTATCTGAGAAAATCATATCGAGTTTATAATGGTGATCATCATTTTTCTATTTGCAATATCTTAGCTTTTCAGGATAAATGCACTTTCCAGACAAAACAAGGAGAAGACAGCCATGATCTAGAGCATTCTAATGCTTTCCTTTTCATTCTGTTTTTTCCTGCCAGGCGCTTTCGTATTCCGCTTCCTCGTCCAGGTTTTGGTACTTAAATTTCAATATCAGAAATAAAGGTTTGAAATGTTCACTTCAGTTTTTATCAGTCCCATACCGACAAAAGCAGAAGGGGGCTTTAGGATTTTCACTGCGTCGGTCCGTTTGTGTGTCTGTCCGGCCCGGCCCTCTCATTGTGACAATACGTTTTCCTTACTTTTTTTGAAAAACGTATACGTGTATATAGATATTGGAATGTGAGTATACCATGATGAGTTTATGATCAAGCTATCGTGTCGTTCCGGTCCGTAAACTTTTAGAGGAGTTAGGACACTTTGAACTTTGAAAAGTCACTGAAATTTTAGTTTCACACACTTTTTGCTAAGCCCTCATAGTTATTAAATTGCATTTTTTGTATGTACTTTATGCAAGTTCATCATTACGGGTTACAGATCAAGTTTACGTTCCGTTTCGGTCCGCAAATGTTTACGGGAACTTTGGACTTTAATGAAGTATGTATTGTAAGGTGAACACGCTTTGTTCAAGAATTGTTTGCAAAATCTAAAATTGTTGAACTTTATGCCAAAAGTACGGAAGCCTGTTGGGCTCATTTTGGTAATCTAAAAATCAATATAACGCGCTTTTATCAATTCTCCCGAAATAACACGCTTCTATTCATTAAAAACGCGTTACTTACGCGTTATAACGGGTTACTCTCGTGTAACTTTCTTAGACTTTGAAAGAGCTTAATTAATCAAAATACAAATGACAACAAAGTTCCAGACAATAAATTTTGCTACGCCTGACGCGCGTTTCGTCTATTCAAGACTCATCAGAGGCGCTCTACCAAAAATATTGAAAATGCCAAACACTGTATGAATATGAAGAGCATAGAACAATATAACCAAAAATACCAAACTGGGGAACCAAATTATTACTAAGATATTCAACCTATGTCTGGGGTAGGAAGAACCTTAGGGTTTAGACAATTTTGAAATTTAGACGGATAATTTAAAGCTTTGATGTATTCTCCAACTCAAAGGTGTTGGTGCCGGAGCGGGCTAACCTTGGGGAATTTAAACTCCACCAGCAGTGCTAACCTTCACGTGTGTTCGAAATACAAATGACAACAAAGTTCCAGACAATAAATTTTGCTACACCTGACGCGCGTTTCGTCTATTCAAGACTCATCAGAGGCGCTCTACCAAAAATATTGAAAATGCCAAACACTGTATGAATATGAAGAGCATAGAACAATATAACCAAAAATACCAAACTGGGGAACCAAATTATTACTAAGATATTCAACCTATGTCTGGGGTAGGAAGAACCTTAGGGTTTAGACAATTTTGAAATTTAGACGGATAATTTAAAGCTTTGATGTATTAGTAATCATTTTTCTTTGCTATCTTCAGTCTCTACATTAAGATATTGCATGCATCCACTCTTACTTGACGACATCATGGACATGCAGCGTGGGTATACTAAGAATTAAAGCCCTAGTGTTATCTTTTATCCATATATACCAATAATAAGATCAACGGACATATTGTAGACTAAACTATAATTTTATTGCAAAACAATTTAAATACAATTCACACTTTATTGCAAAACGGGTTGTCCTATTAATCGCGCCATTTGCAATAACAATGCATGCTTTGTTGTAATTTTTCTACATATATAGTTACAACGTATTCTCCTGTTTTCAGATTCTGGTGCTTCGGTCAACTCACACAAGGCACGAACAAAACAAGATAAAGCAACAGCACCTTTTTCTGTTCTGTTGTAATAGCCTTTACATATTAGCTTCAGATCAAATGTCTCATCTACTCTTACTGGTCGACATCAGGGACAGAAGGTTATATTTGAAAAGCCTTCGTTTTAACTTGTTATGGAAGCAGCAAAGGACAATTTATATACAACATGTACAATAAACTATATAATCTTGTTGCTAATCGTATTATTACATTTCATGCTTCGTATAACCCTCGGGATGCATCGTAGACCCATCGTATGCTAAACATAGCGTCGTACAGCCATCGTATAACTTCGTTTCTCCTTCGAGTCTAATTCTCGACTAATCTTGATAATATCGTAACAACTTCGTAATCGGTTCGCAGCCATTCGTATTTTCTACTTTTCTAATCGTTTAGCCATCTGTTCTAATCGTATATCCTTCGGCCTTGATTTTTATTTTTAGCAACTTCGGGACTAACTTCGCACGAAGTTGAAATTTTCGCATTCGTGTGTCCATCGTATGTCAAAATCGGGACAGTGTGACGCCAGCATTAGAATAAGATTTCACATATTGAAATAAGTATATTTATAACAGAAACAAATTTTGGATTTTGGATATCCAGCTTTTTTACTTTGTCTATTGTCCATTTAAATTAATATTGCTATATACTGAATGTTTATTTTGGGGGGATTCTGGTTTTTAATTATTTTCATTTTTTTACTTTGTGCTTTCAATAGAGGTTGGCTGACATATTCGCCATGCCTCCCTTTATCCCATTTTTCTATAATTATATGTATGTTTTGAATATGCATGTATTCAAAATAAAAATACAATAATCCAATGCACATTTCATCTCCTACTGAGAGTTTGTCTGTTTGACTTATTCCACATATCACATTTGTCTTTAAAATATATGAATGTTACTCATAATGAGAATAAATTAGTCCAAGAACTGGCCTAATTCACACAATTGATAAAAGACCTGTAAACTTATGAATAGAAAAACAAATGTAAAAAAATATTTTAACGGTATTTAACTTTAAATATTTTCTGAATTGGTCTGAACAAAAAATTTGATTTTGATTTGGGTAGAAAAAAAAATTGTTACTTTGATTTGGACAGAGAAAAAAATAATATTAGGTTACAAAATCCTAGGCCCCCCCACCGTATGAAAATGGTTCGTGCCTTAGGACGGAAGACTTTATTCAATAAGGACAGGTGTTAGCTATAGATTAACCTTATTAATTTATCTTATAGCTTTATGCTCACTTAAACCCTTCTCCAGCTTGCAGTTTGCGCGTGGGCCTTTGTTGTGGCTCCCATTAAACTTATCTTATCGAACTCTACAATTAAAGGAGTAGTGCAGGAGTTTGGTTGATACATGAAAATAACTAAATTTTTTGCTCTAAAATTAAGAAATTCAATACATGTACAACAAATTTCTATGTAGGCGAAAAATCACAGGGCCAGCCCCTGTGGAAAAACAACATTTAAAAGATAAAACCAAAACATAAAGAAACCATTAAAGGGTAAATTCAAAGCATGCATAGTGCCAAAATTTTCAGACCTATAAACAGATGTCACAACACCCAAGGACGAGAACAATATAATCATCTTGTTTCAATCAGAAGCTTTATTAAATCTTTTTTGAGACAACCTAGCTTAGAGAAACAGATTAGGATAGTTTAAAGAAAGTCGAATTTCGGGCTGAATGTTAGACTGAAAACGTGTCTTTCAAGACTAATTTTAGGAAATATTCAAGAACACGACCCAGTTCGGCAAATGCAAACGATATCATAACTTTTTTAAGTGAAGCTTTTTTGACTGGTAGGGGCAAATGATACTTAGGGATCGACCATTTAACCTGAAGGTCGGCCTTGGGTTTTTCCTATAGGAAACATATTCTGAATCTGATTTGTGATTTTAAAAAATATGGTAACAAGGCCCCCTTTTTCAAGTTAAATGGTCCCTTAATTTTGTTTTCATTTACAAATTGAAAAATAATAATTTGCGCTCCTTGAAACCTGGAATGTTGTTTTTTATCAGAATCTAACTGTAAGGGACGGACCATTTAACTTGAAGGGGGGGCCTTGGTTTTTTGTTTTGATCAGGATTTTTTTTCCGCGTATAGCGCGGACAAAATATTTATTTTTCGAAGGCATCGCAACAGAATATTTTTTTTTCATTATCAGCATTATTTTTTATAGCAGAAATCCTTCTTCAGAATATTTTTTTTCTTACCCTCAGCCGCCAAAATATTTTTTTGATCAAAAATAAATTTCAGAATATTTTTTAAGAAAAAAATCAAGGCCCCCCCCTTCAAGTTAAATGGTCGGTCCCTAAGTCCTTTTGAGTTTTTAATGTCCGAGTGCTACTTTTCAAATGGTACTAACTAGTTTTAAAAACTCAAAGATTTTTTATCTTATTTATTAAATGTGTTATGAATCGTATTCTTTTATGTATGTACCATCTAACTTTCAGGTGTATAAAAATGTTAATATTTGAATAAAATTATCGTGAACCAGAAATCTTATATTTATACATTTCAAGGCCATCCTATATTGTCAGATACACGAAAAAGACCCTTGTTATCTTGACATAATGTCATTTTAAATTTTGTTGTCTATATATTCGCTATCCATAAAGCGTGTAAATATGTCGCCTCTTTTGGGGGGTTATTTCATTATTTTCACATGAAAATCATATTTTCGACCTTTCTATATGTCAAAATGATTTGATTAGCATATTCATCCTCTATGACATATGATTACAAATGAGTGACACCTTTCGAATGGAAAATGAAATTTCCGTATGGAGTTTTTATATTTGTGATCATTTTAATATGCAATTGTGGTAAGTCGTAGGAGTATAATCCTTATAAATCAATCGATTTTTTTATGAACAATTACAAACATTTCAGCATATGGCAGCAATCGGTCATGCAAACTTTTCGAACTCTAATGGTTGTGAAGGCTTATGTTCTTTATTTCCACTGCGTCTGAGCTGTATTCCCATTTTTTTTTTAAATCGTTAGTTCTAATCAATTTCTAATTCTAGATTGTTCAAATCATAGATTTAGCTGGACTCCTTTTTTATACTGACCCCCCCCCCCCCCCCTTTAGGAACCCTACATGTAAGTCATATTCTTGTTTCAGTGGCTTGTTTACAACAGAGCCTTATGGACCCTCATGTTTGTGCGATCATGTCTTGAGAAGTTTCTACATGTGCTTAAAAGCCCATTTATTACACCATTGCTTTAAAAGGGGGATATGGAGGCGCCCGTTCGCCTGCCCGTCACCAGTCCCGGGTTAAGATATTTATCCGCAACTCCTTCTAAATGCGTTGATGGATTTTCATGAAACTTTCACACTATTTTTGTTACATTTTGAAAATGTGCACCTCCCATTAAAACTTTGATCTGAGTGGTTTTGGCTGTTCGATGACAAGGGTGTACTCATATCTTTTCCGCAACTCCTCCTAATTCCTTCAATTGATTTTCATGAAACTATTACACAATTATAGATGTGCACTTCTTTTTTTTTATTTGACCAATATGATTTTGGGGTTCACATACCAAAACATGGACTTAGCTGGGGTACCCATCTTTTATCCGCAGATTCCCCTAGTAAACCCTTCAATGGATTTTAATAAAACTTTCACATAATGTAGATGTGCATCTTCTATTTTAAATTTCTTCTGATTGACATTTGGGGTCACGGGGTCAGATTGCACCTAGAAATTACGCTATCAAGCCTTTCAAGATCACCTTAACACATGTATAAATAGAAAAGGCCTGTTGTCTTAATATAGAAACTTTTAAGAATTAACACTCTGCATACATATTTGAAACCATAAATTAATCTTTACAAAAGTAGGTCATCATATTGCCAAAATTATCTTAAATGACACACTGACAAACTTTGCACATAGTTTAAGCAGAGTCGACATTAAACAGAGACTCTCGAAACTTGATGCTGGGGTCTTAAACATATTGTGAGATGTTATAGTAACAGACTAACGTGACTCCCGCAGGGTTAAAAAAGACCTGCGACCTAAGGGCTTTTTAAGGGCGACTTCCGACCTAAACTTATCGACCTTTGCCAAAAAACGACCTGCGACCTCCGCCAAAATATGCCTTTTAAAAGCAACCTTGCGACCTCATGCCCCTTTTAAAAGCGACCTTGCTACCTGAGGGGGGACCCTGCGGGAGCCCCACTAACGATAAAAATAAAGTGTTTTTGTGTTTTTATATTTTAATTTTATGTCAAAACAACAAAAATAGAAGAGCAAACATGTATAGTGGTCGGTCCGTTTGTCTACCAATCCCTTCGTTCCAAATCTGGTTATCCTTCAGTTTGACGCTACTTTTTCATGTTGCGATTTAATATTTCCCTTATTTTCTCTTCAGATGGAGAGACTACAAATGGCGATATAACCGCCAGAACTTTAGGTCTAAACAATGAGATCAACAGAATTTCATCAGCTAACTCTTCATCATCCTCTAAAGTTTCTAAAAATTTTGAAGGAAAAGCTGACCAATACAAGCTACCTCTATCAAACATTCTGAATGAAACAAATATTGAAAAGAAAAAGTATAGAAGTCTCGATTCAAGGATCCCCGAGGAAACTACAGAGAATGCCATTGATGCAGGAGGAGACTCGACAGTTAAAAATTTGCTTGTCGAGTACCCTAAAGTTTCTGATGATAAAGACCAAAATGCTACCCTGGTAAAAGATAAAGCATCCAGGCCTTTTCATGTTTCTGTTAAAACAGCTGAGCAAAGTGAAGCCCCAGATTCAAAAACACGTTTGGAACAACAAGAGGAAATTAGAAGCTCTTTCAAGCCCCAAAATTCTTTGTTATTTCAAATCATGAACGATCTTACCAACGTGAACGTTTCGTTAAATGATATTTTGGTTAAGAGAAAAAAGAAGCTTGAATATAATAATGGTTTTGAGGATTCGTTTGAAAGGAGTACTAAATCGAAATCAAAAGAGCCATTTGGGGATTTCTCAAGCGATGAGTTTTCGGATGAATTTTTCTTACCAAAAACTAATAAAAGGGGACCGAATACAACGAAAAGGAAATATTACAGCTCCGAACAAGATGACGGAAGACGAAAGATCGGAGGGATCTTGTTTTTATCGAATCTAAATTCTGGTAAAAAGCCTAAAAAGAACGTTGACTCCGATTCAAGTGACTTCTTTTCGTCTGATTTTTCCGACGAAACAAATTTCATTGAACGAAAACCTACACGGTCGTCTTTTTATGATAGTTCTGAAAGCTGGGATTGGGACGACTCATTTGAAGACGATTCATCTGATAACTTTTTCGGTAAAACGGGAAGACGTAAACTTTCATTAGATGTTAATCGTAGATTTCCGAATTTGATTCTAAGATCACAAAAAAGTTCTTTGGCGAACCAAGATTCTGAGGAGTATGAAAAAAGATATAAAGGGCGTTATTCTAAAAGAAGATCTAAATCAAAGTCGTGGTGGGATAGCGATGAAAACAGAAAAATTGATGAAAGGGGTCTTCTCAGCAAGCACCTAAGTGGCCGATTTTCTTTCAGTTCAGGAGAAAGTTGGGGATCGGACGATTCCGATTTTTACGATAGTGATTTTTGGGACAGCTCAGGAATTAAAACAAAGAGAAGAATGCTCCGTCGGGGCGTAGATACTTCTGAATCCGACGACTTCTGGAGTGATAGTGATGACTTTTTCTCAAGTGACACAAAAGATAAAGCTGAAAGGAACTCTTGAAAATCGTATAATTCACTGTTAAGAAATACCAAAGGGGCATTTTAACAGACACAAAATCAATAACTTGTATTTTAGAATCAAATTCATATATTTATTCTATATATACATGTACATATATTTTCATATATTTTCAACATAAAGCCTTTTATTGCAATAACTATTATTATTATTTCATTTTTATCATTGTGCATTGTTTTATACCTGACAAAGAAATAAGTTCTAAGCTTTCATAGCGGGCGAAAATTGACTCGAACCCTTACAAATCCAACTTTGCAAAGGTTTTTTCATGTAAATTGGGCATTGCTGTCGTCGGAAACGGGCCAACCATTTTTTCGTCTTTTCTTATAAGCACCAGTGTTCTTTTTTGGAAACCATCCTTGTAAAATGTATCAGAAGAATAAGACCAATGAATGCCCATAAAGTAATCAGGGGTATGCACATAGTTGGATACTATTCTTTTCCATGCATATGCCAATACTTTGTTATGTTCACAACAAAAAGAGGCATAATAATGGAAGTCAAGGTATTATATACAAATATTTTTGAAATAAAATTCTTCATGTTTTATCCAGTATATGAATAATACTTGGAACTATGCTCAATAAAATTATCGTTTCATTTGAAATGCCTGCATGTACCAAGTCAGGACCATTGCGATCTATAACTTTTTTCCTTTACCAATCAGCATATAGGTTGATGAGAAGACTTCAGGATTGTTCTGTCCTTTTGATGTTTTATTTTTGATTTATTTTTTTTTTTTTATTTTTTTTTTTTTTTGCTTTATATCGTTTTTGCCCGTTAAAATTAAAGAAGTCGTCATCCAATGTATGCAATAAGAGTATTAAATGTATACTCAGGGTACAAAACTTCCACCTTTTACCATTAATACGACTTCCACATTGCTTTCCTGAGCAACGCATTTTCAATTAAATCTAGAAACACTGTGGATAAATACCCCCGTCCCCTTATATCAATCAAATCAAATTTTAGTATACAGTTATCGAAAGTGTCGATCGACAGGCAATGGTTTAGAATATTTTCTCGAGGTGTCCAGATCAGCTCAATGTTATATTGCCCGAAGCCGTAGGCTGAGGGGCAATAGAAGATTGAGCTGATCTGGATACCAATTAAGAGGAGATAGTTCTGATCTATTGCCTGGCGACACATTCAAAAACTGTTTTATTACCTAATACATCTTTACAGCTTCATTTACAATGTAAAATAAAGAAATCCCGAGGAATCAGGATAATCTACAGGGTAGATTGAGAAATAGCCAGCGCTCCGCAGATAGCCCTGTTTTTTTTCATATGGGGCAGGACCCCATTTACTTAAATATCTGTAGCGATTCAACTGGGTTTTTTTCTGGCATAGCTACATGTAAACATCAAGTGGTTCATAAATAAACAAACTTTGAGAAAAAGGGGTCATTATGTTTTAAAAAAAGAAATTTTGCATTACACTGTTGCCATAAAAATAGCAAAAAAAACTGAAAAAAGAAACCTAGCCAAATTTGGGAAACTGACACCCATCTGTAGAAAGCCTGCATTTGCCGCAGGTCAAAACATTTTGTATATACCCATCGACTTTATTGGAAATGCAAATGAAAAGCGATTTTATATTAGGGCGGATCCAGAAATTTTCGATAAAAAATGTTCCAAAGTGGACTATATGGTCGAAAGGAGGAGGGGGTTCCAAATAAGTTTTGCCGAAAATCTACACGAAACTGAATAACAAGGAATAGAAGGAATACAAGTTTATTGACCAATTATGGACCCTCAAGGGGCAATGACAGTACAAACAATAATGATGAGGAATCGTATACATTGTATCAATTATAAATAAATAAATTATTACAATTGAGAGTACAATTTATATATCAAGTACATGTATATAAGTACAAATAAGATAAATGGTAATTTACTAATTGTTATTTCAGACTTTATGCTATCTCAGACTCTAGAAGGAACTTCCAAAGGGAGTTAAGAACAGTTATATTTTCACAGTTAAATGTCCAAAGTAATTTGGTGAATGGAGATAATTGGTAAAAATTCTTATTTGATTCTTTTATGATATGAAACAAGATATTTCTAGAATCTGAAAATTTGGTACAGCTATTAAAGAAATTAGATTCATCTTCAACTTCAGAGTTATTACAGTGGTCACAAACCCGTTCTTCAATAGATGTTTTGGGTTTGTTATATCTACCCAATTCAATTTTCAATTTGTGAATAACAAAATAACAAAATTTGTCAATAACAAAATTATCTAAATACAAATGACATCAAAGTTCCAGACAATAAATTTTGCTACGCATGACGCGCGTTTCGTCTATTCAAGACTCATCAGAGGCGCTCTACCAAAAATATTGAAAATGCCAAACACTATATGATTATGAAGAGCATAGAACAGTAAAACCAAAACTACCAAACTGGAGAACCAAATTATTACTAAGATGATCAACCAATGTCTGGGGTAGGAGGAACCTTAAGGTTAAGACAATAATGAAATTTAAACGGATAATTTAAAGCTTTGATGTGTTCTCCAACACAAAAGTGTTGGTGCCGGAGCGGGCTAACCTTAGGGAATCAAAACTTAAAATTAAAAAAAAAACTAGAGGAAAAGATCATAAGCATTCATGTTTATAAATCGTCCAATCAAATGTGAGGTCAAAAAATCCAGGTAATAGAACGTCGCCGGGCCATAGAACACTTTTCTAATGGCCGGTAGAATGTGAGAATTAGCTGCAATGTAACTCCTTGGACATCTTTTTGGTTACGCGGAGCTACAAAGGGGACGTTCCATTACACGTAATGGAGCAAGTCGAAATTTTATGTTTGGCCCAATGAATTGTTTCTGTTTCCATTAAATTTCGTTTATGTCCTTGATTAAGGACCTCAAATATTCTTATTTAACAAACGAGACATACTTTTCGTGTTAAATAAGGTGTTACTTTCCAGCGGCGCCCATAGGTGGTATAAAAAAATAGACCATTTCTTCTTATTTAAACAATTAATTGTGGTGACATAATTTTTTTATTTATCCAAATAAAAGTTAAATAATTTTTTTTAAGAAAAACAATTAAAACATTTAAACAAAAAACTATTTTTTAAAAATTAATTTTAAAAATTAAATATTTGTTGAGTAAAGTATTTTAAAAAATAAATATAATTCAAAGAAGCAAGGGAGACAATCAAACAAATTCCGAAATGTGAAATTTCAATAAATAAGATTTTTTAAAAGATGGAGGTCGTAGTTTGTTTAAACTTTTTTTTCTGGTAGATTAGATGCTGATGTTGATAATTAACTGCTTGAAATATATTTATCCGATAATCGACACCCACCATGTACAAGTACTTTGTGTTTTCTAATACAAAGTTACTAAGCTCAGGGGGAGGGGGACCGGGGAGGGGGAATATTCCATTATAAAGTTAGGTACATATGTGCGGCCCAAAAGGTGTTCAATATTTGAAAAGGATGGAAATTTCAGATGTTGCATTTATGATAGGGTGTTCTTTTCACAAATGTCATATATATCACTAGAAAAAGAGCGACTCCGTATCCACATTTTGCTTCCCTGTGACCCTACTGACTGCACACGCATCTGGTAACGTTTACCAATCATACTTTGATATCGATTTTAAATGCTATGAATGGCTGTCTTTTTAAGCAGGCGTATATTTAATATGACTGGAATATGGGTACAAAATTTCTGGGCCGCACATCTGTACCCCGGCCTGAAATACTTGAAGTTAGTTAGTAGTTACTAAATTCTGCTGACTGGAAAATAGGATATGATCTCTAGCACCTTTGTAGCTCACCTGGTCAGAGGTCACATGAACTGTTGCCATCACTTGGCGTCCAACGTCTGTCCGTCCAACCTTTCACAAGTTTACTTTGTATGATTATATATTCTATATGTGATCATATGTGTGTCTCGTTTAAATTTTTCATTTCACAAATAACATTTTCGCAATTGTTAATAATAGGATCGCAAAAATTTGCGGTCGTATAAAATAGAACGATTAGGAGTAAAATCACCTTTGTAGTCCTATGACTACAGATCAAACAGACGGGCAAATCTGATGGCTCTTTGGCTCTTCAAAATCAATAGCTCTATAATTAAATCATAAATGATTCGACGATATCAGATGAAACCCTATAAAAAAGTTCCTTTTAGTCGAAATCGCGTCTTTTCCATGGTTTTTTTTTTTGTCTGTTATCTAAAAATCAAAGCCCTTTCTAGATAAAAGCTTTTGCTTGGTTATATGTATAGTTTAAGCTTAAGAAGCTATTCAAAGATTGACATTAATTCGGGCAATATTGTCAAATAAACGCTTTAAATGATCAAAACATTTATTTTTGTTGCTTAAAACAGAATAATAAATTAAGCAGATAGAGTAAAAATGTCCAACTTCAGAATTGATTGGTTGATTGATTTGTATTTCTTTTTGTTCTTTCTGCTTTACAAAAAAGCTTTACAAATTAAAGTCGCCATTGGGTCAATGTTGTGAGATGATCACTTATAGGGGTAACTGATTGGTGAGCGATTCAGGCACCTGGGAGCTTCTTGTTATTTATCGAAACCACGTTATACAAGAAATTTCCTAGACAAAGAAAGATTAAAACTGAAAATGCAAAGTACTCGAAATGAATTTTACAGTTCATCAATTGTTCATGACCCCTACACTTATGCTACAATTATTTAAGAATTAATACAGCATATCGGCTTAATATAGCCTATTTAGTGTTGCAAGGGCATAAAACATAATCTCACTCACTCTAGCTCTACATGTAATTTTTTTTTTGTGGAAAATAAAGCGCTTCTGTATGGAAGTATCGGTCGATGTAGCCAGGAATTGTCATGTAATTTAGAAAATGAAGTACAAATCAACTTTCGGTTTTTGATTTTTTTTTTTGTCCTCAACGCAACAAAAAGTTAGGACATTGAAATGCTGGTCATCCGTTCGTCAGTGTGTGTGTCCGTCACACTTTTTTTATAACAGGTTCCCAGCTACTATTATTTGCAGGCTTTTGATAATTAAAATGCAGATTACGTTAATAGTCTTATATGGTGTGATGTGCTTCTGGCCTGTCGCTTATCTGCTTCCTGTTAAACGAGCAATTTCCGGATTTTTTGGGGGTCGAAAATTGGAGGAAAAAATCGTACAGATTGCACACCTCCTTTATATCAGTAGGCTCCAATTTTTGTATTCAGCTTCAGGTAGGGGACTCTTTTGTGGCATTCGTTTCAGGTCTGTCTCGTAATAACTCCCTGTTTAACGAGTCGACTTTTTATATGATAGGATACAAAAAATAGACCATTTTCTATAACAGATTCCAATCTAAAGGTACTATTATTCGGAAGCTTTCAATATTTTGGTATACCAGGGACGGATCAATAGCACCCTTTCCCCCCTTTTGGAGGAGAAATAGGTTGGATATCAAGGAAATCATTGAAGTATGACCAAATTTGCCCCCCCCCCCTTTAGCCAGCTAGTGTCTCCCTTTTCGAACTTTCTGGATCCGCCACCGTATCCAGATTTTGGTAGGATTCACATGGTGGGACGACTTCTTCGGTCTGTCGCTTATCTTCTTCTGTTTAATTAACAAGCTGGCTTATATTTTTTGCGCTAGGCGGGGGGGGGGGGGGGGCAGTAAATCTGCTCTTTTATGAGTGTTTCTTATACAGATAAGATACACATTCTATTAAGTCTGAACTACTAAACCGGTTTTCTGTACATAAACATCAAGACATATAATATGTAGTCATAACCTGCATAACAAAACAATAAATATTCTCGTTCATGACAAGCCCGTAACGATCTCTATTAATACACTGTCACTTCCGAAAGACAAAATGTCATTGCAAGATGATTTTCTTAAGGTACACCTTCTCTCATAAAAATGTCCATTTCAGTTCAAAATTTTCAAAATATGTCAAGTTAGGGACGACACGCAACAATTCATAAAAACACCTGCTTTAAAATAATTAATTGGTTGATAAGGCAAGATTGTACTTGAGTGCAATTAATTATTTTTTTTTGTACACAGTATATTTTTATAGACCGTTAATCGTAGATGGTCTAAAATGAGACGTCTCATATTTTCGTTATTTCTCTTATTAATTGTTGCTGTTGAATTCTCACACCAAGGTAAGATATTTTTTGTGTTTTTTATCATTTTTTTATCCTTGTTTTATTATTATGCTTATTAAAAACTATCATTTTATGTATGAAGAGCACAAAAACTGTTTTTTTTTTTAAATACCGAATTTCGGTGGCAAAAAAACTAAAAGAACTTTCTAAGGCATAAAAATAACTTAGCTGTGAAAAAGCATGTTGTCATGACGATTTAATTAATACTCATATTTTAAGATAATAAAACTGATTCATTGCTAAATCAGAAAACAAAGTATGCTTGTGATTGATGAACGAGTCTTTAAGTAAAATGGAAAAAAAGCTTAAATTCTATTTTTACAAGTAAAATTAATTAAAAGGAAGATTAGGAAGAAAACTTTGTAAAAGATTATCATATTAAAACTAACATGAGAGAAATAGCATGGAAGCTTAAATAATTATAAATAACATAAGAATACTAAATTAAAAGAAACCTAAAGAATCAGCGCTTCTATTTCTATTCCACAAAACAGCGACGCCTCTATCTAGATATCTAAGCTATATTTGACTTATTCAACTCGAAATATATCTAGCGAGACCAACTTAACCGTTTTTATTGACATACACTTTCATGGCTTATATCCGATACTATTGCTAATTGTCACAGACACCTCATCTTATCTGCACTCTTATTTGCTTTCATACACCCTAATAATAAGCTATGTTGTGTTTTGCTTGTGGTCGAAGCCTTTAGTTGAAATTTTATTCTACTGTTTCTTTTATCTTATTTGTTCTCGGTATCAAGCCCTTTAGCGGAGGGGAGTTCCAAGGTTTAGGATTTTGTTATTTTCGTTTATAGTTTCGACTGAATTGGCCTTGAACCCAAAGGATGGGTTGCGATAAGGCCCTATTTTGGCCCATCTGTAGGCGAAAAATAAAAAGTATTTTAAAGCCTGTTACTTTATATCTTATTTTGTAGAAAAATGATTTTACTGTTGTAAGAGACCACTTTTAAATACTTTTGCACTAACACAGCTTCGAAAATCGGGTTCAAAACTGACCCATTTTGAATGAATATTTCGTCTTGGTTTAAAGAAAATTTCAAGGTAGGGCTTCAATAAATTAAAATTTTGTGCTAATATACTTGAAGCTAATGTTTACAATTCTATAAAAGGTTCATCATATATATATACATCACTTTAAACAACAATTTTGAAATCGAAATGACCGCTAATCTCAAGAAAAACGAAGAAAACGGAGAGATTTCGCACATTTTGTAACTACTGATTACAACTTAAAAAATTACAGTCTTTTTTAAGTTTAAGTATGCCTTGCACGCGGAACCAGCTTGAAACTTTCACAAAAGATGTGTTTTAGTAAAACATGTTTTTGAATAAAATATGGAGCTGGTTCTGCATGCAAGGCTATACTTCCGGGAAGGATATATACGTTTATTTTTCGCCACTTTCTCATAGGCACAATGTTAAAATCATTTGCGGTGGTTCATTTCAACCCCCCATTACGCAAAGATAAAATAAGCTTTTCAACTACAGACGTTTGCATTAAAAAAATAGAAATATTAACCTTTCCAACAAGACGTTTTGTGATAGAATTTCCTTAATTTTAATTTTGACTTTCGCGGTGGGCTGAAAAGGGGTCTTATCGCAACCCATCCTTTTCATCCTTCATGGACCGCGGATGGAACCCCCCCTTTTGTGAAAATTTAGCTTTTGTCTGTTCGATTCCTACGATAGTTATACTTGTCCTGAGAGACCATGTTTTCTAGTACCGAAGTTTGTGCCTATTTTCTATACCAATGGTCCTCGATTTCTACCAAACATTTTTATAAATATGATCAATTGCGTTTGATTTTACCTTCTTAGACCTTTTTAATGAATATTTGTAAAATGGCTATGATCTTTTTATACCTTCAGGTTTTTTCCAAATTCGATAAGTCCTGGTGTTATACCGAATGGTTATGTCTTATTCAGTTTTTTGTTGTTTTACTGTATTGAACATCTTAGTTGTGCAATAAGTATATACATTCAGCCTCAAATTATTCAGATATAAGCCATCAGTGTTTTTGTTAATTGGTACATATGTAAAAGACGTTTCTACTATTAGTAAACAAAACCTTTTTTCTTCTTCTTATTCCTGTACTTGAAGATAAGACGGTATTAAGCGATTAGATAGGGGTTCATCTTATACGTCCATTACATCTTTGACATTGGGTCTAGCCGCTTTGCACACATCAGAGAGATGCCCCTGGTGATTGTTGTGTTTGCCCTGTCATAATTAATACCGGGGTCGACAGGCTATTATAATGCACCATCTAACCACTGGCCATAGTGGTGCAGGTCTCGATAAGAGCAGGACGTAGAGATCCCTGCAGATAGCAAGATTGCTCAATCTTACCCATACCTCCTTTTTCCAGTGGCATAAAATTATTATCCCCGTTTGGCCTTGTGTCCCCATTTTCTCAAAGTAATCATCGTTCATTTTATCACGCCTTTAATTTTCAAGGTTTCCTGAGAGTCCGAATGCGTTCTTTTAGGGAGAAAAGCAGTCACTAAATAAATTAGAAACAGAAGCGGGAACTACACCTAACTGGTTCATTTATGGTATCTTCCTGAAATTTTGCCCGTACCATATACATGTATATAAGATACTTATTTTAAGGGCAACATTTGTTATGCAAATGTTTTGTATAGGGCATTGTTGTAACAATTGACTTCAAACGACTGACCTCAAAACATGATGAAATATTTAATTGAAACTTCAAGAGAACACCCGGACAATCAGTTGAAAACCAGGATGCATCTTAAGAAGACAAAGACCGTTATTTTTAAATGGTGCTCAAAATGTCTAGAATGTGTTAGATTTAGGGAAAAGGATTACATTGTATTATGTTAAAATGGAAAAAATGATTTCTTATGGGGGCATAAGTTTTCATCTTCGTGATTATCTTGAAAAGAGAAATATAGCGATTATCAGATATCTCAATCAAGATAGTTAAATGATGGAATTTTAAGCTCGAGACTCTGTCGAGAGCTTAAAAATTCTGACATTTAACTTTCGAGATTGAAAAATCTGATAATCCACGAGAAATGATGTAAGACGCTGCTTCTCAAATTTCCCGGAAACCCAAATAGAAAGGTGATTCATTTTGGTTAAAGTTTAATTTCTCCTATTTGGTCAGTATATTATTACGCTATCAAGAGTTTCAAATTAGTAAAAGTAATCTAAACATTAAGGTTTTTATGTATTCACAAACATAATCTATAATAACATAATAATAACATTTGTGTCAGAAAATATCAAAAGTAAACTAGATATATTGTGACTATCTGTAAGAACTATATTTTTCTTGCAGTTTTCGGTCGCAATGGCCACAACTGACTGGGTTATAATTAAATCGGATGAAAATTAGAGAAATTTGGTTTTTGCATAAAAATATATAAATAATAATCAAATAAGATTTTTTTGTCAAGGGTCAATCATTATTAAAGTGAAACTGAAGTTTCATATCAATTAATGCCTAAATGGCCGGGTAACATTGTATGATAAAAGTTATCTTCCAGGTGATGTTTTCTGCAAGAAATGCAGGTCAAGAAAAAAAGGAATATTCAGAAAGTAGTTGGCTTAATTACTAGTAGCTTTTAAGACCATCGACTATTCATATCTATATCAATTGTTACCAGACTTTCGACATTCGAATGCACTAATTGTCAAATCTTTGCTTCCTATATATAAAACATTCGACATTCGAATGCACCGACTGTCAACTCTTTGCTTCCTATATATAAATCTAAATTTTGGAACGAAAACACTGAACGAAACAAGACCAGTGTTTGTCTTGAACTGTGTAGGTCACTTTGATACTTTCAAAAAAAGAATAATATTACATTCTCTTTCTGTTTCAGCTGTGGTTCGTCGACCGTTTCCCGAAAGAAAGCCAGAAATTCTCGAAAATTTAATCAAAGGCAAGGATGACGGCAACGAAGATTCTAAAAGAAAGCTAGGACGTTCGGATTTTCAACATACCAGTAACCAACAGGCTGGAAGCCTGGGATCGGCTCTTTTTCCAAACGCTGGATCATCAGGCGGTCAGGGCAATGGGTTTTCTGATGGGAATGGTGGAACAGGACAAGGTGGAGGTTTCAACGACGGTGGGGGAGCTGGTGGAGAATTCCAAGGGGGAAATGGAGGGGCTAGCGGAGGATTTCAAGGTGGTGACAGGGGTGCGGGCGGAGGATTTCAAGGTGGTGACGGCGGAGCTGGCGGAGGATTTGCCGGCGGAAACGGAGGAGCAGACGGAGGATTTCCGGGCGGAAACGGAGGAGCTGGCGGGGGATTTCAAGGTGGTGACGGTGGATCTGGTGGAGGATTCCAAGGTGGAGACGGAGGAGCAGGCGGAGGATTTCCGAATGGAAACAGAGGAACTGGCGGGGGATTCCAAGGTGGTGACGGTGGCGCCGGCGGGGGTTCCCAAGGTGGAAATGGAGGACTTCAAGGCGGTGATGGCGGGGCTGGTGGAGGATTTCCTGGTGAAAGCGGAAGCGCCGGCGGGGGATTCCCTGGTGGGGACGGTGGAGCAGGTGGGGGATTTCCGGATGGGGACGGAGGTTTAGGCGTTGGATTAAATGGTGGAGGATTCCCTAATGGTAACGGAGGAACTGGTGGAGGATTTCCCAATGGTAATGGAGGCACTGGCGGAGGATTTCCCAGTGGTAACGGGGGAACTGACGGAGGCTTTCCTGATGGAAACGGAGGAACTGGCGGAGGATTTCCGGATGGTAACGGAGGCAATGGCGGAGGATTTCCCAATGGTAATGGAGGTACCGGCGGGGGATTTCCTGATGGTAACGGAGACACTGGTGGAGGATTTCCCAATGGTAACGGAGACACTGGCGGAGGATTTCCCAATGGAAACGGAGGTACTGCTGGAGGATTTCCAAATGGTAATGCAGGAGCTGCAGGGGGATTCCCAGGCGGAAACGGGGGATCTGGTGGAGGGTTACCCAATGGTAACGGAGGCACTGGTGGAGGGTTTCAAAATGGTAATGGAGGAACTGACGGAGGATTTCAAGGTGGAAACGGAGGAACTGGTGGAGGATTTCCCAATGGAAACAGAGGAACTGGCGAAGAAGGATCAGAGGGAACTGAAAGGGACAATGGCAAACATATAGGAAGAAAAAGATTCCGTTTTGATATAGACTCTGACTCAGATGATGGATATTATAATCGAAGGTATCGTAAAAAGAATAGTAATTTCGTTCTCTCTAAATTAAATCAGCTACGTGGAAGAAACGGAAGATTTCTAACAAATAATAACAACACTCTCTCTGATGAGGATTCCTGGGAGAGATTTGAAGACTGCGATTCCTCTGATAGTAGTGATTGTGATTGGTATTCTTCAGAACGAAAGACAAGAGATGACCTTGTGCGAAATACTTTGAGGAGAAATGACGAAAAAGAAAAAGGGAGGAACTCGTACAAAGATTCAGACTCCTCGGACTGGTTCGACGATTTTGACTCAGATTCTTGGGAACGAAATGACAATCGTAAACATAGCATGAGTAGATTCGAAAACACTGATAATGGAGAGTCTCGAGAAATCCCGAATGGAAGAAAAGATGACATGAAATCAAGACGCTTGGGGCGTTTACGGTCGTCTGACAGAAGCGATTCCTCAGACTGGTTTGATGATGATGACTTTTCTGATTCAGACTCTAGAGAAAGCAATGACAGGAAGCAATCAAAACATCGATTGCGTGAGAATTCAAGGCCAAACCATAGCGAAGAAAATCCAATGAACAGACAAGGTCATAGGAGGTCCCGTCATGACGACTCTTCTGATTGGTCAGATAGTTTTGAAGATGATTGGTCGAGAGAAAATCGTGTTCATAGAAGAAGGGACAATAATAATGGAGACTTTGATTCGTCAAAACAAATTAAGAACCCAAAAAGAATGTGGGACGACAGTAGTGATTCTGACTATTGGTACAGTTCCGAATGGGATCAGCCATCGAGAAAACCACACCAAGATCGTAAAAGTCGAGGCAACTACGAGTATAGCAGTGAATATTTTGATTCAAGTGATAACGATTTTTATTCTGATTCAAGTGACTGGTATGAGAATGATGACTTTTTCTCAGATAAAAAACGACAAACAAAATGGAAATAGATAAACCGTTTACGTGAAAGACATATACTGAAGCCAGAAGTGAATATTTTATTTAATATCTAAAACTCGTTATTTATGATTAAGTGTGCATACTATATGTTTCCTTTGTTACATTTTGCTTTAAAACTTTTGTTTTACATGTTCTGGTCTAGAACTAATAGTCTAAAACTATATTTGTTGACCCAATACACTGCAGGTTCTTTCCAGCAACAATTTCGTAATTACAACAGCATATATAAACTTATGTCAACAAAAGACCATTATGTTTTAAACCTATAAATCATTCTTCTTTTAATTATAGTCCACTAGTAAGAATTTGTGTTATCTGTCTAACTAGATTTTTCACATCATTATTTTTCTTTTGTGATACCACTTAAAAGAATTATATCTACTGTTTTGTTAAATATCGCATTAGCTTTATTCATACTTTTTGTTAGAATTTTTACATACATATGTACCTGTCAATGTCGCTTAGGAGAACAGCAATTTCGGAACAAACTTACCAAAGGTTTAATATGTATAAAATTGGTTTATGGCAAGCTTCGATCAATTGTCGCATTGTAGGCTGCTTTGTATAGCACTCAAAACTTTAATGAGCTTATATTGTGTAATTTGTTTTTGGTTCATCAGTTCCTTCAAAAAGAGAGTAAATGAAATTTTTCATTCGTCTTTTCTTTTCTTTGCAACTTTCAAACATGACATCAAAGATGAAATGAAGATACTGTCGTCGAATGCACAATATTCTTATGAATTAGATGTTGGTGGCGTATAAATAAAAAAAAGAAATGGTATTGTTAGAATGTGATTCAGATGAAATTTCTAAAAAAATATATATGCCTTGATGGATTACATGTCTGCTGATGATAATTGTGATTTTGTCAATGTATGGAAAATAATCTACAATTACTATGTACATCATTTATTTCTATATTTATTTTGTTTTATTTTTGATTTTTGCATTGTATAAATTAAATATATTAAAGAGAAAGAACACCAAACTGTTAATTTTATTCAAATCAAATCAAATTTTATTAGCACAAGTTACGCTCAATGAAGGGCCAAAGGCTACAAACAATAGATTGACAAAAATACAACAACAAACAAGTAGTCATCTAGGAACAAATGAACATACAAAAAGACACTTTATCTCATGGACCTGTCATAAGCCAGAATTTTTTTTCTAAGCAAGTTTGTATATGTTCAAAAAGGGTTCTATATTTGATAATTTTAGGATTGATTTTGAACTATATGCATAACATCTTTGTTCTAAAGCCAGGCACGTTCGAGCAGCGACCATTGGTCACATCGGAGGCTGCTGGCTGTTTTCCTTTGTCGATTTTTCAATTCCCACTGATTGTATCGTGTATTCTTATTTTACATCTTAGTATCTTCAACGCTGGATATGAAATTGGGACCAAAAGAATAGGTGCATATCCATGTTAAAACAAAACAAAAATACAACGTAGCATCGGCACAAGTAGTAAAATGAAAGGCGATTGACTCGGGCTTCGTCCATTTAAGACAGTTAACACAGGGTTAAGTTGATTACCATGAATGTCACCGTTAGAAAAATAATACAAAAGATATCTTGTACTTGTAGACAAATACTTGATTTCTATCTCTCACATTACCGCAAATGTTGATTTGACATAGAGGTT
Source organism: Arcuatula senhousia (assembly GCA_963971305.1). Classification (NCBI taxonomy): domain Eukaryota; kingdom Metazoa; phylum Mollusca; class Bivalvia; order Mytilida; family Mytilidae; genus Arcuatula; species Arcuatula senhousia. Next base: position 24,588,764 of record OZ020311.1, read on the forward strand.
TCTTTCTGGCACATATTCCATATTCTTTCGTTTTTAATATTATTTCAGAGTTTGGCTTTAGTGCCATATGGAGGTCGTAGAAAGCTTCCCCGTGCTTCAGTTGTATGCTCTTATATATTTTCGAGTACTGGAATGTGTGTTGAATAGACACAATTTACATATATCCAAAATTTGACAACGTTTGGATATTTCTTTCAAAATTGATAAATTTATTTGTTTGGCCATGTTGTAATATTTTTGACATCTGTTTTTGTTTTATCAAATCTAATATTCTACAGGTTTTCCAAGTATTCTACTCCTAGCATGTCTGATGAAGGTTAATTTAGAAAAGCGCTTCACACGCAGTGAAATTTTGCTTTTGTATATTTATCAAAACCATTTTAATATCTATGTGGACTGTGTCTTTCTGGTACATATTCCATATTCTTTCGTTTTTAATACTAGAATTGTCGACCTCATCGAAATTTTACCCATACAAATCGATCGTTGGTAAATTGGCGTGTGTGATTTAGAAAGCACGAACTACTCCCTCTTCCGGAACACCTGAGTTCACCCTTTTGACTTGAATTCACGATGCTGATTGTTGGTTGGTTGTGATATGTGTGTTTATTGTTTTGTGGTTTGTTTTGTAGTGAAGATATGTCTGTGATAGGGTCATTTTATTTGTTAAACTCGTCTTTGTATTTTGGATTGCCCCATGTAGTACTCCTTTGCTCCTTTCATAAGCGACAATCTTTACAATAGGTAAAAGCAAATCTAGGTACAAATGGGTCATTCGAATGTCAAAAATTCGGAAATACAATACCAGTTAACACGTACGAGAACAGCACGAAGAAACACAAATATAAAAACACAAAAACAACTAAAAGCAGTATATATGACAAAAATAACAACTTAAGGTATCTTATTGAATGCGAAATACTAGGACTTATTAGATCTCGTGTAGAAGAATTTGTGTTTGTTTAAAAAAGATGGTTTAAGTTTAACAAGTTTCTATCCTCTGCCTTTGTAACTTACAATGATACATTACAGAGTTGGGTTTATGAATATCCGCATTCCTCGTTATACGATAGGACAGACAATGAATTAACGGACATTTACATGTGTGTGTTTTGGTGTTTAACGCCCTTTTTGACACATACAGGATGGCCATCTTAAATGGTGGAGGAAACCGGAGAAACAAAGAAAAGAACCAACCTTGGGCACACAGTAACTGACAACAGTGGTTCTTAACAAAATATCTTGATAAAATGAAATGTTATTCATTTATTTATTTTGATTGCTATGACCGACCGAGACAAAGACTAAGACTAATATACTTTTCTTATTTTAATGATAATTATTAATTGCTAAGCTCCCAAATTAGCAGAAACAATAACTTCGTCTGCCAAAACCTTTTTAACATTGACCTGCCTTGCGCGGACAGAGTCTGCATACATACTTCCTGTTTTAATGTTTTCCGCCTCTAATTCTACATCCTGGTCCGATCTATTTGGTTGGAAATTATCATCATAAAAATAGTCCTCTGAATCTGAATCGGACCAACTGTCAAAAAATGAATCTGAATCGTCCTTTTCATCAAAATGTGATCTATGATTAGAAATTGGTTGAACGCCATAATTTGGCCATGCGCGTGCTTTTGTTTGTTTTCTATTTACATTCATTTGTCCAGCAACAGGCAATGAACGTGTTTTGAATAGATAAGATTGTCTTTTGATATTTTCTGAGTTGAAGCTGGGTTGAAAGCTGTGTCGATTTCTATGATGAATAGTCCTTTCATGATAAGGTCTTGCTGTCGGCTTATGGAAAGTTCTACTTACGTGCGCAGCAAAGTGATGGCCTTTGTCTCGTCTATTAAGGAATTGAAGTCTAGGATTTAAATTACCCGTATATCTTCTCGTTTGTTTGGTCAATGAAACAATAGGTTGGCGTGGTTTCGAATGTTTAAAGTCACTTTGTCGAAGTTGTGGAGAACTTCCATGTTTCTTTGTTGTTACTAAAACGTCTTTTGCAATAATTTTTGTAGCATCCACTTTTTTAGATACTACTGAAGACGCATGCAAGAAACCGGCTTTAATATTATGTGCCGTCATAGGTGCATTAGTTGTCTGAAAGTCTTGTTTATAGTTGAATTCAGACAACCTTACATCGGTTGGTTGTTGTTTAATGTTGTTCTTTGACGCTTTGGTATTTGTTTCATTTACAAGTAAGATATACATTGGTTTCATGGCTGGATGATGTTCCACAAACAATTTTGCTAGTTTCGAGTCATATCTATTCAAAGATTTTAATGTTTTTAACATTACTTGTTTAAGAATGTTCATAAAACTAGCATCGTGTCTCTGAGTCTTAGTATTGCCGTCAGATTCACCAAGTGTAGTATCATCGTCGTCCGTATCTTCATCGCCTAAAATTAACAAAGATGGAGGAAAAAAGAAGCAATGTAATTACCAAAGATGACAAACAATCTCAGTGGCAGATTCAGAGGGAGTTTCCAGGGGTCATAACCCCATCCCCAAACCACGGTTTCCTTTGAATTATTTTTTTTTTTATTAATATCGTGCAGATGTGTGGCATTAAAGCCATTTTTCTAGATTTATGGGTGGAATTCGTACCTGAATCGTACTATTTTCAGCGTGACTAACGGTAGATAGAATCTCCCCTTTCAAAATTTTGTCGACCCACCCCTGAATCTCAACTGTCCATTAACTACATAATTTGGATGTGAATTTAGTTCGAATCAGACAGACATAGCGTTCCATACATTCAAACCAGTACAAACTAGATGCATTCAATTTTATTTATCATTAATAGTTATTATTTAGAGTGTACTGACCGCTTTTGACATATCTTTGTGTCAGAAGAAGCATTTGTCTTATCATTACATTACATCTCTTTGTAATAAACAAGAGGTATACCACTGTTCACTGGTCATTTTTATAGGGCGCTCTTTGTCTTGTTGGTATTTCGGTGCCACGTTAAAAAATTGGGGGTATGTTTGTATTGGTCTGCACATGATCGATACCCTCGGCACTTAGTCTAGATTTTGTTGTTTAATAGTTTTTGGGACTTATATTTCTATGGTTATATTATGGAAGTAATATTGTGTGAACAATGGGGAACAAATTTAAACTTTTTTATACTTTATCCATTAAGGTTTCCCGTCTCAAAAGCACTGTAAGATCAACCAGATACAACTGCTATATGTATTTGATAAAATAAAACACTCTTAAACCTTATTAAGACTACTGCTATTTCACATAAATATCCATCAAAGCGACTTGCGGCCTTTTAAAAAGGCCAAATACATGTAAGATAGTGTTGTGCTACTAACATAAAATAAAACTGAGGAAATTAAAAATAAAAAAAAATCAACGTGTGGTGACTTTCCACGTTTGGAATACTAAAATTCCCCCTTGAATTTTTGTCGTCACAAGGAAAAAAATGATTACTCAAATTAACTTATTCTAACGATGAATACGCGAAAAACATTTAAGTCTTATATATAGTTCAAAATACTTACAATTTATAAGACCCATAATGAGAAATATCCATATAATATGCTTCATCTCTAAATCGTTTTAAAATAAATCAGTTTTTCATTTGGTACACGAAAAAGAAAACATACACAAAAAATAAAACAACACTTTCGTGATAGGAATACTAATAAGGATTATTTGTTTGTGTGTTTTTTGATCATTTGACCCTTATTTCATTTAACTTGTCATTTAACATGCACTTTATGCAATAAGTTATGTGCATATCGGTGAGAAATTGCAGAGGGAAATAAGTTCAACTGTGTGATTTTTAAGAATCTTGTCTAATGTGCGTCTTTTCAGTCACTTTACATGGGTTACCTCCCATAACAAAGAATTATCTAACTTTCACGGCAGTATGTCTATATTCTAAGTCCCTTTCCCCTTATCAAAGAAAATGAAAGAAAAGTCTAGAGAGTTCTGAAATTAGAGATTACACTGTTCCTTGTATTTCACGTCAAATCTACTATAGAAGATAATGAGATGTGGAATAAGTGTATGCGGCACAACCTACAATATAAACGACAATCTAAAAAAAATCAACAATGGAAAACATAACAACATATAAAAGTTCGCATTTTCATTACAGATTAAACAATAAATCTTTTTTTATAAAAAAAAAAGGTGGGCTTTAAATTAGATCAATAAATAAATTCATGATATTCCAAACTAGATTAAGTATACAAATCATGACTAATTTCAATACATAGGGTATAGGAAGAACCTCAAGTTTTAACAATTTGAAATTTTCATGAAGATTATCATGATAATTCAATAGTTCTTCAAAACAAAAAGGTTGATGACTTGATGACGGAGCGGGCTAGCCTCCTTGGCTTATACTCCACCAGCAGCGTTAACCATCACGGATTCTAGTAATAAAAATCACAACAATAAATCTCAAGTACAGCTGTATTTCTAACTGGTCAAATTATGACGAAGGTCAACCTTTGTCTGGGTTTGTTTTTGAATTATATTTAGTTTTGTATCTTTCAAAATGACCATAGGTTTAAATGCTTTTAAAATGTATAATCTGCTTATCTCCATCTTCTATTCAAGTGAAGTAGATTTCGTATTGAGAAAATTTTCAAAATATTATTCCATAAATTTCAATACTTGTATTGTCTAAGTTTTATTCTTGACCAAAAAATGCAGCAGTTTATTACAATGTCATAAAGAATTGTATAATGAATTATATTTCGATGTGACTTATACATCCACAATTACATGTGCAAACACTTTTAATGACAAGCTGTAAAGATATAATGGAGTAATACATGTATATTATGATATGCAAACGTCGAGGGTTTGTGTTCTAAACACAGTTCCTGGACACTGACACAGATTATGGTATTGGTGAAAAATAGGAGCAGTCCTGTCAGACAAGGTTGTCCATATTTCCTTGATCTATTTTAAATGTATGTATTTGTCCATTCGCAGACACCTGTAATGACATGCTTTAGACATATGACAAGTAATACGTTCGAGTGTCGAGGATTTTATGTAAATGTTTCAACATCAACCTTCAAGCAACTAAGTCATGACGATGTCAAAGTGGTTTTAATTTTGTTCTAGGGAAAAGTTTATGGTACGACCTGTTGGGGAAAACTAGAAATTTTAAAGTTTTTTAACAACAAAAGTTCTGTACAGTACAGCTGTCCATCTTCGCTTAATCTAAATATAATAAAAATTTTGTTATAGATCTTTATTAACAAAAAAAACCATATACATATATGAACATAATTTATGTTTAATCTATAAAACACATGAATGTTACATGTCAACATGAAAATTACATGTACAATAGCGGACGTCATAAAGAGTACAAATGCATTATGAAAAAAATAAAAATATAAGAACAAAAATCTATATAGGACATTCATGTCTTTGATGAGGCATATATGGCGTTCCATATATACTAAGAAGTGCGAACCAGAATAGGGACATCTTTATTTTGATTCATAAATAGATAAAATAATCATTCTTCTGTTTGTTGGTTGTCAGACAGTGGTAAATCATCGTGCTATTAGAACATTTTTTTCTATTAAAAAAGGTATACAGTTAACAAAGTAAACTAAGAAAGGTCCCGTTCTCATGACGGGCCGTTAAAAAGAGAGAATATGACCTTAGAAACAAATTACTACACCGGCTTGACCAATATCATATTTCCAAGAGAGACAATTAATAGATGTATAAGCAAAGAAATCTGTATAGCTAAATGAAACATTGAGAACCACGAAACAATAGACCCGGCCTCCCAGAAAAGACCCATTCTGCAAAAAATGCGCATAAATTCACAACGTTAACATAAATGTATAGGATTGGGTAAAAAAAATCATGAAAATCAATTGATTTAGGAGAGGTTGTGGATACGTACCCTTTTGTGTAACGGTCACACGAACGGATGAGCATCATTATCACTAAAGCTTTCAGTTTAAATTTTAATTTAAGAAATGTTATGCCCGGACATTTTTATTTCTAACAAAATTTGTAAGAAAAGTTTTATTTACAAAATGCATTGTCTTGGAATCAAAACTTTTTCAAATAATTTGGCAAATGCATGCAACCATGCATCATCTTTTTATCTTTACGTCTCTTAAGTTTGAATAGATAATGTTTTTTGTTATTTTTTTTAAGTTAGTACATGCGAAAAATGAATATTCTAATCATATAAATATTGGCCTAGATTTTATATAGACATATCAGTGCATAAAGGTAATAAGGTCACAAGGTTTATAACAATAGTATTGTTTCGCTATTTCGCTGACAACCTTAGGTCATATAATTGTGCAATTATACATAAATATACATGTATACCGGTATAAAACTATTCACAGTGTCTATAGTTGCTTGTGTATTGATGCACTCTATTACCTTTCAATCATCATTTAACGTTATGGATATCGTGAATAGTATGTTAATACCCTGCCTGTCGATTAATCTATAAATCCAATGACAGAAATAGAAATACAAGAATACCAAAGAAAAAGGACAATGGGTGTGCTCATGAAAGAGTAGGCATAAGTCAAGTCACGTCAAGTCAAACCATAAAGTCTTCAATAAGTGATTATGTTATATCTATGAATAATTGGTAGAAAACAGGTTTTAATTTTGCAGAAACATCGGCGTTAGACAAGGCTGCCCCTTTCCTCCTATTTTAAACGTTAAACAACATTTGATTTAAGGCTTAATGAGTTTAATTTTCCTCGATATAATCATTTTAAATTATGGTTCCATTTCAACGAAATCTATTATAATATTGAATCAATGCTTACTGACAAAAATAACTAAATTAAAACAATGATATTTAAAATTAATTAAAATAACTATCTTTATGGATACAAAAGGTATCTGATTTTTTTCCTTTTTTGCTATATCGTTTTTTTTTTCTTAGGGTGGTCTATATATATCTTTATTCTCCAAAATCGGGAAAGGAACAGAGACAGGGCAGTTAAATATTTTCATGATGTTACACAGTAGTAAACTTTAAGTTATTATATGTTAACGACGACATTTTAGATTTTTTTTTGTACATGGTTCATGTAATTGACAATAATTTAACAATATTGAGTTGCAACGTGTGATAAATCGGACCCGAGGCCTCTTTGTTCTTGCCATTCTCCTGTATTTCTTGTTCCAATTGTCGAAGGGAAAAGGGACCCTTTTCTAAACAATGGACTGTTAAATGTACTTTAAAGATGAAAATGTTTACACATCTTTTTAATTTCAATTCATCATCGTGTATTTATAGGACTGGAACATACTTATTTAAATGTTACATTTAATGAAGCAGCATCCTTATACACCTAACAGCCTGTGGACATATTTGTTGATTTTTTATCATGAATTTGTTAAAAATGGAACCTTGGATCTTCCTGTTTCAACTATTAGCTGTTTTAACGTCTTTAATAGAAAGTAAGTACTCTTCAAACTAATAAACGTGCAAATAAAAAAAACAACTTTAATCTCGATTTTACAGGTACATTTATTTTACACCGGAATATCTAAGTTAAAATGAAAATTCAAACGTTTAACAAAATGTCTGCAACTTTAATTAACTTTCAAGATTTTATTGTTTCTTTTATAATTATATCTGAATGCCTTAAATTCTTGAAATTAGACTTGATATTTTTTTTAACATCTTACATTTGTTGTACTTTGAATATATCAGGATTTTTTTTTACATTATAAAATGTTTTATTTAAAATGTATTTTTCGTAGCTTCTTTGTACATTATTTTGCGGAAAGTATAACAGCATGTATTAAAATCATACATTAATACCACCACAAGTTTTAAACTATTTTAATATGAAACTTAAAAATGATGTGCTTGAACCATGTGAACTGTTGGCAGGCACAGTAAACCATTCTTAAAGTATTTATACCTAAACGGAGAAAGACATGATGGCATTCTTTTTACATTAACTATCGGAAATACAGACACAAAATTCAAGAAATGAACAATTAGTACAAAATGCATGGCATTGCTATACATGTATATGAAAACCTGACAAGAGATTACATTTTATTACATAATTATCATGAAACAAATGATTTTAGTTAAAAATATGAACATATTTAGTGTATATATATGTGAAATCAAATAATTTACAATGTAGGTGTAAAAAGCTTTGCGATTTGCTGAAACACTCTCACTAATATATGAGCCCATGGACCAAATGTGACTGTGAGGTCATCATCATTTCCGTTTTAATTTTTTTCTTTAGTTTTTTTAAATAAATTTAATTATAAAAGATGATTGTCATATTTTTTTTCGGTAAATTCAGAATAACCTTATGCCCATGATGTACACGTTAATGGCCCTGTCACACTATAACGTTTAAGCCAACGTGTGCCGACGTTTTAGAATATATTTTCAACACGCTGGTGTGCGTTGCGTAAGTTTTGTACACGTTATGAACACGCCACAAACACGTTCGCGAACGTCAGCGTGCGTTGGTGAACGCCGAGTGCGTCGCAAATTTTTCAACATGCTTAAGGTTAGTGAGGACACCTGTCATGTGACCAAAAACAGCTAAAAATGCAAAAAACAAGTGCAAATGTCACAAATACCTGAAAACTTGTGTTAAATAGTTTCATTTAATAAAACTTAATAAAAATAAATTAATGTTAACACAAATTAAACAACCATTCCTTCATAAACGTTATTTATAGATAAAACAAGGGAGATAATTCACTTGAAAAATGACAAAAAAAATACAAAGATTTGTATTGTAGACAGAAAAATAAGCTGGTGACCCCCAGTTTTTATTGTTTTATTTCAAAATATATTGTATTTCATTGATTTTTATCAAATAAAAATAAAATTTAAATTCGTAGATTTTTTCTGCGACATGATTTTATGCTTATTATTTGGCCTTTCCTATATAATCTATAGTAATTTTGGAAAACTTTGAGCCTCAATTTTGCGAAAACAAGCCTGGTAAGGCGGTCCAATATTTTTACACAAGATAAAGTATATTCCTTATGCTAATATATCAAAAAATTGGACATTTTAAATTCGGCATTATTTTTGGGGTCAGGTGTCCTCACTAACCTTAAAATTTCCGACGTTCGCCAACGTGTTAGAAATAAATTATTCGAACGCTAGGCATAAGTTAGAAGGACGTTATACACACGCTGATGTACGCTATGTGGTCGTTGTGCGCACGTTGAAATGCGTTTGACGAACGCTAAGCTAAATGGAAACGAACGTGTCTAGCGATAATGCAGCGCACGTCCAGCGTCAGTCTAACGACCGAGAAACCTATTCAACGTGTCTAAAACGTGTACAGAGCGCACAGAGCGTCATTGTAACGAACGAGTAGCGTATCAGTCCAAGAATGTTATAAGTTAGATTGAATTACAAGGGGGAAAGTCAATTTCAAAAGCTTCCAATACTAATTCAAACCTGAAAAAAAATCTTTTTACAAAAAAAAAAAAAAAAACAATGAACAAAGCCAAAAAGATCTTGAATATAACAAAGACAACTTAGATGGTCTGGAATTGAAAGTAACTCTTGCAAATTGTAATACACCTGTCGTGTTTTCGGTGTACATGTCTTTCAATTGGTAGAAAAATACTCAAAGACAACGAGTAACGACAGTCTAACTTTAATACTCATTTGAAATAATGTGTATTTTTAATATACAATAAGCACGCGCGTTATTCTCTATTAAGGACATCATTAGTCAAGTGCTAAAAAAAGGATGCTAGGCAAACTCTACATACCGGTATTTCTTACATGTATATGTTGTGTACAAGTTGTAATTTTGTACAAGTTATAACCTGTACAAAATATTTGTACATGTTATAACTTGTACGACCCAAAAATACAAGTTATAACTTGTACAATTTTTGCCTGTACACGTTATAACTTGTACAAAATAAGGCTGGAAATCGTGTTTAACTTGTACAAAATTTCAACATAGCAAAAAAAAAAGAAAATGACAATTTTTTTTTATTTACTAAATAGAATTTACATATTAAAGATGATTTAAGTTACTTCTTGTTTTAAATGTTCATCAAATGACCTTTTTACTTGCATATTACTTGCACAATTTTTAATATTTGAATAATATAAACCTAGTTACTTATTGCTGCATGGTTATTTAACATATGACATCTTGAATTGCAGAACACTTTCATTTTTCGACATTTGCCTCTTGGTTTGACAATTACAATGAAGACCACCTGAGTCCTTGCCCTCTACTCACTGATAATTTACTCACAACCAATCACACGCTACATTAATACATCAGAACAACAGAAACTTTAAGAGTGGCATTTGGTAACCTTTCATCTAGTTTCTACTGACATAACTTTTAATTTCACTATTTTCACTATTTCAAACTGCTTTAGCAATGTTCTCTGTTTCCAACTTGGTACCGCTTCTAATTAACTTCTTTAACACTGTCAATTAAAGTCTCTATTCTTTTTTTGTTGTAAATGATGCCTTATTTGTTGAGGCATTTTGTCTTGACATTTCTAGAATTTCAGAACAAAATTTATTTTAAATATCTATATCCATCCTGATTTGATAATTAAATAGCCCAACTTAACAAACTTCGCCCTGCAGTAATCCTACTTTAAAATTGATCACATAAGTGTTCAAACGGCATCCTGAAGAAATTCTAGATTAAAAGTGATCACTCAAATATTCAAACTTCAAACTTTTGTAAAATCAATTATTTGGATCAGAGGAGCCTCCTCTATATTGGGATATAACAAATATTTTAATATTTTTTTTTTCTTTCACGTAAAGAAAATATTTTTATATAATGAACATTGACATAGTCACATTCACGTTTTTATTCTGCTCTGCATGTTTGAACCTTATCAATAGTTTATAATTTTTCTTTTTTCTAATTTATTTTGCTATAATGAAATTTTGTACAAGTTAAACAAAATTTTCAGCCTAATTTTGTACAAGTTATAACATGTACAGACAAAAATTTTGTACAGGTTATAACTTGTACAAAATTACAACTTGTACACAACATATATACTAATTTGAGATTATGAGAGTTTGTTAACAAGCGCATGCATTACTCTCTGTATATTTTTGACATATCAAAATATAAAATCTACACTATATTTTATTCTTTTAGAGTGCAAAAATCATCACTATAGGTTAAAAAACGGCTTTAGAATAATTATACATTCATGTTACCGGAACGCTGAAAACCAATATTTTTATAACAAAACAAAATCCACACGATGTATCTATAATTATTAATTAATCCAGCAATACATTTAAGCCAGATAAAAGATCTATTTGGGCTACTGGAAATAATACTAAAGAAAAGAACAGAAATCCTAGGTCTCCCCACCGAGAGAAAAAATTATAAGTTAGACTAACGCTATGAATGCGTTCTGCAGTCGTCACACATGCGCTAGGCAAACGTCAAGTACGCCGGACAAACGCTATAGATAAGTTTTGAATAAGTTTGTCGTGCGTTGCAGGTAGTTAGTCTGACGCTTTGTGGTCGTTCACCGAGATATTTTTTGAATATTTTTACAGCGACTACCAGCGTGTTCCAACGTTTTAGAAAATTATTCGAACGTTCGGCACACGTTGGCTAAAACGTTATAGTGTGACAGGGCCATAAAATAACCTGTGGGTTATTGGGTGTGCACCACGTGATTGAGGTTATTTCTTCATAGACCGATAATATGACAATCATCCATTTAATATATTTGTTTGTATGTTATCTAACAATGTATATGTATGTACTACAACCCATATGGGTTAAAGTTTTCAAATAATATATATTGTCGAGACAATAGTCCAAGTTAGATAACTCTTAAAAAATTCAACGAATTATAATAACGGAAAAGAATAACAAATAAATTAAGTTGTCTTAATAAATAAGATACAAGGCAAGTCTAGAACATGCTGTAATATATGGTTTTTTATGACAAAGAGTGAATTATTACAATCGAGTAAGTGCAACAAGGTTACAATTTTCACAACATTTACAGCTTTTACACAGTTGATAAATTTGTCTAGCTTTCATCTGTTTTACTGAAATCATATGAGATAAGACAGTTGTGTAATTTGCAAAGAAAAAAATATCAGCTTTTGAAATTTCAACTTCATAAATACAAGCATCAGCATACATATACTTTTTTTTATATTTTAGTTTCGAAAGCGAGGAATGATATGGCATATCAGTTAAACAATGGGCCCAGTAAAAACTTACTTAACGGAGTAGAAAGGATCTTTTTGAGACAAAGAAGACAAGCTGAAGATGGCCGCCTGAAAGCAGAAAGTATAAAAGCCGAAAAGATAATGTCGTCAAACGTAAAAAGCAAATATGTGAAAGCCGACAAAGTATACGGTGAAAGAATAATTGCCGATAAAGTAATTGTCTCAGCAGAAGTTCACCGAGATCAAAAACCCATTTCAAGTGAAGTAAAACATGCATTTACGTCAGAATTACGTCATGAGATAAGCCAAACACGTGATGACAAACGTGAAACATTAAAAGTCGCACCAACAATTCCAGGGTCACTGCCCATCTTTGGCGGGGAAAGTATACTTCAAGTATTACCTGATAATGAATACACGTATGATTCCAAATCTATGCAACCAAAGGAATCGATTAAGCCATACGTCGGAAATGGTGTCAGAATTGAGGGTAAATCTCAAAATGGGGCCCCTCGCGCATTAAAAATGAGTAACTTTCAATGGATGGGACTGGACAAAAACAAGCGTGAGCAAACACAAGATATAAATGATTTTCAAATGGGTGTGTTCCATGCCAAATCTACAAGTACGCACGACTCTGCCAATAGATTTGTTCGTAATAGAAACCACGCTGACGGTTATCTCCCCTCGCCGTTTGCTAACCACGAGGTTCAATTAGCAGAAAAATTTGAAGAAGGAGTGCGAAAGGAGAGAATTAAAGGTAAAGCTTTAGATGGAATAATAAAAGCCAAGAGGATCTCCTCTGAAAAAATATCTGTGAAAAACTTAAGCGCAAAACGGATCAAAGCTGATGCCATAAGAAGCAAAATAATTAACGCTAAAACTTTGATTGTCAAAAAGAGGAAGATAAAAAGAAACTAGAAATGAAACATCCTATAGTATCATGATTATAAAATGTTTGGGCAATCGTGAATTGAAGTTTTATAAGTATAATAACTTACTGTAACTCTACAGGTAGAATTATCTGTAGGGTTTTAACAGGATCAGCGTGTGAACCTGGAATCTTGCCATTTTGCCATTGCGGCAACATAGAATCAGTAGCAGAATAGACAAGAAGTTAATATTTGTTTAAGAATCATTTTTTACGACCAACCAACAAAAAAAAGTTTGTCTTGAAATCATGTTTCAAGTTAATGACATATCTGAATATTATTTTGTAAACATTTTTGTATTTCTTGTTAAGTGCCAATAAACAATGCAAGTTGTATGGCTGCAAAACTTTAAAAAAAAATAATAGCAATTAAGTTTAACGTACGTACGTTGGCTTGATATTGTCACTATCACTTCATAACAATTTTTTGAAGATTTAAAAAAAAATGAACCCGACCATTTGACTTAGAGCGGGAAAGGGTGCCAATAAACAATGCAAGTTGTATGGCAGCAAAACTTAAAAAAAAAATTAACAGCAATTAAGTTTAACGTACGTTGGCTATATTGTCACTATCACTTCATACCAATTTTATGAAGATTTAAAAAAAATGAACCCGACCATTTGACTTAGATTGGGAAAGGGTGCCAATAAACAATGCAAGTTGTATGGCAGCAAAACTTAAAAAAAAAATTAACAGCAATTAAGTTTAACGTACGTTGGCTATATTTGTCACTATCACTTCATACCAATTTTATGAAGATTTAAAAAAAATGAACCCGACCATTTGACTTCGATTGGGAAAGGGTGCCAATAAACAATGCAAGTTGTATGGCTGCAAAACTTAAAAAAGAATTAATAGCAATTAAGTTTAACGTACGTCGGCTATATTGCCACTATCACTTCATAACATTTTTTTTGAAGATTTAAAAAAAATGAACCCGACCATTTGACTTCGATTGGGAAAGGGTGCCTATAAACTGGCAGCAAAACTTAAAAATTTTTAACAGCAATTAAGTTTAACGTACGTTGGCTATATTGCCACTATCACTTTATAACAATTTGTTGAAGATTTAAAAAAAAAATGAACCCGACCATTTTACTTAGAGCGGGAAAGGGTGCCATATTGAAGTAAATAAATCATAACGGGGAAATATTGTTGAAAAAAATGACGATAGCAACCGCGTTGAAAGTCACATAGACAGAATGCCAGGATAATCATACGAAAGAATAAGATTTCAAAGAAACAAATCCAGGGCAGACTTGTACGTGAAGAACAAAGATCAGAACGACAACAAAAGGCATGACGAAAGAAGCAAAGGTGTACCAAAGGGGTAATCAGTATCATAAAACCGTAAAGACAAAGACAAAATCGGTAGACAAAAAATCATCACAACATAACAAACCACATCACAACATAAAACACACACACACACATAACAACAAAACCGCATTCAGCAACGCGAACTCAAGTCGAAACGAGAGTGAACTCAGGTGCTCCGGAAGAGTAAGCAGTTCCTGCTTGCTATAGCACACCCGTCACGTTGCCAAAGATCGATTGTGTTGGTCAAATACGGAAAGGATGACAATACAAAACTCTATGTCAAACCAACATCTGTGCTCATCTGAGAGATAGAAATCCCGTAGATCTTGATATGCACAAAAGAAAACTATCCTTACCCCCTCCTACAAATCAAATGGTGGCTCCTTTAAATAGAATGGATCTCAAGTGCATATATTGACAATACTGAGTTCGATACAAAGAAAAGAAACACTTCTAGTGTAGCAACATTTCACCCGCTCCGGCTTATGGAGTTTACAAACTGAATCGTTATTCCAGAGCCTTGATAAAGCGTCACGTCTGACTCAAAAATTGCTAACACAGGTTTATAAAAGATATGGACTACATTAAGTGCTCATATTCAAATTTTGAGTTTCTATCTCTCAGATGAATGCAGGTTTTAGTTTTTCTCCCTTTACCGGATTTGACATGCACAACAAGCAGGAACTGCTTACCCTTCAAGAGCACCTGCATTCACTCTCTTTACAACTTGAGTTCGGTTGTTTCGTGTGTTTTTATGCTGTCTAGTTCGTGTTTACTGATTTTGTTCTTCTGACATTAGAATAACCTGTTATTGGTTTACCAGCCAACAACACAAATGCAAAATTAAATGTAAAATCATAAATCAAACTACGATAATTCTTTATAAGAAAACAATTCACGTCGAGTCTAGAGTTCACATATTGCCATTTCATTTTCATAATCAAGAAAATATGGACTACGATAAGGTAGGAAAGTATTCTGAACATACGCTAACAAGCTAACAAATAAGAAATGGGATTGTCCAAAACGGTTATACAATGCATTAATAATCATTTGGGTTCGAAAATATGAAAATTCAAGAAATTTCAATTGACAATTCCGTGATTTTGATGTAAGGTATATTTGACACAATGTAATAGCGCCGAAGCAGCTTATTCAATCAAAGAATTGATAAGACAGAGCAAGCAAAATTATAAAAGGCACTTCACCAGCACTTCAAATCTAACCATCCAAGTTATCTCAACAACTTCTGTCTTCAAGGGGAGACAAGAAAAGGGCACACACTTTAGGATGAAAACATATTCATCATGCCTTTCATTTCACTTGTTTGCCAAAGGTGACATAGTATCATTCCTTAATAAATAAATTTGATTAAAATACTGCAATTTTTCATATCCCAATCATGGGGAAACGCCCACTTTTTACAGGAAGTGCCACCATATTATTTTTTATAAGTAAGATTTTCATGTTTTTTTAATTGTTTTGTAAATTTATTCATAAGAAATGACTGTAATAATTTTTTTTCATTGCGGATATGAAAAAAAAAAGTTTGCACATTAAGCATAATCCGCGTCGTGGATTATACAATGTGCATTTTTTTTTTCATACCACAATGAAAAAAAAAATATGACAGTCATTCCTTAAATGAAGGCCGACCAGGTCTGTTGTCTAGGCATAAAGTGCTTATCTTGTTTGTCCGTCCGTATCCGTCTCATTTTAGTTACGTTTTCGAAATAGACTCATATTTCGGTACTTACATACTAGTATTACAATATGGGCGACCCAACGCAGTTTCTAATCCAATTATGAATCGCCTATCATTTTAGTTGACACTGCAATTTACTAAAAGACAGAAAAAAAGAACATTATGTAAAAACATGTATTATGCCAAGAACATGTACTTAGTCAAAATGTTCATACACATCCTTAAATGAATTATGCAATTTTAAGAATGACGTTTAATGGGTAATTATGTCTAACCCTGGACATTCTAAATGAATAAATAATATTTTTAAATGAATTTTGTCATGGTTTAATAGACATTTTGTACCAAAATAGAACTTGTCAACTTGAGAGCACATAAGGTCTTCCTCATTTTTGAAGTTAAGTTATACGTTTAGATCGCAAAACATGTTCATATACAGGCTGTCAATATATTCTTATTCTGTCTAACCCAAAGATATTATATGACATGTGAAAGTCGCTCATCAATTTAGTCATACTGCACTTGATATGTATGAAGTTTTATAACGACTAAAACATATATACGTGAAGTAAAGTTACTGAATAGATAAAAAAACACAACAATTTAAGAGAGGATTCCCGTCGTCTTTCCATCTATGTCTAAGCCAAATCTATCGGGTGACTGGTCCCACGTTCTTTTGAAATACCTGTACCAGGTAGCCAGGACCATTGCAATTTTCAATTTCTCCTGTATGACCAGAAGATCGTATGCAGCGTTTTTTTTTAGAAACACTCGAAATTTTCAGTGAAAATTTTGTTCTTCATTTTCTGTAGAAATGTGTTTTTAATCTCAGAAACTTAAATAATTAGCACCCACCCTCTTCTTGACATTGAAAATTTCAACTCGATAGCTGTATTTCTTTACAGTTGTCTAGGAGGAAGAAATTTAGGCACAGTCGACCCTAGTTTCTTTTTTACCCTAGTACTAAACAAAAACAGTTTGTATGTGTTCATAACTTCCACAGATACACGCTTGTATTAAAATTTTGATACCCGAATGTAAAAATGAAATAGTAGCTTTTATTACCTCGACAATTAAAAAAATCTTGTTAAACCAATAAGTGACTACAAACACTTACGGTGGACAAATGCGGCCCCAAAAACCCTCAAGATCCTTAGTAAAGACAAGAACCATTACCATCTTATTACCAATGGAAGGCCCTAGCGGGGATTTTATCCGGACTTTTTTTAAGACAAACCCTTTTTTTATTTCGAGTGTAACGCGAACGATTTTTTCAATTTTATGAAGACAAACTTATTTAGATTTTATTCTGTCAAGATGCCAAAAATGAAATCAAAAATATTTTGCTGTGGTATGTAAAGAATATCGTACTTATAAACTTAGACTGAAGTTCTTGCATTTACAAAGTCGTATAAGGGAGCAACAACCTTTAAAAATGCGCACAAAAAGAAAATCCAGACTCTGATGGTTCAAAAAAAGGCAGGAAGATAAAACAAATATCCATAGCCTCCCCATAAAAAATCAAATGCTTGATCCATAAACATGAAAATAATAACAGCCTTGACATCTTTTATCTTTTATTTTGTCTTTTCTGAAAGCTGTTACTCTGATATACAGACAGTTCACAATGTATTGGTCTTTAATACTCTGTAATGTGACGAATTTGACACTATATTACTACATTATTACACATGTTTATTGCACATTTCTGTCTCTGAGAAGTGATAGTAAAATATGTTATAACAGTTTTTGTGTTTCTTTTGTATGCACTGTCCCAATTCTAATTCTTATTTTAAAGTAGGTGATTTTTTTTTGGTTACAATTTGAAATGCCTGATCCAAAATGATAATTCTCCAAGGTTTGGTCCCTTTCTATGAATTCGGATTGAAATTCAAGTCAAACACAAGCTTTCCTGCCTACATTTTCTATTTTTAAGCATTCAAAATTATAAAAGTACAACTTGGCGTTGGTGTCGGGTTTTCTCCACTTCATCATCATTTCATTTTCTTTTCATTTTCCTATTTGGCGTTTCTAGATATTAATATAAGCACTTACTGACTAACTGATTCATACTATCCATTTTCCATTGGCAGCCAAACCTTTCATCTCGGATTGGCATTTCCCTTTAATCCATGTCATCATCATTTCATGTTTATTTTATCAACCTTTTTTTCCGTTTCCCTGGTAAAGCAAAAGATAGGATTTCATTGTCACTGTGGTAAATATGTTGTAGAATAAAATACACGTTACTCTGGATGAAAAATCGAAATATAGTCGAATATACCCGGGCGAATATAGCTGCTTGGGAGTAAAGCAATAGCTAACTAATTAAAAACAAAACTTAGATATATTTTTTAAAAGTTAGCCCTTAACTTATATCCAATTGTATAAACCCTATTTTATTCTTTACTCATTATTTATTAACTAGCTTTCAGTCTAAAATCCAACGATCACACAGAGGATCATTACTGAAAAGGAAACAACATTCTACAATAGAGAACATACATACAATAACAAAAGACATTCATATACCGGTATATGACCTAACCAATCCCTCTGACGAATTTCGAGTCTTCATATACAATCTTCTAAAAATAAAATGAAACAAAATGAAAATAATCTGATAACACATCAGTTTCATACGCATTCGTTAGATATTTGAGTTTTTCAAGGATATTCAAATTTCGGAATTCGAATACAATTTCAGATATATCTGCAAAAAATAAGTTTCTTGAATTTTCGAACAAGTCGCACTTGCAAATGAAATGGCAATCATCTTCATTACATGATTTGCAGAGACGTACATTTGGCGGAATTTTTGGGGTGTACTCGAATCGTAACTCGAACTCTAACTGGAACTTTAACTCAAACTCGAACTCGATCATTACCTATAGCCGAAATTTGTTGTATCGCCCCTTTCAATTTCAATATTATGATTTGAAATTCGTAATTTTGATAAATGTTCAATATGTTGCCTTGGTACACTCAGTTGTGTATTGGTTTCAGGTTTATATTCTTTTTTCAGTGTATTATATGTGCGAAGTTTGTTATGATCATCAGAAGATGGAAAAGAAGTACTTGTTATATCTTTCTTCAGATTTCTTTTTCAACGCATTTACGAGCTTGCCTCTTCAGACATAGTACCCTTATTATTCCACACATGAATAAATCCCATTGTTTTGAGCAGTTCAAGAATATGTTTGTCAATTGAATTCGGGCAAGTTTCGTCAATGCATTCCGCTGTTCTAGATGCTAATTTATCTTTATTGTATAGATATAACCAGCATCTTAAAGACTGTAATATAACAGAGGTGGATATTGGATAACGGCCTAATTCAGCCATGCATTGAGGTCATATTAAAAGCATACTTGTTTACCCCCAGTGGCGGTTCCAGGATTTTTGAAAAGGGGGGGGTCCTCGGTAGAAAAGGGGGGGTCCAAAACTATAATTTGATGATTTTTGCCCAAATTTTGCAGGAAAATCACAGAATTTTCCGACGAAAGGGGAGGGTCCAGACCCCCTGGACCCCCCGACCCCCTCTGCATGGATCCGCCACTAACCCCTAACACGAATTTACAAATCCGATATGTATTTTTTCTCCGGGATAAAACTGAGGAAGGAATCTTCTAAGGCGGTATTTTTTTGTCTAAATGCAAAATATATGCTCACCACAGCTCGCTTCCATATATATAAACCGGTTTCAGACACGAATCAAATAATTTGACCATTTTTTTGAGTTAATGTGGTGACTCTGGAACTTCCTCCTCTTTATAAGAAAATAAAACTTTAAGTGCTCTTCAAATTATTTTCAGCGTTAGTAAAGGAGCTCGATGCTCTCACTAAGAGACCAATGGTATTGTACTCTGGCACTGATTTTATTGGCGTGTTGTCATATGAAAGATCAACATTTTTAAGTGGCTGCCCCGTTTTATTGAAGACAGTAACTTGGGGTTTTTTTTTGGTATTTACTTTTAAATTCCATTCTGTACAATGCAACGCAAGCGTATAGAGGCAATTTTGCAAACGTTCTTGGTACTGAGACATTAAAATAATGTCATCTGCGTACATGAGACAATTACAAGTGGTGTCGCCTATAGTAATCGGTTCACAGTTAAGACATAATCGGTTTGGGAAATCATTCATAAAGAGCAAAAGACTTAATATGTATTCTTCTTCTAGCGTGTCTGATGAAGGTAAATCCAGAAAAGCGCTTCACACGCAGTGAAATTTATGCTTTTGTACAATTATCAAAATTATTTCAATAAGTGGATCGTGTCTTTTTGGCACATATTCCATATTCTTTCGTTTTTAATATTGCTTTATGCCTATGTTTGAACAAAACGGATCTGTAAGACCAGAATCGATTTTGATTGAGAATGTTACATTTTTGTATATATCTTTTATTAAATTTACTAAATTCCCATTGCTACCTTGTGTGTATAACTTAAGAAATGGATAGTCTCTTCTAACAGTATCGAAGGCTTTCTTAATGTCAACGAAGCTTAATACATGTACAGGCGGTTTTTTGTTGTTGCTCGTAACATCTTATTGACTATAGCTTTAAGGGTATGAGCAATTATTTTTTTCTGAAGCATATTTGATTGGTATGTAAGATATTGTTCTCGGTTACGAATTTGTCTTAATGGTTGCAAAGAATTTTAACAAAGAGCTTGCTAAAGCAACTTGAAATTGCTATACCTCTATAATTTCCAGAGTTTCGTATATCACCGCATTTAAATATTGGCTTAATCATGCTTTTGGTCCAACTACTAGTAACAGTGGTCTTTAATATTATATATATAATATTTTAGGTAAACACGCTTCTTTTATATCAAAACGCTTCATTTGCTCAGTATTTTAGACTCTTTAGAGTATCATTTAGCAAAATGTAAAAACTGCTTTAAAAAAAATCTTGCAAATTGCTGATTTCCAGGATTGTCATCATATTGATGAAAAAAAATACAAGTGGTTTTTTTTTCAAGGACTTTTCGAAAGTTTTTTTTACTACTTTTCAAGGCTGAAAATGTCAACAAAATTCCCTGTTCCGTAAAATGTTTTCTGTAAAACAGTTCACCAGCAACCTATTAATTGTCAAATTTTAGGTTTTTCATGGAAGTTTTTCAAAATTCAAGTCTTTTTACAAGACCTTCAAAAATCATTTTCCAGTTTTCATGCGGATGCGTTACACCTTTTTTTTGTTTATAACATTGGGTTTTTGGGTAGATTTTAATTTGATGTTAATGATACAGAGAATGATTTTGACACCGCAGGTAAGCGGCTTCTCTTGACTGCAGTTGGTTGGTATCAAATTAACTATTTGTATTAAAGGTAACATGAAAATGTCATGTAATTGTAAAAAAAAAAACGTTTTTATAAATAACTATGAAACAAACAACTGACAAGCTAATTAAGCTGATGTTATAAATTATATGAAAATTTTCTGCTTTCTTGGAACTACATGTATGTTCGTAGTGATTCAACGATAGACGCGCCAGTCGTGACCACAAAGCTCCACAAGGAAAGAGAAAAATCGTTCAAATATTCATATGGAAAAGGTTGTTCATATATTTTCAAGGTCTTATTTCTAGTTTTAGTAAGCCATGACATTCACAACTAATTGTTAGCTAAATTTGTCATTTATTGTCGACTAGAAATTCGTTTTGATAAAATGCATCATAAATGTCATTCATTGTATTTAGTAAGAATTTATTTATAAATTTAAATTATGTTTGGATACCAACACATTAGTCGCCCAAAATGTCCTTGAATAAAATTCCATTTCAATTAAATGTCTAGAAGCAAAATTTGGAAGTCGGATTCCACTCATAAACCTGACATCGAGTCAGGCCGTTTTGCCCTAAAAGCGACTGGAATATGCGCCCCAGGTGGTTGAATGTGGCAGCCCTGTTTAAATGAAAACCGGGTCATCAGGCTATAATGCGGAAAACCTGAGTGCCGTTTTATACAGCGATCGTACGCCTAACATGCACGTAAGTCTCTCTAATTTGCATGGAATTACGAGCACGTTTATTAGCGATTGCTTAATGAACGGAATCATGACTGCAAACCATAGTGGTGCACTGTGTTGGGGAAACATGTCACGTTCCTCGTACGCTTAAGAACCCTCCTGTAGGTCTCGGTAAGAGTAGGACCATATGGATTCCCATGAAGGAGGCTAAATTGTCAGTCCCTACCCATCGTTCCTTTTTCCAGTGGCAGTCAAAACTCTCCTCCCTGATTTGCGTTAGGTCCCCATTCATCCACTTCATCATCATTTCATGTTCATTTTATCACCCCTTCATGTTCTTATCCCGGAAATAGCCGAAATAGCGTTGCTTGGGGGTAGAGTAATTAGTACCTAACTAACGAAGTCGGATTAGAATTCCGATAGCCCCATTGAACCAAAAACATACCCAAAATACACAGATAACTTATTTTCATTGAAATCAGACTAAGCTGGGATTTTTTGTCTATTGTTAGTAATTGCGACCATTTTGTACCTACATCATTGGTTGAAATAGTTATCTCCGAGAATATGGAGGACAAGTTCCGGTACATTGTAATTTCAAAATTACTTAACTTGGAGGATCTATTTCATTGTCCAATAGAAAAGACAAAACAGTTTATACCTACGTTTTGGTATTTGTAATTTTGAAACCACTGGGCGATAACCGCTGCTGGTGGACCAATGGTCCCCGAGGGTAATCACAAGCCTGGTCGTCAGACTTGTATGACACGATTTACCATAAAATTTCTAATATATTTGTCGCTGAAATTTCCGCTTTTTAAATTCAAAATTGTTTAAATCACCAGGTTTCTTTCCTTGTAATGCACATGGTCGATATCCTCGGTGCTGGATTTGGCTTCCTTGTTCGAACGTTTAGGTTTTGAGTACTTTTCGTTTTCAACAGTTTTGGAATTTGACCTTCCAATGTTTTGATTCAAATGCTACTGATGAGAGGTTACTCCTTGAAATATCGATATAAAGCATATCCAAATTAACCGTTTATACCTGCGTTTATGGTATTTGTAATATAGAAGACACACCGCAAAAATTATAGATCACAATGATCTTAACTAATTATAGGCATTTCAAATGAAATGGTGGGTAAAACTAGGTTTTATGGCGCGCAAAACCTCCCTCTTCCATTGCGATTAAATATGTAATTTTTTATTCTAGATTTTGGTCTTTAAAATCATAAACAGTTTTAATTCGTCTTCCTGTTTCATTTTGCCTCCTTCCAGTGGCAACCAAAGCTCTCATCCCCAATTGGCATTGTCTTCCGATTTCCACCACTTCATCATTTTCATTTCATGTTCATTTTATCACCCCTGATAAACCCATATCCGCGCTGTTTAGATAAGCACTAATTAAATATTTATTTTTTTAATGACAGTCTAATATCTCATCCCAGATTGGCATATTGTTTCCATTTTCACCACTTCAACAATATTTTATGTTCATTTCACCTCCCCTTTTCATCTTTAATTTAAAAATTATATATTTTAATTTAATTTATCGAACATATCTCTTTTTGATTGCTTGTTAACCTTACAATGCAAGAGAAAATGATATTCGTTTTCGACAACTTCACATACAGATCATTCTTTTTTCTCTTGCTATGAATCCAAATCGTGTTTGAAATTGTCTACTGGCAAATGAGCCACTCGGGAAAAAGTCGGTGAAGCTAGTCCGAGAATGCCTTGACGACCTCCAGCTTTTTCAAGACAAATTTCAAGGTACATAGATCAAGATATACATAAGGATAAAGAAATAATGTTTACCGAAAAAAATCTCTGAAACAACAATCCAGGAAAAACATTCTCTTTGAAATATTACCTAAGAATAAATATAACTTTTATGTCAATATTGGGTGTAACATATAGATATTATGTTATTTCTATGACAATGTTTGTAACGATATAAGTAGGGTTCATCGTATGTACATGTAGGTAATTGTATGTTTCAATAATTTTGATGTTCAAACATTTTAAGCTACTGGAAGCTGCTTCTCTTGACTCGCATTGAATGTAAAGCAATAACAGTTTTTCTTCTGATAAATCTTTTGCGTTTTGTCTCTAAAAGACTCATCAGAGACGTTCCTATTAAAAGTAAAAATTAAGGCAAAAAACTAGACTATGCTCAAAATATGAGATCAAAAATGTGCACGCTTTACTTGCAAAAAGTCTGAAAAATTATATCACTCACGAGAGAACATATGCAAGAGCCTTTAAATTTTCACTCTACAAGAATTGGTTCTATGCTATGCTGAAAAATCTTTAAAAGTTTGTTCAGCTTCCCTCGACAATGGGAGGATCTGGCAAAACTCAAGGTTCCCTAACAAACTTTTGAATGTTGTTAAACTGTGAAAAATTGTGAAAGAACTGCATTTAGGGTACAAAATGTACAAACGGTTGGGTTTCCGTAGCTCAACGTCCGGAACTTTTACGACAAAATTTCTTGATTTGCAATAAACTTACATTTCAAACACTCCTGGACCTAGCAGTAAACGACTACTAGTATCTTATCTCTAGATAATGCAAACATTAGATTCCATTGGAAGTGTTACCATCGGAACTGTTACCATAAAACAAAGGTGTTTTTAACTTGTGTCCCTCCCAACACAGACACAAAGCTCTCCTTTTTCTTTCTTTCTTCTTGTACTCCTTTTAAACGTTTTTTTTTTTTATTCTGCAATAATATTTCTCTTTTGGTTTTGTTTTGTTATTTATAAATGTATCTTGCATGCAAGTTGTAAATTCATTGTATTGTTAAAATATTTTATGTTTTACTTGTGTCAAATCCAATTTGTATATTTTTACAAATAAAATTGTGTAAATCGAAATCGAATGGTATCGCCGAACATCTGGTTCTCAGCTAAACTGTCTTTTCGGTGAATCCTCCTAGGACAAATCTGGAATACAATTTGTCCTAGGAGAAAATAGTATTCCAATTTACACTGGATTAAATCTAGGCTAAATCAGAATTCCGATTTGACCTAGGAGAAATATAAATTCCAATTTACCATAAGAGGATTCCGGATCCCAAAGATTCTAATTTGTCCTATAACATAAATATGTGTTTCTGGTTTCCACACATATTCTAGTTTTTTTATGTTGACATACTGCTTTCATTGCCATTTTTGCTTGCACACCGTTTAACTTGATACAAAAGGGTATCTTCTGCCCATTGTCTCAAGGCAAATAAAAAATGAAAATAAATGCCTACCTACCTATACTTTTTATTTCAGGCATGAAACCAGAAACACGCATACTTATTTTGCCTTAGCAAAACTGCTGACAATTGTATATATTGTTTAATGTGTAAATATTGTATGGTTTTTGCTTGTTTGTAGAATTCTTCAATATTGGAGGAAATTGTAAATTTCAATCAAACAATCATGGTCGATTTCCATAATTGTTTCTCTTGTTTGGGTTCGGTCGGTGTTTTTTTTATCGTGTTATTAAATCATTGAGTACTAGCATCGAATGCCCCTTGTCTAATTTCACAAAAAGAGAGACGCCGATTTACTTTGTCCTTAGAACAAAAAAAAATGTCCTTCTTTGTATCTTTCAAATGCTGTAAGGACCGACCATTCAACTAACGGCTTGATTTTTTCCTTAAAAAATATTCTGATACTGATTTTTGATTAAGCTCTGGGAGAAGCCCCGATCAAGAGGACTTTGGCACCCGGACACCGCGGCAGTAAGGATTGCTGAACTGTTAGATTTATAAGTGATTTCTGATATGATAACCTAAGACTTCAAATCAAACACAAACGCTAAGTTTGACTGTAAAATCTCATGGCATTTAATAAAAAATTCAATATCAACACAACAACGGTGTCCGGGTGCCAAAGTCCTATTGATCGGGGCTTCTCCCAGAGCTTAATCAAAAATCAGTATCAGAATATTTTTTAAGGAAAAAACCAAGCCGCATGGCTTAATCTTTGAGACAAGCATATGACTACTGGCAGGATCAACTGAAAAAATTATACTGGCAGCAAAGGTGAAAAAATATTCTGAAGAAAGTTTTTCTGCCATATAAAATAATGCTATATTGAAAAAAAAATGTCGCGGCACCTTTAAAAAATAAAAATATTTGTTTCGGGCTTTTCGCGGAAAAAAATTTTCTGGCCAAAGCGAAATGATAAGCTCCCCCTTTTCAAGTTAAATGGTTGGTCATTAAATGGTAGGTTACTTCTCGAAATAAACATATCCGACAAAATCTGAGTTCAAATGTTTATGGTTTTTTTTTCAAATTGTTTGGGTTTATTGTTCAAGTACGTTGAAGCTTTCTGTTATAAAGTTTGGATGTCGTTTTCGGTCTCAGCAATTTATGCTGGTAGATTGAAGTGGTGAGCTGCAATATCGGGGCGAAAACACGGGCCATGCCTGTAGGAAACTTTGATTAGACAAACAGATGACATGCAACAACTTTATAACAATACAAAATTTTCAACAGTTTTCTAGCGCATGTAGGCTTCTAACGACTCATCAGAGACACTCAAGCCAAAAAATGAGCTTGCATAGGAGAGGAGGACAGTAAAAGAATAGATAAGTATCAAACAGGTTGCCGATTTCGAAGTTAAGACACACGGAGAGGCCTACCCGGAAGTCGTTAACCTGTAGTGCATAAGTAAAAGATTTCTCATGTCTGTACGTCCGGAAAATACTTTCTAAAAAGGGCTATAACTGAGGGAGATTTCATCTTAAAAGATAAAACTAAGGTCGGACCATGGTGGGACATAGATGCTTTAAAATACCCTTTGTTGGAAAATTAACAAAGACATTCCTGCTATATAAAATAATGGTTATGCTGAAAAAAAATATTCTGTCGCGACACGTTCAAAACAAAAAATTTTGTTGCGACGCAATCAATATTTTTTCTGGCCAAATATATATAAATATATATATAAAACCAAGCCCCCCCCCTCTTTCAAGCTAAATGACAACTCCCTAAACACAATTACGTTTTACTTATTCTACACAGTTAGGGCTTATGATATCAAAATTATGATCAAAAACGTGCAAAAATCCAACATAATATTCCTTGAAAAATTTGCGATGCAAAAAAGTAATCCATAAACCGATATGAAAAAAAGAGGTCGAATATAGCACAAAATAATCAAAAGAGAATTACCAGTTTGGCCTACCACGAAGGCGAACGGAAGCTAAATCAAAGCCTGAAAACCTATAGTAATTTCTATTGAATTGTGGAATGTTAAGAGGCTGTCCAAGCAAAACCAAGGCAATATAGCTGGCACATGACAAATTTTGTTTTTCAAATATTTTCATTGATTTCACATCAGGTTAACATCCATTCCCCAAAACAAATGCGTATTTTTGGTTTATTGAAGTGATAACTTAGATGTAATTTATATAGAATGCATTGAAAAGATGCGGAAAAGGGGAGATAGCTCTCACATATTTGCAAAATTTGGTTGCTTTGTTAGCCGAATCACAAGTCATCCATGTTGCTTTCAAACGAATCCTGGTAATTTTTGTTTTACATATGAGCCCAACAATACATTAAAACAATAAATTTGCTGTGATAAAATTCTTCATGTGCCAGGTTATGTAGGCTTTTGCCTGATTTCTACATG
Source organism: Arcuatula senhousia (assembly GCA_963971305.1). Lineage (NCBI taxonomy): Eukaryota > Metazoa > Mollusca > Bivalvia > Mytilida > Mytilidae > Arcuatula > Arcuatula senhousia. Next base: position 24,616,514 of record OZ020311.1, read on the forward strand.
GACAGCCTCTTAAACTCTTTTTAAATATTTATTAGCATCACTTAATGGGACCGTCATGTGCAGAATTCTAAAAAGTTAAAATGCCAAAATTGATACCCACGAAAATAAATGAATCCACAATAAAAATATCTCATTAAAATAAATAAAATTGTTTACGTTTGACAATTTTTATCTTTTATATTAAACATTACATATTTATTCATTTTTAAAGAAAACTGTGAAATACGAAATTTAAGCTTCCTCTATTTAATAATAAACACGAATTTTGATGAAAAAGCATTTGCAAATCTATCTTAAAAACATATCAGATTGAAACACTTTTATACAAAGTTGTTTAAACACACTGTTCAATATTCCCCATCTTCGAAACAAAATGCAGTAAGAAGAACAATTCTTTGCACCTTTAAAGCTTCTTGTGTTGCTTAAAGTGTTAAAAGAACCATGGGTCTACATTTGTAGAATATGTTTTTGATGTTTTGTCAACATAGTCTGATCGTCTCCTTGGTTTAGATGATAAACTGTCAGAAAGGTGAAATTCTGGTGCAAATATTGATCTAGCACGAGTGTTTTGGAAAACATCTCGTCTATTTTCAAATGGGCTTGGCTTTCGCGCCCGAATATATGGCTCTTCTATAAACTCACTGAGTGTTGGGATTTTCCTCAACACTTTTGCAGAACTGAATTCGGGCATTGGCTCTCTTTGTTCCTTAACGGGTGGTGAAAATGGATCGTTAACTGCTGCATTACCAAATGGTTCTTGGAAGAACGAATCCTGAAAACGTTCTTTTCTCACATATCTATCGCTTGCTGAAGGCCGCAGTCTACGTGTTCGCTGTACATCCTTGGTTCTTACTGCCACCGGCTCCTCATAAAAATATGGACTTTCTGTGCCTGTCGCCGACGGTAAAAACAAACCGGGTTCAGTCATGGGCATTCTGCTATCAAGAGCATTAATTCTTTGAGATCCTATTCGCTGAAACAAAGGTTCTGGTTCAACGAATTCACTTCGACTGGGTCGTTTCCTTTTTCTGGATGTAACAATAACATCTCTAGCTTTGATTGTGTCAGCTTTTATTCTATCGGCTTTTAATTTATTGGTTTGCATTAAATCAGCGTTAATATATTCTGATTGAAGTTTTTTAACCTTCAAAAGTCCATCATTTGGATTATCACCGACCTCGCTTAGTACTGGAGGCTCTTGAATGATTGGCTCCCGTTCTTTTGATGGTCGTCTGCTACGTCGTAACTTTGATGGTTCAAGGATATTGTCTAATGGCGGTCTGCCAAATAGTTGACTGTCAACCGGAAGTGACTGCTTACTTTCTACTGGGGCTTCTTCCGCAACAGGCTTCTTTCGTCGGCGTCTTCTACGCCTCTTCGATGATCCTTCTGGCTTACCGAATGGGTCAGCATTTCTCTTCTGTCGGATGACTTCCGGAAAGAAAGCTTTTGCTACGTCTAATTCCACTAGGGAATTTGTTTCTGGTAGTATGTACCTTTCCAACTCTGTTTGGAAGACGACGTCCTTGTCAACTTTTGGGTCCACTTGTTTCTTCTTTGGGGCTAAAACATAAGTAAAAACTACATGAGAATATAAATTGCAACGTTCATGCAACAAGATATTAAGGTTTGGCGATTTTGTAGGTTGATTTTTAATGTTTTAAGCTTTAAAAAATTCACATTTTTCCATGATTTTTTTCTCTTTTTCGAAACGGACCATATTTGCATATTCAATTTTTTTAAGACAAAGCGACGTTTTTTTTTCTACAACAAGCACAAAATGCTTGTCCTCCGAAAACTCTGATAACTACGAGAGTTTGCGTTTCTAATCTCAGTTATGGTGGTAGTCTCCATCGAGTTATTTTTGTATTGTTATTTTTGGGGGTGGGTCTCATGATTTTAAATGATTCTTCATTCAACATATCTTCAAATACTTTAATATGTATTCATAAATGGTAATAGGATACGTGAGTTGTCTTAGAAAGTATATTTATACCAATAAACCACAAAAAGATAAGAGTAGGCTCAATGAGGGCCGCTGCAAAGGCAACACTCGCACACTGCTAGCTGGAGAGGGATTTACATAAGCATTAAGCTTGTTTCCCAATTCAGGATAAATAAATATGTTAAAATTAAACCACAGAAAGACCTTGAAATGTTCATAATTAATCATTAATAACCACAGGCGTTTGGGTCCAGGATTTATTGATAACGTGTATATAAAAATTTTCATCTCGTCTATATACTATTTCCACATAGTATATAGACGAGATGAAAATTTTTATATACACGTTATTTATAATAAAATAAAATCCTGGACCCAAACGCCTGTGTTAATAACCATAAGGAACCATGCAAATTCAAATAAAACAAAATACATTTTGCTATCAACAGCATTTTAATTTTATAGATATTGATCGATGCAAACCTTATACATGTAAATGTCTGGTTGCTATCAACAACTGCCATCATGTTTTCGTAGCAACCAGCCTTAAATTGGATTGCACCGATTAATAACATGAATGCAGTTGAAACTTATTTAAGTTTATGTACAATTTCGACTTTCTGTCTTCAAGGATTTAAAAATTTGTCAAAGTAAAAAGTGGCCGGACCTCGTTAAACAGGAAGTAGGTGAGCGACAGACTTGAAATCGAATCCAACGTTATTTGACCCCACCCTGATGCTATATACCAAATAACAAGTGGCTGTGATTAGTAGTTTCTCCATGAAATCCAACCAAAATTGGATAAAGTACATGTATATGAATCTTGAGATTCACTCTGAAATTTTGGAATGAAATTTGATATTTGATATTGGCTAAAGTTAACGAAATTTGCAGTTTTCATGATGCCAACCTTGGTACTTTGTAGTTATACTTAAATAAGTTTCTCAACTAGAAATGGGCAGATGATAGTTTGACTTGAAGTTGTAGTATGCAAACATGTATTATCAAGAACATTTAATTTAGCAACTAAAACAACTTGTTTTACTTTTTCTTACCCAGAAATTGGTCAAATATATGCAAATATAACATGTAATATGTACATTTTTGATAGATAGTTCAGACACATGCATAAACCAATATAAATGTTTGATAAGTTAATATCGAATGTCACTCCAAAATTTGTCAATTTGTATGTAATGTAACACGTACACGGCCGATTTCTTTAATCATTCGGGGGCAGTCATAGATACACTTCCATCACTACACAAAGGGCGACACGGGTAAAGCATTTTTCGTGTTATGAGAGAGATTTTTTTCAGCTAAAAGTAAATTTTACGGACATGAAGCTAAAATGAGAACCCTTTACCATTAATGGATCGAACCCTTTACCATTAATGGATCGAACCCTTTACCATTAATGGAGGGCCCCCGTTCTAGTCAGTCAAAAACTCCAACTACGCAAAATGCCAGATACCGCCGCAGACTTCTAAAAAGCTGCCTCTGACTTTTTTTTTTCATTATTAATCAGTTCTAATAACAAACTCATTCTTTTTGTGTCAACGTATGCTTTCTTGTTATTTATTTCCCCGATTTACTTTAATGATAACTTTCAATTATCAGATACTTTGTTTGCTTTGAACTTTGTAAAAAAAAAAAAATAATTAAGATACCATAAAAATGTAGCTTGTGACATATAACATTACTGCAATGTCAAACAAAACCGCAAAAACCGGTAAAAGTTATCAGATGTAATTCATTACATTTACCAAATAACAACTTTTTTATAATTATAATCATGTATCCTGTTTCACTATATTTAGCATTAGTTGTTCTTTTTTGAAAAGACAAAAGTGATTGTTTCAGGGGGCACTCAACCCAAACTTATTTAAATAAATAACCTTTAACTTTCCTTGAAGAATTGCTGAAAATGTACTTTTTCAGATGAAAACAGCTGCTTAAATTTCTTAAAACATCGAAACCACAGGTTAATTTCGGGATTTTTTTTAACATAGGAGATTTTGATTACCAAAATCTTGTTAACATTCAAATGATTATGTAATCGTATCAGATATCTGTAAAAAAAAAATAACAATAAAATGGAAAATGAACGTACGTATGAATAAACGATAAAGAGATGTGGAATAAGTGTACTCGACACAACCAACATTAAAAAACGGCAATTCAAAAATCACAATGGAAAACAGCCAGCAGTCTTCAACGTGACCAGCGTGTCTTGTATTGGGCCTAAGAATAAAAATACAATTCATAAGATTCAAACAAATCCCTTGATTATCAACGAAAGACCCATTCATTGAAACAGAAAAAAGCCAGCAGCCCTAAATGAAGACAAAATATATTTGATTTAAGACCAATTTCAAGACGGAGACCTCTGGTCACATTGAAGGATATTGACTGTTTTTTGTCGTTGATTGCCGATGAATTGTGTCACGTACACTTATTCCGCCTGACAATATCGGATATGTGATGATAGAAATAGCTCTCAGATAAAAGTTATAATGCAAATGATTCGACTAAAAAAGTCACGATATAATTTTAACTTTGCTTATAACTTAAAAACTCATCTTGTACCTATGGATTTTTTCCTTTTATCAATTAAGTTGAACTTCTTTTAGGGATTCTTACAAGTATACAAAATAATTTTCTGAAGATTCAATTATTATAACTTTCAGGTTTTAATCTTCTTATCAGTAAGGGTACCGGTTGATCCGAAAATTTGTAGATTTAAATGTTATAAATAAACAATTTTGCAGTGCTAGCTTTTTCTCTAGCACTTGTGGTTTTCAAGTTAGTGTACAAAAACAGTAAAATGTAGTCAATCTCAAAAGTAAATAATTCAAATCTGGAATATATTTCACAAATTGGTAATCATCTTCTTACTTTCATTAAAACTCGATTACTTTATTTTTTATTATATTCTATATATTTCGCTCAAAATTCAATTACAACGTAACAGATGCCCGAGCATTTCCTGTATAGATTGCAATAACAAACATATAAGTTTTTAAATAAAACAAAATCTTGTTTGTATACAAAAACCCTAGTAGCCATATGTTATCGTCAATCATTCAGATCGTTTTATTTCTTGGAAACTATGTGGTTTTCTTTAAAAGATTGCGATATACCTATAAGTTAAAAAAATTAAATGAATTGACATTTAATATACTTTGAATAATTAAGAGGAAGTCATTTTTATCACATTAAAACATTTAAAGTCGCTCAAGAAGCCCTAATTTATTTATGGCTTTTACATTCTTCACAGGAGTCAGTCAAGGTGCCGCTGTGGCCTATTTGCATTATTTGAGTTATTTATGGTTTGTCTATTCGTGTTAAAGCATATATGAATAATAAATAAGAAATGAGGAACGGAATGGCTAGTTAATACTAAAAAAAATATGTCTGGTAACAATAAATTAAAATTAAAGTACCAAAAAATTAAAGTAATTATAGTCTCCAGAATTCTAACCAGAACCTCGACTGGGATGGGATACAGTTCCTGTCTCGAAGTTTTTTAGTTATTGGAGCAGCTTACTCTGGCGGTGGTGTGTTATAAGCTGGGCGACTCATGGCACATAGCGAAGTAACATTCGCTCTAGAGGCTTCTAGCCTATTACCACGACTATAAACTTTTGATTAAGACATTCTTTTTTTTCCCAAACTTTGCTGTTTGACCTTCTGTTATTTGTTTCTTCTGCTTATATTCCAGGAAAGATTGTCTTCTGTACTTATTGATTTTGTCTTTGTATTTGTATTTGGATATCTGATAAATATATGTCGCACTGGTTTTTTTTGTTAGGAATACATTGGTTTTTCATGGTTGTTTCCAGAATAGCTGCTTTAATTTATTGATATAATCGGTTGACATAATGTTTGTTAATTTTATAAAAAGTGCATAATGAAATAAAATTTTGTGTAAATACATTTGTGTTCAAGAAATTAGAGTTATTATATTTGTGTATTCGAAACTGTTCAAATCAAAGATTTCATCTAGTAAGGTAGTTTTATTTCAAAATGCACTTTAAGAATCAGAACGGCTAACCAAGGAAGTATGATTCAATTTAATACTTCTGTACGAAATTCTATAGTCATGTGACTTTCATAAACAGCCATAAAGCTCAGTAAAAATTAACTAAAATTTGTTAGTGTAATTTTTAATACTTGAAATAAAAGAATTATTTTGAATGTATTTTCATTTCTAGTTCACAATAAATAAATGACATGTACAAATAGCATGTCGCTGACGTTTACACACAACTGCTTAATTGTTTTTAATGTTAAAAGAATATTTGTCTCTGTTTTGTTTGTTTGTTATTTTTTCTTCTGCTTCCGATTTTCGTTTATCGTGTGATATCGGTTTGTTTTACAGTACGTATTTTCTAGTTAAAGCTGTGTTAAACATTTTAAAATTTGGTATTTTGATTTTTCTATCAAAACACCACATATTTCTTTCTTACATTAAGAATGTATTCAAGTTATGTATAATTTCAAATTATGTCTTACTTACCCGCAAGTACAAAAGTAGCATGAAGGCACACGAAAATAAATACAAGTCCCTTCATATCTGTTTCCTAAGCTTCAGGCACCTTGCGACGAGGAATATCCGCACCACAAGAACCTGTTTAAATATAATTTAACTAATTATATTATCCAATTGAAATTAACCATGTGTTTCATGTTTGCACTAAACTGATGTTGGGGCTAATTAGGAATTTCGTTACTAACCGTTATTTTCTTTTGATAGTATTTATCTAGATGAGAAAAATGAATACATTGTTTCTCAGATGACAAAACGTCATGTATACTTATTTCAGGTCTTTATCTGTTCTGTCACGGTCGAATGATTTTGTCTTATTGTCTAAATGCAGAATAAGCTATGTAGTTAATTATAATCTTAATCACGAAGGGGCCATTTAGAGGTACAATGTATATAGTATCACTTAGGTTGGACTATACTAAGGAAAGTAAATGTTCATGGTCATATGGGGCCTCCTTTTAAAATTATTAAGTTGTTTTATATGAAATCTGAAAGTTAGGTCCAGTGTATAATTTAGTTTCAGTAAGATAAAACCAGCTTAGACAGGCCATAGAAGTATCAAAGGCGGGTTTAGAACTGGTGTGCCGGGCCCACGTTATCCCGTTTGACAGGAGAAATTGGTTGGGAACTGTATGAAAGAAGAGATCCCAGAAAATTCTTTTGAATTGCACGCCCACCTGTTTGAAAATTTCAGGATCCGCCACAGAGTATTAAATTAAGTCAAATGCACACATGGAAAGAAATTAAAAATGAAAACAGTGTAATTAACATTTGTTGAGACCCGTTAGAGCCTTTTACTCAAAATGACTGCTGTTAACTCCTTCATACATTACTTTTATTACTTTACTTACTTTGATCCCTAGATTTCTGGTTGTAATACTGGATCTTGTGAGTGTTTATTGGTTTGTTTTCGAAGTAAAGATGATGTTTTCTGCAATTTAAAAATTTTCGACATGACGATGACCATACCTACAAGTTTATCCTATGAGATGCTGACGCTGATAATATGTCTCTATTAAAAAAGCATATAAGGAAATACTGTTAACTAGTGATAAAATGAGTAATAACCTTCAGTAAACGAGAGTTGTTACTTGTTTATTTTATGTGTTATGGTGTTTTTTTTTTTTTAAACAGATTATTTTTCATTTTATTTTTTAAACATTTGAGTAAAAGTAGAAGTCTTTAAATACCTTTTTTTTTTATTGTAAAAGACGTGTTAATTTCCTAACGATATTATGTGTATTTAACACCACACATTTCATTGGCTACATAACCTAGTGTCAACATGTAATGTCTTTATGGCCTATGAATACAATATATGTATTATGATCAAGAGTCATCATATATTGAGAAAATAAATTAGGTCCTGGACTTTTTTCACCTATATAGAAAGTATGCCTAATGACTTACAATAAGCTTAACAAGAATACCTTCCATGTTATTTCTTACTGTGATCCTTAAAAAATGATTAAATATGCTGAAAAGTATCTTCTTAGTCGACATTGCTTTCTGGATTGTGCTAATACTATGTTTAATGATCGGTGAGTGCGTTTAATAGATAATCAAATTATGATAAGTTGCGTTGTATTGTCTTTTTGAAAGGTTGTCAAATAATCCATATGTCGAAATGACAAATTCTTTTCATTATCTAAATTTATTGTTTATTAGAAGATACACGAATACCTACAGGAAAGACTTAATTTAAATAAAAATTGAAATTGTATTTTTAACGTCAAAATTATCTTGCGTAGGGGTTAATGTTGATTTTTTTTCTTGGTGTGCGTCAAGGATATCCCGTACTATATAAGCTTTATAATTATATTATTTCTTAATGTTATAGAATATCTTTTTAAAATTGATATAAAAGTCACAAGTTTTAGCAGCTGAATGTTAAACGGTTTTTTTTCTATTTTAAACAGATTAAATAATTGTACAATCTTTCTGGCTACACATTTATACTTCTGAGCCTTTATTTGCCACAGTTATATAGAGCAATATGTGTATATGTCGATATTTCAAATAAATATATCAAATCTAGTCTTTATGAAAGGCGGTTTCTTGAACACTTTTTAAAAATATTATTAGATCAAAAATGTCTGAGCCATTTTTTTTTTCATTAGAATGTACAGGGTGTGAAAACGTTTGTACTGTGTTTGACAAGGTGTTTCTTTACAGACACAGTTGTATCAGATCAATCATTTTTATGTAATTTTTACATAATTCAACACGGGTATCTGACAAGAGATTCTTTATTACCTATCAAATAAGATTTTGAAATTTGCTGCTTGTCATTTACGTATGATAGATGTATAGAAATCGGGGCCAGTTGAAAAGAGAGATTTATAAAATTAAATAATTATTCAAAATGTTAAAAAAATACAGCGTTTCAAATAACCACTCAAAATTATCAGTAAAAAGATATTTACCAACTGAAGCTTATATAATACACATTTCAACGGATGCTTGTTCCAGTGTTAATTTTTTACATTTTTTGTATAATGTACAACAACTTTTACATCTTCTGATTACTTAAGCAAGATGCCTTTTTGAATTGTCAAACAACGATGACTTGCAATGTTTAAGACATTAATTTGGCTTTTTGAATCTTGCTTTATTACTATTCAAGATTTGTTAACAAAAAGCATGTTTATGTCAAAATTTGACAGGTCATGCAGATGTTAATTATATTCTTCTGTAAATGGCACTAAAACGATGAACTGCAAATTTGTTACAGTATTTTTTTCTGGATTTGGAAATGACATTAAAGAACTTTGAGGCTTTTTCCTGGTTGCGTCACAAATTATTCATTGAAGAGTCTAAAATAGAACTGTACACTCTCTATGTCCTAGCTGTTTCTAAATAGACAAATAATGCCCGAAGCAATAATTTTAAAAATATATTTAATTAAATTTAGCTCACGTACATGAACTAGTTAAGTAAATATTTTTTGACATGCAGTTATATGAAGTACATACACGTTTGCTTTGTGTATTTTGGCCGATGATGGCTGAATTTGGTTAGAAATGACAACTATGAAGAAATCAATGAATTTGAACAGAGGGATTTTGTTTTGGCTTGGTGTTCTAATAGTGCTTGCTCTACTTATTCTTTGTACGTACGTACAGTAATTTAGTATTTCTAGATCATTATTAAGATTCAAAAGCCTTTTTCCAAACACGTCTGATGACTATTTTATCCTAAATGACTCACACGAAAGGATCTACCTAAAATTCAAATATAAACACTGTAACTCAAATCCAAAAAGATAGAAATATTCAAGTCTATGTGTTAAGCATACATTTGATTAATTTTATCATCGAAAATCCTAAAAGGAATCATGTTGGTTTATCTTGTCGCATTCACAATTTATACAGATGCAGTCAATAGAACCTCACAGGCTTGGGTTCATGGAAGATATATTGAGATGTGGCCAATGCCTTTTCGTAGGTTCTGCCTAGCATAAAATAAAGACATGACTAGTCATAGATAAAGTTATGTCTAGGCATTACTAATTATGCCTAATCAGATTATTTATGCTAGGCAAAACTTGAACATGGTAATTTATTAATAGAAACTCTAGGTATATTTATAGGGGAGAGGTTGGGTAAAAAAACTAGTTGAACCCCGCCACATTTTATATGTGTCCTAAGTGCCTGTCCTTAGCCAGAAATCTTTGACAAAGCTTTTTGTTTGTACTTGTCTTTTTGATGTTTTCTGGTCCTTGTTTAAGAAGGGGGTCTATTTGTGACTATTTGAGGACTGGATTTGAATTATATGCATTTTATTTAGACCATGGGCCAATTGTAGGATTGCGAGCAGCGCCTACCGGTCTTGTTGAAGGATGCTGGCGGTTGTCCATTGTGGTTTTTTTTTTTTTTTTAAATTACTGCTTGTTATGTGGGCTGTGTCGCGTATACTTATTCCACATATCATTATTTTCTATTAATTATATATGGCTAGTCTAAAAAAGAATAATGCCTAGCCTAAAACTAATAGTGTCTTGGCATTATTTTGTGTTAGCAATAATATGCTTTTCACATTAGTAATTATAAAACTTTTTTTTAATCAGTTATGAATATGTTTTTGTTACATGTATGCAGAATACTTCATCAGTTTATAATTTAATACACTTCGGCCATTTTTTTTTCAGATTTAATCAAAGGAAATACAACTCTGTTGGAAACAGTGCACGACCGTTTAGAAGAAAAGACAAAATATCAAAATCTCTCAGCATCTCTGAACCCAACACTAATTTTCCGTGAAGAATTTAAGTTTTCTTTTTCTCCAAGTTTATTTAACATTGAAGATCATGTCCGATACAAAAGAGAGGCTCCCGGCACTCTTAAAGCAAAAGATATCGAGGCCAATAATATAAGAACAAAGAAGATGTACGCAAAACAAGTTGTAGCAGACGTCGTAAAAGCCAATAAGGTCAAGGCTATTATGATATCTATCGGGAAAGCATTTTCAATGCGAACTGCCAGTAACAAGAGACAGTCTGATACGTTGGTTCTCAACCGAGATGGCCCCGATCCAACCGACTCTTCAGTTACAATCGTCCTTGAACGTGAAGGTCAACCTGTTAGTATAAATGGGCACCCGTCGCACGAGGAGGAGAAAGGTGACCTACTAAAGCTGAAAAAATCACTAGATGATGATTCTGGTGAGGACAGAAGAATCCCCCGAAAACAACCCTTTAAAAATCTTAGACAGAATAATAGACCAAAAGGTCCCTTGTATGGTCCTCTCCAAAGAGGCTATCAATCTATGAAAAAGAATCCAAAGCTGGAGCACATGGAACAGAAAAGACGCATTATGGAACACTGGAGAAGAAAAATACTTCAGTTTCAAAAAAGACGTCAGTCTAACAATTTTGTAATCACGTCAAATCCAATATATTCTACGAAGTCTACTCTACCCTTAATGCCAAGAGTACAGCCTGTGGTACAGCCTATACAACATTTCAAACCTTATCGTAAAAATATTCATAATTTAGTTCCAATATTGCCACCAGCTCGTCCCAACAGCTACTTCATTAAACGCAGGTATAAACCAAAACGTTTTGGGGCTTTCAGTGATTTTGATTCTTCGGAATGGGACGATAGAGAATTTGGCCCTGAGTTCGTTCAGTTAAGTGCCTTTGAGTGGGGAACATCATCGTCTGGTACCAGTAAAGAGAGCACCGATAGTGACAGTGATTTCGATTCCGCCTTTGACAGCAGTGAGGACGAAGACCTGTTTTCTGATAAGAAGAAAGCAACGACCGAAGCAGACGAAAAATCACATCAACATCGAACAAACCATAAATATGTAGATGAATATTCATATGAATCTGAGGAAGATGACGACGAAAAAACGTACGAGCAAGAAATAAGTAAACCACCAGCAGACGACCGAAAGATCAATACTATCAACCTTTTTAACATTGACCAAACAGGCAAGGACAATTCAGAATACGAATACTATAGCTATGAAACTGGCAGTGAAAGCAGCGCAAAGTTCAAACCATTTAATTCAATACAGCTTGGCGCGAATCAAGTTCCTGATAGTGCTAATATTGATAATAAAGTTATTCAAATAAAAAACAAAGGCCCAACTGACAGTGAATCCCGTTACAACACAGTTAGCGACTTTAAAAGAAAAAATAAAAGTTCTCACAAAAAATATATTAAACATTCGAGTGAATATTTTTATTCAGAAAGCGGTGATTCGGATAACACCATAAAAAGGACAAACTTAAAACCACTCATAACTTCGGGGGAATATTTTTACTCGGAGAGCAGTGATTCGGACACTAGTAACACTATAAAAGCTACAAAACAAGATAAAGATACTTTCTTCTCGGAGTCTGCGGAAGCATGGTTTAATGGAGAACCGAAAGGGGTTGTGCTTGAAGAGGTTTCTGAACAACAGTATACAAGACCAGAGCAAGAGGATAAATCTGGTTTGGGCTTGAAAACTTCAGAAATAAACCAAGAACATTTAAGCATAGTTAAGAACTTAGTATATTAAAGCAACCGTGAAGTCAAAATGTTATCTTCTATATGTTGTTTTCTTTTTTTAATATTCCAACTGTTGTTTCTTGATGTTTTAGAGTTGTAATTGTTATTTAATGTTATTTTTAAGAATTTGAGTGTTATTGAAGACAAAAAATATTCTTAAATCACAATTGCTTTTTTTTAATCTTGCACCATGCACCATGTAGAATTCATGTACTAGAAAAGCTAAGTTCCAACAAACGTCTTACGACTTGAATTGTCAGTGGCACTCTTTAGCCAAAAGTTGTTTTTTTTTAAAGCAAGTCGAGTATTTGCTATCATGATATAACAGATAAAACCAAACTTAAAACAAAAAGTAAAACACGAAACCACGTCAAAGACAACAAAAAAACCTAGGCGCTAACAAAAAAAAAATCACGCTTTCGAGAGGCCCACAATGCCCATACCTTCACCAGTAATTCAATTGCATGCAAATATCAAAATTGAAAAAAAGGTGCATTAACATATAGGAACTTCTTCAAGTTGTTTAGTAAAAGATAAAACTCCAATAATTTTCAGAGTCAAATCCCATTGGTGGATATGAAAACATCACAATACCATTAACTGATTTTACAACAGATTATAAGCAAACATTAGCATTATTTCAGCTTAAAACTTAAACAATATCTAACACGAAAGTTACCCTAAAATATGTTTGACATTTTCCAAAGTTGTTTTAAAGATTTGGTTTTATCTTTGTGTACTACACATAGTCGATATCTTCAGTGCGGTATTTGGACTTGAAATGTGCAGCATGAACATTTATTGTTTTATTGAACCCCACTTTGAAACTTTGTATTATAAAACAGAAAATGGGCATTGGTGCTCATATTATAAAAGTTATTAAAGAGAGAAAAGATAAAAAAACTTCACCAGGGTTTTAAGGAGAAATAACCGTTAAAGGCTACAAAAAGAATGTGACAGCAATTTCCAGCAATATGTGTGTGCTACCCTGTCGCTAACGATTAGGCAGCTAAGGGGGCTTGTTTAGGGTATATCTGGATATGAGGTATTTGTCACTTTTGTGAAAGGTATACGGGGTATTTTGGGTAACCGTTATGTTTGCTGGGATATGGAATATTGAAACACCCCTTCACAACCCTCACTAAGCGTTCTTTCTACATACCATAACATAATATATCATAGCATATCTTTCATTTCCAAATCAGGAGTCCACGGGGAGGGTTGTACAAAAAGAGGAAAATAATATGATTGATAGGTAACACATAATTATAGATAAGACACATGGTGATACAACTGAAATATTATAAAATTTTCATGATAACATAAAAAAAGAAACTCCAATGTAAATGACTGGATTAAATATCTTTATCTTCTACAAATCTGGCTATGGCTGTACGTATATCAGTGTCCTCATTACTAGATTAAAAAGTTAAATTTGGATATATTCGATGAAGATGAAAAAATTGGTTTTTTTTTTACAATAACTTCTTTCTGCTTCAAATTTTGAACAGACACATGAAAAATGTGTTTCATCTTCAACATTTCCAGAAAAAAAACACTTTTAAAAGTTTGTTTAGATCTAGGTGTATTCAAAAACCGCCCCATTCCAATTTGTGATCTATGGGCTGATAAGCAAAATCTGTATGGAGCTTTTCTTTGACCTTGGTTGTTTATTTTCAATAATATGATCCTTGTTTTTGAAATAGGAACATAGATTTTCATCTAGTTTAGAAAGTCTGAAATTATACCAATTGAATAAAGAATGGAATATACAGTGCTTATTTTTTAAGTGTTATGTTTTTGAAAACTGGAAAAATGGCAGTCAGTAAATAGGTGAAATAATTCATTTAAAAGTTAGTAATTACTTGTAATAACTGATCTGATTTAGGAATTACATGTATTTATGAGGGCCTTTAGGAATAACAGGTAATAAAGAAATCCGTGATTACGTGTAATAACTGATTTCACCTATTTACTGTAACATATATACACTACC